>OX235272.1:129936247-130521170 GCA_944472155.2 Trichobilharzia szidati | reverse complement strand
AGAGAAAGCATCATGGTGGGTGGCAACGATCCTTAAAGTGTACTCCAGGGTATCAGATGGCTGTTCCCATGATTATGAGAGCAAATTGTAGGGTATCATCAAACAAGATTAATTACTTGCATTCTCTATTATGTCCAGATATTCATCGTAATACAGGTGTATTAACTCTTCAAGACGCTTAGCTCCTCGATTCATATGATGACAATTTAATCTCCCTAAATGGTTTCACTGTGTACAAAACAGACAGAAGTAGTTCAAGGAAGAAGCGAGGTGGTGGCGTTGGTAATTTTATCAACTCTTAATGGCATTATGCCAAAAGCGTCAGCTCTAAATTCCCAAGTGATAATATTGACTGCATAACTGTTAAATGTCGACCTAAACACCTGTCTAAGTTCAACTTCGTCTTTATCGCGAACATCTACATCACTCCTTGTTGTAGTACTTCAAAACTATCTATGTGTGCTTATGAATTCACTGTTTTCGCTGCCACCTCTTCTGGTAATTCATTATCCATAGTGACAGGCAATTTTAATTTTTGTGACTGCAGTTTTCGTACAGCGCTAGGTCATGAAAATGTCGTTAATTTTCCCACCCGACCGGATACTTCTCTTGATCCTGTTTTTACAAATGATCGCAGAATATAAGAAGCTCATAAAAGAGCCTCACGTTCAACTCCGATCATTGTATTGTTAGAGTTTTACGCAAGATTTATCGAAAATTACACAAGAGATCCTTTTCACACCTGTCCAAGAAAATGCTAAATAGGCGTCACTCCAATGAGAATGCTCAGATTCTTAGAAGCATGCTCAGAGACATAAGGTGGGACTTGTTTAATGAAGACTGTCTTGATGACACCATCTCAAACAATATATTTATCTCAAATTTTGTCTTGACACCTTTGTGCCAGAGAAATGCTTTTCATCAGATTTGACAATTTCTCCTCCCCTCATCTTGAAGAGTTTTACAGGGAAAAGGGAAAGTTATATAAAACGAAGGATGACATTAGTTCGAAAGGAATTAACAACCTAATCAAGTCTGAAATGCACAGTTTGAATTCAATTTATAACCAAAAGTTTATATCCTGCAAAATTACCTTTTATATACGGTAACTTTTGAAAGAAATTACTGCTGGTAAGCAGACGAACAGTATTCTCCATTCATTTGATGTGTGTACTGTAAACAATTCTTTCATACATACTCCCACAAACACCAAGCTCCCTAGAGTCACAAGTGTTAATGAAACGTGCTTCCTTAGTCTCAACATAAATGACATTCTAAAACGTCTTCAGTCGCCGAACCCTTCTTGCAGCCTAGGACCAGATGGTTTCCTTACCTTATTCTTAGGAATGGACGAAAATGTAGGTAATGGCTCTGGGTCGGATATTAACAAAAGGACATCAAAAATGCGCTACTTACCGGTGGAAAATATATGAATTAGAACTCCGGACAATCGAAATCAAGGCATAATAGCGTCTGACCTGGCACGGAAACGGCTGCAACCTTCAATTCCGAACCAGATAATCAATTGACTCGCAAAGTAACACCTCTCTTTCAGGCTGATCAGTCTCTACAACTAACCTACAAGTGGAAGCGCAATACTCTTAATCCACAATTAGCTCAAAGCAAGCCATATGTGCTCAGGTCAGAAAAACACTGGGATTGTGAAGCCATAGATCTTGAAGAGCAGCAGTATCTGTGGGATCGTTTCCGGAGTTTAAGTGAACTCTCCGAGTGAAAAGAGAGTTCCATTCTCCCATCCTCAGGGATACTGACAGGCAAAACTTAGTACCACAACAAGCAGTCTCAAATAGCCATGGAAAATTTGGTTTACGACCACTTAATAAAACGCCTTTATGCAAAACCCTGATTAACCGATGCAAATCACTTTCGTTATCGCTAAAAGAATAAACAACGTTTTGCCCAACCGTTTTCCGTTGATATGAGTCGGTTACAGTGCATAGTGTTTTGCATACTAAGCTTATTCTTCTGAAATCACAGGATGGTCTAGCATCTCTGCGATGTTGATATCTGACAACTCCCTTCACTCCCTTTCCAATGCTGTATTTTTTCATTTTTACTTATTAGCCATGGCTGTGATATGCTTTCTACTTATCCTAAAACTTTTAGGCATCTGAGAATGTTAATTTTGCTAGCTGTAAAAATATGCCAAACAAGCCGCTCGGGTCAGTATTATAGATGTGACTGCTATGGATACATATTCCCTTAGCCCATGGACTTTTAAAATTATGGGCTGTAGGTTCACGTTTAAAACACGTTGATGAAGTCAGTTCTGGAAATAATGAGAAAAATATTTTTACTTTTTGCGGCACAAGCATAATACTAGGAGAACATTAGTACAAAGTCAGACCGACATTTTAGGGACAAAACAGTAATGGATGGATGCATACACACACTCGTTCTTAGAAGGGAAGAAGCCTCCAAGGCCACGGACTTCGCTTCGTTAGGTGACAATTTCAAAGTACTAGTTTCAGCAAGTGTCAGGACAGAGAAGCAGAAGCATTTGCCAGCAGATAAAACAAGGAATTGAAAACATAATGCATCAACTTCAGAACAAATAGTGTTAAAAGCCGGACATACAACTAGAAGACGCATTACTGAATCAGAAAACGACAACAACTAAGGCACCCAGCGGCAGTTAACAAAGGTTCGTAATATCAAACTTGATAAATGGTCGTCAGTAATATATGCGGATGAATCCCTTTTTAGACATTTAGAAAAGTGTGATTCAGCAAAGAAATATCTAATTTTCAATTAGACATTATCAGCACTACAAGGGAGCGACAATCAACCAACATATTAATGAAACCACTAAAGGATGGGCGCACTTGCAGAACTTGAACATTTGGGTGTCGCAGTGCAAAGTTTCGGGAAAATGAGGGGGTAACTAAGGGATCATTATCCAAGCTGATTATGTAAATGGCAGCTAATAGGGAAAGAATTCAGAATAATAAAGTAATCGGGACAAAGAAAAGTCACAAATGACTTAAGGGAAACTCTCTTTTTATATTCATGTAACAGTGGTCAAGGTAAAATACAGTGGTTGCACGAATCCATTCTGAACGCGAGGATCTGAATTCTTCGGGTGGATCCTGAAAACTTTGGCTGTATTTGGGAGACGAGCTCATGAGGCGAAACTGACCAGATTTTACACATAAAATGAAGATGCTTTCCACTCTTCATGATTAGTCAGAGAGTAAAGTAAATAAACGAACTGATGATGACTTTTTTATGAAAACAACGTGAACAAGCTGCGAAATGTATACAATCACGAATTTGTGTGTGTTAAGTGTTACCCACTTGGCAGTAGTGATTCTTGTGTCTTTTATAGATTAGGACAAGATTTCATGAGTTTTTTGCAAGATGTACTGCATATTTAAGTCCTTTAACATAGAGTAGGCTATAAATCTGAGCAGTATGTTACTTACGAAAGAAGAATGCTCGACAGTGGCCAGTCGTTCTACCAACTTTATTCCGTTGGGTAAACGGAGTTTCTTTCCTCATTGTGTGCAAGCCAAATAGCAAGTGTATAGTTGAGCAATCTACCAGGTGAGAGTTTCTAGCATTGATGCTTATTTCAATAAATCAGACACTCCCCATTAACAAAGTTGCTTGCAATCTGGTGATGCGCTTGGAAATGTGATGTTTAACTGTAGCATACTTTGACTGCGTCGAAATTCGACCACGGAGGATCGTCGCATGAACTAAGATTAACAGTGAGCTCGATGCTTTTCTAGTAGTCCAACCAATTGGTTTTCTATTACTGCTGCTTTTGCTGCCATTTATGATAAATCCTCAGTGCATGAACCTGGTGCCTCGTTGTCAACATGGTCCTATCTTACTGAACCTATTGAAATGATGAAATCATCTTTATTGTGACTTCTAACTAGCCCACTGAGTTAATGAAAACGAGAAAGACCCTGAATTATCTTGTTATTGGTAACTCATATATATTTATCGACGAAAATTTAAAGTGAAATCAACAAACTTCTTACCTCAGCCTGTCTAGATCTGTCTACATCTCTGCACTTCGTGAGTAACCCACATGCATATTCTAGGAATACCCTTTTCAATGCAATTTTCTGAGATAGGGAGCATTCCATTATCATTGACTCGGTTCCGCTAGCAGCCGTGATGAATGTCATGAATTGTACTGATACATATATTTCATTATCAGTGCTTACCATCTAGTATAATTGCACACGTCTGTAGGTGAATATATACATCTGCTTTCACCCGTGGTATCACTTGTTTCTCATCACGACTGCTTGAAATGATTGATAAATGAGACAGAATCATAATAAGTTCACTATGTTCACCCTGCCCCATGTTATTATACGTAAAACCCATGGCAGTTGGTATTAAATGCCATCACAACACCTCATTAACTTCTCATTGGCTCCCTACTGCTGATGCATCGGCACAACATTGGTTACTAAGTATTATGGAAACAAGATACTAAGTTCTATTCAACAAC
Source organism: Trichobilharzia szidati (assembly GCA_944472155.2). Lineage (NCBI taxonomy): Eukaryota > Metazoa > Platyhelminthes > Trematoda > Strigeidida > Schistosomatidae > Trichobilharzia > Trichobilharzia szidati. Next base: position 130,516,675 of record OX235272.1, on the reverse strand, counting down.
AAAAACATCAAAAACTGAAAATCACCTTAACAGTGATATTGGGCTGTTGTACAGACAAGTTAAGTATAAATGTTCAAAGCAAGGACTTAGAATCAAATGGAATATTCCCAACAAGATAGAACCAAAATCTCTGTCCGCAAGAAGCATAAACCAATACTTACCATGAACAGTACCAGGTCAGGGTGACACTGATTCACTCAAGCAAAATCACTTTGGAAAACCGCACATTACCAGTATATCAAACGACCATAAAGGGAGGCATCGAAATTCAATACTAAATAGGAAAAAGAAAGATAATAGGGACGATGTCAGGATATCGTATGCAAACGACATAAAAATGATATGCAGTCTAAGAGAAGGGGGGAAAATAATTGCGAAGTCAGTCGAAACATCCAAATAAGTGAGAATAATGTGATTAGACTGTTTACAAGGGATTTTTCAAACCATTATTCTGTTACAAGAAATAGTAGTAGGTTATTAAAGGCATTCGTTGGTAAAGATCAACCGCAAGCCAAGCGATAGTAGCAACAAAACACATCACAATGTGAAAATATTAAACTATTATTCCAGGTCAGTACATGGTATAACATAGAATAACAAAAACACTTCATACTCTTCAGCACCATTCCTGGTTTAATATTTCATATAATAGTACTGGAGGTTTCAATATGTTTTGGCACTAGTAGACAATCTGCGTCGGTGGCACAGTGGTTAGGACTCTCGCCGACCATGCACATGGTCTGGGGTTCGATCCCCTGCCGACGCACACCCGATATCTATGGTCGGCCTGCAAAATTTGGGCTACCGATATCCATGCTGAAAATTCCATACTTGTACTGAAAATACAGTGTGGCATCAAGCTGTAATCAAACAAAAACTAACTGTATTGTTGATGAATAAAGATTTGATTGTACCAAAGAAGTTGAAAAAACTGTTGGCAATACTTTAATATGTATATTTCAGCAGGCATTTTACATTTTACATGAGTTAATATGAAGTGTGTGTTTGCTGTGTGTCCGAATGTACATTTATCATTGAACAAGACACACAGTTCCCGGCTGTTCAATTGGTACGCTTTTTCACTCCTAAAAATTCCCTGGTCTGTTTTTCCAACTAATTTAACTGGATTTAATCCGTACCTTTGAATTAACTCAGTTATAGGACAATAATGTTTCTCCAGATCACATAAAAACGACTTTAAGACAGTCAGCTGCAATATATATGTACGTTGTGCAGCGGGCACCGGTGCCTATTAGAGGTTAACATAGTTTCACCATATGCTGCCGTAAATGAGTTTAAAGTATCTCATTTTTACTAACTCTTTAAATCTATCTTGAGGGATTTGTCCCCCTGGAAGCGGTTTCACTGAAGTGTACAATATTGCTGCAATAATAGCATCTATGTACAGTGATTCTTTGGTGAAACAATACGCTTTTTCGTATTAACTGTGTAATTTCAGCACTGAGTATGTGTCCACTAAATACCGCATTGTGAGCGTATTGTTTGGCATTCGTTCAGCGTTATTTATTATAATAGTATCTGCAACTTGGGGCGTAAGACATCCATTCTTCAACTTAGCGATATATCGCTCTTTCGAGCGTCTGTAATACATAACGTATCTGTTCATGAAAGCGGTCTGGTAGTAAGTATATTTTCTGAATACTATTCAGTGCAGCCAAAGTGGCATTATTCTTCAGTTTCATTTCATAGTTACCCGTCCACTCAATAAGATCTGTAGATATTTGCATTTGTGTTGTGTGTCACGGATTTGGATGTTCAGTCGATTAATTAAATCAAAGCAAAAGTTTAGGGTGCAAATGGAATTAGTTTTTTTCATGTCCTTGTGTCATGTTGCAAAATTGTGCATATTAAACTCTGAATGATGCGTAAGTTTTTGAGTCCTCCAGATTTGGACATGAATCATATTTCAGGGGATCAGATCTTAAGCAATAAGACATGCTTTCTATGAACTAGAAAATAACAGTTGCAAAACATCTTGTAGGGCCTGATCGCATATCTTAATAATGACGTGACTTGTCTCTGCGAAGCTCGACTTTTTGCTAATCAGTAACTACCAAAGCAGCTGCCCCCCAATAGATCCAGGTAATGAGTCACTACCGTGTTAGGAAATCTGAGTAATAGGCACACTTTTACATTTACATCTCGTAAACGCATTGTCAATTTAAAGTGTACTGTCGCTCCCATATGTAAGGAGAATTGTAAGTACAAAGTCATATCCGGAAATTAAATGCTATGCGGGTAACTCTGAAAAAGTTTCCAGTCATAATATGTAGATGTAGAAGTATGTGTAGTGACCTGAATTTTTCCTTTTCTTGTTTGAGCAGATGTAATACTTAGCAACACAAAAATATCTAGTTAGCTGATAACCGTGAACTAGTCCATCACGCAAGGTTTTATTTTTATTCATTTTCATTATAATAGAAAACGCCTAACACATTGCAATTCTGACTACAAAAGTATATTTTAGGTTTTGTTGACGGTCATAATATTTTAGTGAAAATGACATGACTCCAACAGCTTAATATTAAAAGTATCCTATGAACATGGAAATATGTATAGTGCCTTTGAAATAGTACGAATACTCAATGTACTGGACTGTTTATCTCAGAATATAATGTAGCCTGTCAACTTAAGGCACAGTAGGTGATTTAAGTAACATTTCATAATCATTTAGAGTTCAATGTCTGGTCTGGTGTTTAACTCATTCACAGCATCACTGCGGAGTAGTTTGACTACCACTGGCACATATATTTGATAACTGGCCATTGGGAGTGGAAGACATGAAAAGATTAGCTGTCTTTGATCATAGGTGCCTGCGTTCTATCTCCCGTGTGAAGTGGTATAATAAGGTGAGCAATATTGAGGTTAGACGTCGAGTGCTAGGTAGGGAGGAAGCGGAAATCAATCAACAAGGCTGTGAAATCACATCGACTGAGATGGTTAAGACATGTGTTACGTATGCCTAGTCATCGCCTTCCTCGACGGGCAATGTTAGCTAACATAGGGTCAGGCTGGAAAGAGCTAGCGACGGTCAAACGAAAACATGGCACCAGTTAATGAAATCTACAACAGTTAGTTTAAGCCACGTAGGAAGGTGTAGACTCCCTGGTTGGGGTCCTCGGGACGGTAAAAACCAATGGTTGGAAACAATTGGTGATATTGCTCAAAATCGTTCTCACTGTCTGGCGCAGATGCATCTACTCCTTGTGACTCATGATTTCCAGTGAAACTATGTTGTTCTTCGTTATTACTATTCCTTTGTCTCACACCTCTGTTTACTGTCATTATTATGCATTTCTTCTCTTGCTTTGTGTGCTACTAGGAGGGAGTGTGGTGACTTGAACTGCCGCACATCGGTGCAAAGTTCTATGTCACATATAGATAGACAGACAGACATATTTAGATAAGACACGCATACAAGTCCTGTGCTATGCTTGTGTGATCAGTGTCCGTTGTTTCTGTCAAAATTAAATGTTTCTAGCTATGTTGTGCTTCTCATCATTCAAAAAGAGAATTTAGTAGTTATAGGTGTTTACTTCTTACTGAAATAAACTTTCCTAAATGACATTTATCTCTTACGTTCGATACCGTTCGTTACCATTTTCCCCCGCTTTAATTTTAGTCATTCGAATCACCTTCATCTGCAGCACATTATTGCCAGCGAAGTCGTCAACCACTTGTTAATCATACCGTACAAATATGTTACTTGAAGATATCATTAGTCCAATAATTCCTAAAGAATGCTTCTACAAATATACAAAACATGGTGAATTTTTCGATGGTAATTCTATCCATTCATCTACTACTTTTCATCTACTTTTAAAAAAAATAGTTCTTTGCTTTAAGATAATTTTAAGTAAAGTATTAGGATATGGTATTATTGTTGGCTCGTCGCTTGGTAAGTCTTCTGTTTATATTCAGCCAGAATAATTGTAGTCTGTTAATAATTTAAAAACAAACAAACAAACAAAATAATAAAAGTGAAAATTCCACAAGTGTTAAAAGTTGCAAAAAGTAAAAATGCTTATGGATTAAGCATACTGTCTATCCTGCTGGAGTTGATTTCATTCACATCGGTTAGCGTATATTCATTGGCTAATGGATTTCCATTCAGGTAAATGGTTTTTTTCTCTTCTAAAAATCATAGTTTTCTTTATTTTTTTAAGAAAAAAAAATTTAGTTTATAAGATGTATGACAATTTCTTAATGGTATTGATTGATTGATCGGTACGAGACGTTGGATACCAGTCGCATCAAGTAATAGTGCTTGTCAACCAGCCTGTTGAAAGTGACTTAAACACCACATGCCCCGACCGAAAGCTGCTACCTTGACGTGGTGGTCGGGCTTGAACACTGCAATGACCCAACAAGCTATACTGGCTGAGACTTATGTCGCTTGAGGTCCTACCATGCCAGAAAGGTTGTTTGGATAGTGGTTAGACAAGAAGCAGTTACCCAATCCAGTGCCATGACACACAAAATCACAAATTATCATGCCGGATCGGTCGGGGCCCGGATTAACAACGACCGCGCTTCCTGCTGCCGTGTCACAGGGCAGAAGTGATAAATATGCTACTGAGACACACCAAATGAAAAACAACAGACAAAAACAGGCCGTGTGTGACCGGCCTGAAGCAGCTTTCCCCTGGGCTCTGCGGTCACGCAACCATCTTCCACGGTGTGGGCAGCCGGGAAGTAACAATCGCCCTCACAATCCGAAGTGCACGCGAAACCTCTCTAATCCTCACTCACCTTTGTCTTCATCTTCATCTCTATTATCTTGCCTTCCCTCTACTAATGCAACTCCTCTACTTACTGGCTCTTCACTTCCTCTTCACTCTGTGTGCACTGAAAACGACGGACGGGCATTACTAGCTGATATAGGTGCAGGTTGGAAAAGAGTAAGTGGTGGCCAAACAAAACATGGCATCAATCAATCCATGAAATCCCTGACAGTTAAACTGAGTCAGGTAGGGAGATGCAGACTTCCGGGTTGGAACCCTCGGGACTCTAAGAATCAATGGCTGGAGACAATAGGTGACATGGCTCAAAATCGTTGTCAATGGCTTACGCAGATGTATTCAGTCTCTGTAATCTTTCATATTCCTTTCCATCATTACTCATTCTGTTTCACTCTTTGACTTGTCAAAACTCTATTGATTCTCTTCACTCTCATTTTCTTGTCTACCTTTGTGTGCTATTTGGAACGTGGCAACTCGAACTGCTGCAATTCGGTGCCAAGTTCTATGTTGAATCCAGCCAGCCAGCCACGTTCATTTGCAACTGAGCTGACCAGCCATAATTAGGGTGGTGTGAATTGATTCGGCTTTTGTGAGCAGAGTCAAACCGGGTTCATCACTGATATGATTGACCCGAAGCGAGCGACTACTTCAATCTAGCCGGTTGTGAAGCATCACTGGTTGGTGTGAATGTTATTCAATTGCTTGGATCAATCAGTAAGTGGCAGATAACATTATACAATAATCTTATCACCTTCGTGATTCCCGTTTTCGGTTTCAGACACATCACATACTGTGATCTTTTGATATTAGTGATTAATTTCTGACTGACTGAGTCGAACTTCTCTTCGCCTACCGAGATTTGAACAGTCAAACAGAATTGGTATGTCTAATTGTGTGGAGGAGATTAAGATGTATGCCATCATCATAATGCAAGTCTATGAACCACCTAAATTCATTGGTTTAGGCACTCAAATTTCAGCCAATGGGTCCCAGTTTCAATTGCTCCCGCGCCTACTTCAGTGTGGTTGCGCGACTGGGTTCTTGTACATAAAATGTGGTTTATAGACTAGTACATCAAAAGAGATTTATTTCCGGTAATTGAGTTAGCATAACATTATGTACATTGTGCTATTTCATATTCTTCTTTCCAGCTATACTGTGGGTATGAAATAAACATTCCAGTAGTGTTATTTTATGATAAAATAGTTTCTTAGTTTTGCTTTACATTTATGATCGATCTTCCGATAATTTATTCACCTAGCTTATTATTTTTCCTTACAAACCAACTATGGAATATTAATCTGATGCTCGCTAGTGACTCGCTACAGAATGGAGTTTCTTAGAGTTCTAGTGAGAAGTCGTGACCAGTGAGGTCCAAACAGTCAAGTGTGAGGATGGATGTACCACCGACGACATTGGTTGGGGTCGCGCTAAATCACGGATTCATGAGCCATTGATTCGGGTCTCAGTGGCCGAATGGTATACGAGCTTGCCTTGGAACCGGAAGGTCCTGAGTTCGAACCCCCTCGTGGTGGGTGCGTACTGCCAATGATTCCCAAACAAGGCTGATGAAACAGCTGTCCAGTACTCCCTGGTTTTCAATGGTTCTGTAACTGATATCAATCGGTGATCAACTCGTAAAAAAACAAAACTAGTCCTTACAAACCAACTATAAAAAATACATTTATCTATTACATGCTCATCGTGACACTCAAGAATATTGCTTCTAATAGTGACGTTGATGAAAGTAGGTGATGATCCGAAGAGCTCTGTGTGGTTTTGGAAGCGTGTGAGCGATAGTTACTTACAGACCGCCCATGGCATGAATAATGATTTCTTATTTAGGTACATGAAACAGAAGGAGCATTAGTGTTACGTGACCGCACAACCATAAAGTGGGACAGAGTGAACTGCTGCTCAGTACACACGTCCTTTGATCAACAGCCAGAAGCCAAGTCTACACTAGTGATGATGTAAGTCAGCAAATGCCACACATGTCTTTTGTATTCGTTCTGAGTTCTCGTCAGCGATCAGTCCATTGGAGCTGATGCAGTTTTCCAAACAAGTGGATTTGTCAGTATGCCCAACTATTTCACTCACTTTCCCTTAAACTGGGAGTCAGCGCAGGCCGCCATTCTTACAGCATCATCTTATAACTGAAAGGAGCGAATCGCGCGTTCAAGATGTTCAGAAGACTCTGAATTTTCCCACTATTTCACCCATAAGGACATCTGCGTATACTTAATCGACGAGAATGTATCCCGGTAAAAAGGTAAAACCCACCACCTATGTGTGACCTATATGATCATTCAGTCATGCTGTGGAGAGATTTAGTTTACAGTCTCGCGTACAAACTTGTAAAAATAGTGAATGAGTTGTGCTTGCGCTTTATTTAACACAGGGTATTTCTACCTTGCTTCTTTAATTACTTGTTTATTTATACTACTTATTCGCTTGGTTTTATGTACGCTTAGCTCTTATGGCGAAGGAATATTTCTGGGCATACAAAATTTCTTGCTGGCGGTTATGGCAATTACATGGACACATTCACGGCTTAAAGCTGTTGTATTTTCATGTATTTACATGGCAGGATTAGCTGTCTTACTGTCACCAGCATTACCAATGTCAACTTTAGTATTATTTCACACAGCCAATCTACCGATAATGCTGTCATCGAAGGTTAGTAAAATGTTAGGTGTAAAGAAAAGTTATTATTTGTGTAATTCAGTGATGTTGTCATTTGTTGTTCAAAAACTTTGTGGTACAATGATGATTATATATGTTATAGTTATTATGTAGTAATACTGTGAGTTCCGAGTGAAACAGGGCTTTTGCATCCTACCGCCATTTCACTCTGTTCTCTCTCTCTCTCTGACCTTTTCTTTATCTGACTCCACGATTGCGCATAAGTTTCCATTTCCCCTTCACACGATCTCCTCCATATTTCCCTCAGGAAAACGTTCAACTCGTTGTTTCTCACTTGGGTTCCACTCAAGAGCGTAGCGCGTGATTTCACTCAACAGTCTGCTCTGATTATGTCTAATCCATCTCCATTTCCTCCTGTATATTTGTCGAGCAATATGATCTTGGTTGGCTCGTTGTCAGAGTCTCTTGTTGCTTATCATTCCTAGCCTGTTATATAATCTCAAGTACCAGGTGATTGCAGTTGATAAGAGTCTGTAGTTTGTTGGAAATGCTTTTGGTAACGCGTTAAGTCTCTGAACCATGTAGAAGCACTCATTCGACATTAGTGTTGAGAAATAATGATTAAACTTGTTGTTACAAAGTGGAAGAAATGTTTGTTTGTAGCAGTAGCACATACGCACAGCAGTGAAGTCCTGAATCCATTTTAGAGCTCTTCGGATAAACGCTTTGGTCATCAGTGGCCATCTCGACATCTGGCTATTTATTCTAAAGGAGTTAACGTACATAGTTTCGAAAGATGCTAGTCTTAAATTTCTCGTACTTCATCCAATATTGAGGTTAGGCATCGGTCGAGTGCTAGGTAAGGAGAGGAAATCAATCGATGAGGTTGTGTGTAGTTACACCGATTGAGATGGTTAGGGCATGTGTTACGCATGCCTAGCTACTGCCTTCCTCGATAGACAGGCAATGTTAGATGACGGACATAGAATGGATCAGGTTGGAAAGGAAGTAGCACGTGGTGGTCAAACCAGAACATGACTTCATCAGTCAATGAAATCCACAACAGTTAGTTTAAGCCAGCCAGTCGCGTAGGGAGGTGTAGACTTCCTAACTGGTCGGGGTCCTCGGGATAGTAAAAACCAATGACGGGTGGAGAGAGTTGGTGATATGGCTCAAAATCGCTCTCAATGACGGCGCAAATGCATTCACTTTTTGTGTTTTGTCATATCCAATGAAACTATTGTTTTTCCATATTACTGTTTTTTTTTGCCTCATATTTCTATCTGTTATCTGTCTTTCGAGTCTGTCTTTACCCTCTTCTCTTGCCTTGTGTGCTACATGGAGTGTGGCAACTCGAAGTACTGCTTCACATCTCTGCAGAGTTCTACGATGAAAGCAGTCAGTCGTCCTTTTCTTGCCCTGTTTTCATTTTACCTGGAAGAGTAAACAGGAAAGCTTAGAATATTACCAAAATTGGTGGTTGACTCTGTGTAGATAAGCACAGCATAGCACACACACACACAAAATCAGGGAACATCGATTTGAAAATCACAGATGTATCTTACAAAATGCGATATGGAGGAAAAGTGCAGATAACGATGTGTAAATGTGTTTTCAACCCAAAAAAGATAACACCAAGGCACATTTTTCATTGGCCTGTAATGTGTGTTAGATGTTCTGAGAATCTGATGGTTTGACTGACACACGTCTCTTACTGTGTCTCAACTGAATCTTCTGTTTCTGAAGCAGTGTTGATTTTATTTGATACTAATGCAAATTCTTTGGGTTGGGTGTTATGTGAAACGATGAGGTTTGTGTTTATGGGGTTACCTTCCATATATGCTGATTTCAAACGGTCTATAATGATGTACTCTTTGTGTCCATTTTAATCTTGAGCTTAGAATTTGTCTGTACGTCTTATAATTCTGTACGATGAATCGTATTGCACCCCCAGTGGATGGTATGTGTAGCGTGGTAACGTATGAAAGCGTCAATGAAGGCGCTTTTAAACATGAACGAATGTAAAAAAAATGGGTGGGCTGCAGTCAGATGCAAACAAGCTTAACTGAATGCAACGTGTTTATAAGTCTAACGTCATATGATGTTTGGTCGATATGTGGGAAAAAATACGGGGTAGAAATAACTTGCCTGCTAACCTTGGTCTTGCTCCGTATACGATTCTTGCAGGAGTATATCCAGAACCAACTTTCAACGTGTTCCTGATATCGGAAAGGATAGGTCAGTGGCTCACTTCGTTGATTGAAGCTGATGGTCCAGCCTTAAAGCATCAGTGGAAGCATCCCACCATTCATTTTATTTGAAGATGGTAGACTGTTGTTCTGAAGTATGTGGAATCACTAAATTTTGTTAAGACCAGTAAAGCTTTCGATCACATTCATATAGGTCTGGTTAGACTCCTTTCAGATTCCCATAGTTATACTTATACCTTCACTTGTGTTGATCATTTTACTGAATGTCCTGAAGCAGTAGTCATCAAGAAACTATCCGCTAAAACAGTAACTGGCGTTTTTAGAAGAAAGGTAGATTGCTAACTTCGGATGTACTCTGTTCTCCATGGCAACAAATAGTGAGCTGTCCAAATCTCAGTAGGTTGAGAGTGCATTGGTTGGAAGTCGAGTGTTCCAGACCAATGCGAGGTACACACACCATGGAGATTTTTAATCTACATCAAAAGTACCTTCCTGAGCTACAAATCTTCCCCATTATTTCAGAATATTAGCATTTAAGTGACATAATTTGGTGAATGGTGACTAGCAGTGGAATCTAGGATGCGCGCTTCGTCCTACTTGGGACCAGTCACTGGAGTTGCCCATTGTATATACGCGCACAGCTGTATGTCGTGATTTTACTTGTTTATTTATGTATTTTTGCTTTCTTTATAGATTGCACAAATCTGGACAAATTGGTGTAATGGTAGTACAGGCCAGCTGTCAGCCATCACACTGTGTTTGTTTGCCCTAGGCTCAACTGCACGTGTATTCACATCGATTCAAGAGACTGGAGACAGACTGTTAGTTGTATCGTGTATTTTAGCCACTGTATGTAACTACATACTAGTGGGACAGCTATTCTACTATTGGAATGCACCAATCACCACTAGTCAAGGGGCTAGTAGCAGCAGCAGCAGCAACAGTAGGCGTGATCAATCGTCGGGACGAAAAATGCAAAAGGATAAGACAAATTAAATCTATACTGTGATAATGATAATAATAATAATAATATTGTTGTTGTTGTTTTCAAAATGTACAGGTGTTACCTTGCTTTTCTATACATTTGTGTACGTGTGCGTGTGTGTGCCTTTATGTTGCTCATGACAAAATACATATTTAACGTTCGTTAATGTAATAACAATGTTCTTTTTAACCTTGTCAGGGACTACATAGTAGACTGTTATAGAGGCCAACTTTAATGGCTTAACTTTAACATTAATGCTTGAATAGTGATATATATTTAGTGTGTGGCTACCCCCAAAACAGAACGAGCATTAGTGTTGTGTGACCACACAGCCCGGAGGACAACTGCTTGAGGTCGCGGTCATACACGGTCTGTTTAAAGTGGGTTTTTTTGGAGTCATAAGAAAGAGGCACAAACAGCGAAGAAAATTTTCTTTTCGACGATTCATTTTCATGAGCTGTACAATCGTAATTATAATTAACAAAGAAATCTTTAGACCAATCAGATACTGGTAAATTTTGTCCTTGGAAAATTGTATTATATAATGTAAGGTGTAAGAAGGGATGACTAATTGTAAGTTAGAAAGGAGACAGAAGTTGGCATGACGTAATAAGTGTGAGATAGTGAATAATCAATAATCTCGTGTAAAATGGACAGGAACTAGTGGAAAGGCTATAAAGTGTTTTTGTATAAAATATGTATGAAAAACAATGTTATTAATAAACAGTAATAGAGTGGTAATAAAATGTGGATGATGGGGACAAAATGATAAAAATATTAATAAAATAAAATAATAATGGTAATAATAGTGAACTTACATAATAAAGGAAGGAAGCAAAATTGTGACAAGAACTTTACTCTGGCCATGGTAAGGCTAGAGAATGTATGTATCGCTTTTGTATGCAGAGGTCCGGTTTTAGATCTCGAATAGCTAATGCTTCAGCTATGTACAGATGGCGAATCCGAAGTCCCTTTGTACGATATTGAGGGACCCTGTGTAACACTGTGAAGCATTCATGTGGGGGTGCTCGATGTCCAGAGATGACAAGGTGTTCGAGGATCGAGCTGTTGCTATTCTTCTTTTCTCCTCTGGCCAACCAAGCGGGGCCACTCCATCTAAATCACAATTTTCATCACAGATTATAAACGTGTCGTCTACGTATCTCTTGTATAAGTGCAGTTGACTTATCAAGGGATTGAGGATGTTGTTTTCTAGACTCGCCATGAAGCAGTCGGCTAGGAGTGGACCGAGAGGAGACCCCATAGCTACTCCATCTTTCTGTACGTAGAACTTTTCATTGAATTTGAACTGTATATTGAACGTACATCTGAGAAGAAGTTCCTTCAGGTAGTTTATTGGGAGAGGAACTTCTAGGTTGTTGGTTTCGATGTAATCAGTATTAAGATTTTGCCACCGCAAAAGTAAGTGGGGATGTGCGATTTTCAGGGTCGATCCTTTTTCTAACCCCCCCCCCACCGTCTCTTGAGCAGAGTGGCAGCACATATCTAACATGCTGGGCACTACTGTTACATCCTTATTTGCCAAAAGTACGACTTCGTGCACAGACTCCCAAATAGTGTAGACGGCCAACACTATGATGCTAACTGCCTTTCGTCTAACTGCCATCTAGATAACCTTTGTGGTATGATACGAATTCCAGGAACATTACCTCAAGTCCGTGTAGCTCGTTGGATCATTCAGATATGCAAACCCGACTACCACGTCAAGGAAGCAGCTATTGGTCGAGGTATATTTAGTGTATATGAAACAGCCTACTAATGTTTAAAATGATAATGATTCGTTGATGTCAGCTAGTCATGCAATCCCGGATTCACTTTTCGTTCTATTTTGGAATCCTAAGCAGGACTTACCTGCATCTTCACGGTGGGCATTTATCGCTTCAAGCACCAAACTTTTATGTATTGAGCCATCTCTTGTGCAAGAAGTATTATATGTGTTATGTGTGTTGAGATTATTATTTTTTGTATTTCCCCTTTGATCGATCTTATGGGGCTGAAATATTCGGTCTGTGTTGATGTGTTATGTCGACACTAAAATAACCAATTTGTTATAAACCTGTCGCGGAATATGATATGATCTCGTTTACAACTGCTAATATGCTAGACCGTGGTACCGTTTGCGGCCTGGTCTGTGACTGTTAAGATATCCATTTTAATTAGGAAATGCACGTCATATTTATATTTATTTTTTAACCACATTAAAATCGGCCCAGGACACAGTGGGAATAGACTGTTCTGATTGGTAGGCGATTCGGCTAGGTCGGCGGAAAATAAATATTCTGATTGGTTGGTTGGTAAATTGACCAAAGACCAAGGTAAGAAACAGATGATGAAATTTTATAGTCGTCTGATCACACGATAATAAATCACATGATGTGTGATACGATGATTACTGATTTAAAGCGATTCCTGTCAGTTGTGATATGTCACCCCCTAGTACGGAGACTTCGACAATGTCTTGGAGTTAACAAGCTACTATTTGGTTGACTTGAAATGGTTATTCTCACAAAGAAACTTTTATATAACAGTGTTAACACTAGTGGTTAATTGTATTGCTAGAATAACTATTCAGGCTATACAGTTGTGTACAATGCTTTTATGCGTCGATTCCTATGTTATCACATTATTTAGTTTTTGATTGAGGCGTCTATACGTGTGGGGAGGGTGTTCACCTAGGAATTGTACACTACTTTTCAGCCTGTTCCCGATAGATAGCTGCTACCTTGACTTAGTGGTCGGGTTTGCATATCCCAACGAGCTACACTGGCTGGAATTACTGTTTCTGAGCGGTCCGCTATACCAGAAAGGCCGTTAGACTAAAATCAATTAGTTATTTGTAGTGTAGGTCGTTTACGTTATATTGGCGTTCTGAGGGTGAAGTTGTACTGCTGGCCAATAAGGATAAAACAGCAGTAAAGTGTTCCCCTCAGGAAATCAGCTAATCCACCTTTCCACTCTGGAGACCAGGGGTGGTAGAAAGGGTCGACCCTGAAAATTGTACATCTCACCATGCGTCGGTAAGGTTTTCATGCGGACATAACTGCGAGAATGGTCTCAAACGGGCCGTGTGTGACAGGCCTCCAAAAGAGTTATCTCTTGGGCTCTCCGATCATTCAACACTAATGCTGTTTTTTTTTTTAAGGTCAGTTAAAGTCCTAGGCATTTCAAGCAACATTTCGGTACACTCGACGAATTGAAACCCCCTAGGATACGCTCACACCAAGACTTTATGATCCACTGTGAAAGTCCACAAGCCCGGAGTATCACTACGTCCCATCATAAGTATTTGTTAATCTTCCTATCATTCTACAGCTAAATGGTTGGTAAAGGCATTGGAACCTTTACATCGTGAACTAGTGAAATTCAGTGTTAGAGACATATTTAGCTTTGTAGAAACTACCAAAAGCCTGAATGTAAAGGGAAAGAAAATGATCTCACTGGATGTAGCATCATTATTCACCAACATCCCATTGCTCGAAACAGTCAACCACTTATGTGATCAACTGACAGAACGAGAGATAGATGTAGGAATCCCATCGGGAAAGGTCAAGGAATTACTATTGAAATGTACTACAAGTGTTCAGCTTATGTTCAACAATGACTTTTATAGACAAGTTGATGGTGTTGCCATGGCGTCACCACTATGCTAGCGGATAATTTCCTGGCAAAGCTTAAAAATGGTCCACTCAAAGACACGATTAAGGGGCTTGACTATTATTGTCAATATGTAGATGATACCTTCATCGTTTGTGATAGGAATCTTAATGAATAAGAGCTTCTGAATACTGTTAATAGTGTTCACCCAGCTATTCAGTTTACATATGAGGAAGAAGAAAATAACTGTATACCTTTCCTAGACGTCCTCCTTACCATAAAGACAGACGGATATCTACAAAGGAAACTATTTAGAAAGAAAACTTGGAAGGGTCAGTACGCCCATTTCCATAGCTTCGCACCGATTCAGTACAGAAGAAACTTAGTTAAGTATCTAAGCTATAGAATAAAACGTATATGTTCAGAGGAATGCATTAAGGAAGAAATGCATAAACTGAATCTCACACTGCAAGAAAATGGATTTCCACAGAGCTTCCTAAAAAAGTATATGTCAATACCTACAGACAAGGTAAAGGTGGATACCGTAGAAAAGAAACCTTTGTATCTTAAGTTAAGTTACAAAGGGGAAGTTGCAGCTGACATTCTAAAATGTCGACTTAATAGAGCAGTAGATAGAACATCTCCTGCAGCTAAACTGGTACTCAACTTCTCAACTAAACCAGTACTCACACAGCAAGTAAAGGATAAATTAACAAAGATGGCCTCATCAATGTGTATCTATAAATTCAACTGTTCATGTGGAGCTAGTTACATTGGCCGTACTCAGAAGGCTTTATGCATGCGCGCGCGTGAACATGTACCTGTATGGTTGACTAAAGGAGTAACCAAATGCGTAAATAGTGACAAGCCTGAGCCCAATTGGTAGATACTGGACACTCGATAAAACCTAAGCAGGCGTTCTCAGTTATTTACGGCGTTCCTGGTTATCTATCTAAAGGAGCTCGACTACGTATTCTATCAGTAGCTGAGACGGTAACAATCAATACCAGAAGACCGGCTCTTTGTCTACAAAAAAAGTATGTCCAACCTCCATGTTT
The DNA here is from genome assembly GCA_944472155.2 of Trichobilharzia szidati. Classification (NCBI taxonomy): domain Eukaryota; kingdom Metazoa; phylum Platyhelminthes; class Trematoda; order Strigeidida; family Schistosomatidae; genus Trichobilharzia; species Trichobilharzia szidati. The sequence continues at coordinate 130,501,398 of OX235272.1, read as the reverse complement.
TTCTTGGCCTAGAAGAAGGCCAACAAATCCTCCATAAACATTAGCACATGAAATTCCTATCATAATTTTTTCTTTTCCTTTGTTTCGTTGACAAACGTTCATTTATAACCTTTTACGACTTCATGACCTTTCTTCTTATGATTTCTATTACCTTAGGTTTAAGTGATGCTTTTGTAACTTGTTATCATATTTACAAAATCCATTTCGAAGATAAATTTTGCGAGATGATATCGTCATTTCGTAGTTTCTCTACAGTCACTTTATGTAACTAGCATGGTTCACAATAATATAAAATGCATGACAATTACTCAGTTATATATATATATATATATATATATATATATATATAAAGTACGTACTAATGACCAGTCATATTTAAATAGGTCAAGTAGTCAGTTCATGGTAGGAGAAGGTGGAAGTCTATTGTTTTTTGTACACATAGTCTGAGGATGTATGTGATGATTAATCCAAAGTGCTTCCATCTATCACCTTCAATAAACAACCTTGAATTAGAGTTATGTGAAATAATTGTGGAGCAGTCGTTAATATTGATTTTGTGACCTGACACTAATTAATAAGTGCTTTGCAATGGATGGTGATGATGCTAGATTTCTATTCAGATTAATTGCATTGGGATTTTCTATGTGTTTTAATGACCATTTTGGAACATGTTCTTTTCGACGACATTGGAACATTGTATTGGTTCTACCTATATAGGTGTCATTGCAACTGCAGGTGAACTTGTAGATACAGTTTGAAGTAGAGTCCATAGAATTTCGTCCTTTAATCGTAGGTACAGGGATCGAAAATGTTCGGCATATGAAAGAAAGAGATGCGGCGTAGAATGTGTGTATGATGGCTGACTGAAGTCTTTGAGTTGTGTACCATGGACTACTTGACCTATTTAAATATGATTGGTCATTAGTATGTACTTTGGTTTTTTATATAACTGAGTAATTGTCATTCTCTTTATTTTATTATTGTGAACCATGTTAGTTGTAAAGCGTTTGTAAAGATACTACGAAATGAAGATGTGATCTAGCGAAATTTGTCTTCTAAGTGCCTTATTCAAGAGAAAAAAATACAAATTGATGTGGAGAGGTATGGCTGATTGTTTTAGGCTCTCTACTTCTGGCCATCGGGCGAAGGGTTCGAACCCATCTCCGCCTTTCAATGTTTAACCAGCCATATAGTATGATTTAGCCTCGCACAACAGATGCGCAGCTCCTTGCCAAATACACAGGAATGTAAGTAATTGTTGAGTATTGAAATGAAAATAGCGACACCTGTAATAACAGAAGACAAGAGTCAGGCGACAGATCATTTATTGAGAAAATCAAGAGATATTTATAGATTTTTGTCTACATTATTATTAGCGTTATTTTTAACAGAGAAGCAGCGTCTTCTGATTAATTGTTTTCTCGCTGAAAGTTAATCTTTCATCGCCTTGTGGCCGTTTCTTTGAAGGTCAGACCATATATCTGCGAATCGTATCCGCCCACGCAAAGTCTGCTGTGATTGTGTGCTGAGTTCGTCTTTGTTTTTTCTCATGACCAAGATATGGGATGTAAACATTGACGTAAATTGCTGTCTACCAATTTGGGCTAGCAGACAGCTCTCACCACAAACGTGTCAATGTCAATTCACTATTCATTAGTGACTTTCTTGGAAGTGAAATTTTTGGAACTTAAATAAGGAGTCATGCATTAGTGTTTATTATATTATTTTTATTGTTTCCTTTAATTCCTAGTGGAACATAGGGCTCCAGCCGTGCGTATTCATTGCGTTCGGTTCTCTGCTAGAGTCTTCACCTGGCTCTAAGTCTGCCCACACGTTTTCATCTCCTCTTCACATGACCTCCTCCTGCAAGTCACCCTTGCACTGACGACCAACTAACTCGCCGCTTCCATTTCGGGTTCCACTCGAGCAATGGTTTGTCTAGTGATGTCACTTGATGGTTTCCTCAGAGTATGGCTAGCTAATCCATCTCCATTTCTTTCTGCCTATTCGATGAACAATCGGTTTCTGGTTGGTTCGCTCATTGCCGGAGATCCCTCCCTGTTGCTGATCTTATCTGACCGGCCATCTGATCTTGAGTTGTATTGAGCGAAGACAACTGTTAATGAAGGTCTGTAGTTTGTTTGAGATGCTCTTTATGACGCGCTGGCCAAGTCTCTGATCCGTATAGTAAGTAGCACTGACTTCATATTGGAGTTGAAAATCCGGATCTTATTTTTGATGCTGAGTAGTGCTGCTGACCTCCACACAGACTTGAGAGTAGTGAAAGCTTGTTTTGCTTTCGCGATCCTCGCTTTGATATCCTCTTCAATTCCGTCCGCCTGTAGTTGAAACGATGCTTCCCAGGTAGGTAGGTAAAGGAGGTTGTTTCTTTCAGGTTCCCACCATTTATGCTGACTGCTGTCTGTTGTTGTTGTTGGTGGTGGTGTTGCCCAGGAATCTTCATCACCTCTGTTTTATCTATGTTCACCTGAAGTCCTATCTTTTCTGGATGCTTCTTGTGCCAACTTGTTGCTTTTCGCTTGCATATATTCCAGTTTGTTGGAATTCAGACTAATATCATCGGCGAAGTCCAGATCCTCCAAGTTCTTTGTGTGAGTCCATTTTATGCCTGTTTCCTCATTGCCCGCTGTTTGTCGCATTATCCAATCTACTGCAATCAGGAAAATCATTGGCGATAGTAGGCAACCCTGTCTTACTCCTGTCTTCACTTCGAAGGATTCCGTAAGTTTCCCGTTGTGGATTACTTGGCATGCAGCATTGTTGTACAGCTGTTGGATGAGATGTATTATTGTCGGTGGCACTCCGTAGTAGCGAAGTAGTTGCCAAATCACCTCTCGATCGACGCTGTCGAAGGCTTTTTCAAAGTCGATGAAGTTGAGATAGAGAGGTGACTGCCATTCCAAACTTTGTTCAATGATGATCCGTAATGTGGCGATCTGGTCAATACATGACTTGTTTCTCCTGAATCCAGCTTGTTCCGGTCGAACTTTTTCATCCAGGGCATGTTTGATTCTCTCCAGGATGGTGCGGCTTAGTATTTTGCTTGGGATGGACAGGAGCATAATTCCGCGTCAGTTGTTGCATTGACTTAAGTTTCCTTTCTTTGGTAGTTGGAATAAGTATCCTTTCTTCCAATCCTCGGGTACTTTACCTTCTTTCCACACCTTCTCCAGTAGTGGCGTCATCAAGCTCGCTGTTGTCTCTGGGTCTATTTTCAATGCTTCTGCTGGGATTCCATCTGGTCCTGCTGCTTTTCCAGCTTTTAGCATCTTGATTGCCTTCAGGACTTCTGATTTCGTCGAATTTATGAATACTGATGACAGGTTGGAATTCCTGGGTCGTTAGGCTAGAATTGATTTGGTGACGCGTTGGCCTGGTAACTCCCGGTGCGTTATTGAGTTTGTACTTTTTGGAAGAGTGTCTAACTAGAACTAAGCAGCTATTCATTTATTTTCAACGACTCATGATATAGTCTTTCTTGAGACCTATGAAATTCCTTCAACAACCACTTCAAATTGTCTATTTGAAGTAGACAGGAGAGATTAGAATCCAGAATTAAAATTGAGGTTAGGCGTCGAGTGCTAGGTAAGGAGGGGAAATCAATAGACGAGACTGTGAAATTACATCGACTGAGATGGTTAGGACATGTGCTACGTATGCCTAGTCATCGCCTTCCTCGACTGACCGGCAATGTTAGCTGATATACGGCCAGGCTGGAAAAGAGCTAGCGGTGGTCAAACCAAAACATGGCACCAATCAATGAAATCCACAACAGTTAGCCTAAGCCGCGTAGGAAGGTGTAAACTTCCTGACTGACTGGTTGGGGTCCTCGGGACAGTGAAAACCAATGGCGGCTGGAACCAGTTGGTGATATGGCTCAAAATCGTTCTCAGTGGCTGGCGCAGATGCATCCACTCCTTGTGACTTATGATTTCCGTTATTACTATTCCTTTGTCTCACACCTCTACTTACAGTCTCTAATATGCCTTTCTTCTACTTTCTTCTCTTGCTTTGTGTGCTACAAGGAGGGAGTGTGGAGACTTGAACTGCCGCACATATGTGTAAAGTTCTATGTCGAATACCGACCGACCGACCGAGAATTAAAATTTGCTCAAGTTCATTTTGAATACTTACGATTCATAGGGTTCCAGACTTGGACTTTGTAGTTTCACCAACGGTGATGGTGTTAAGCTCCTCCCCGCCCACATCCCCCAGCCAACCTTCTCTCCTTTTTAAACTTACTACCGATAAAACGACATTTAGGCCTGCATCAGTCGGAAATCGAACCCAGACCACGTGAAAAATCGGCGAACATTCTACATTTGAACCGCCATCAATTTCACATTCCTCATACTTCTTAATTACACACACGCACACACATAATCACCTCGCTTCTCATTTAATAACAATTTTCATTTTATCAAATTTCGAATCCTCACTTTCATTGTATCATTGACCATTGCATGATTTTCTATCTGTAGAAACAAATTCCTTACCTTCCACTAATCAATATTAGACTACTAAAACGTTTTTAGTGAATATAAGCGTGAATCTACAACAAGTGAAGATAACTTCGTCGACATAGTAATTCCTTCGTTAAATCTTTTTTTTTCTAATTTATATGACTGATTTCATCGCACTCCATTATCAGTTTCACGAATGGGTTGAAAGTCATGCAGTTTGAGATGAACACTTAATTTCTTTTCCTAGTTTTGGTACTCTCTAACGACAAACACTGATGACCTTAAACAGGAGCCTTGAGTCCTAAACGTATCGACTCTATTGACATTTGATCATGGATTGACGTCAGTTAGAGAGCTATTGAAAACTAGAGGGTACCAAAGAGCTTATTCGTCTTAGTTCCGGGTTCATCACCAGTATGCACCAGCATGTCGTCACTGAGGATCGAACCCAAGCTCGTCGAACTCACTCAATGAATAACACCCCGTTATTTATGTAAACTTCAAGTTAACACAGTTCCGCATTGTCCTCTTCATTTATTGAAAGATGCAGATGATGAGTCTCTAACCGGACAAACACACAGGTCATCGAATCTACTACTAGCCAATTATTAACCAAATGATAACTTCTTATCTGTCAGCAGGTTATAATTCTTTTGAAGTTGGCATTGTACTAAGGAATCATGGTAACAGGCATTTCATGATAACTATCAATAGTTGTGATTGTAATCATAGTTAAATATCAAGTGGCAACATAATTAATTTCATGTATATAGAACAATTCATAGGATGTATAAAACTTGGAAGAGGTGTGCAATTATAGGATTAGTAGGCGAATTGAACAAAATAAAAACTCTACGTAACATTGTGCGAAATTTGATAACATAGAATTTAACGTTGTAAAAAAGAAGAATTGATTTTGAATGACAAGTGGAACAAGTGAAATAATACCGGGGACAGTTCAAAGTGAGAATAGTAATAGTAAGAATCGACGTAATAAAGGAATAGTATACTAACTGAATAGACAAAATGAAAAATTGTTAGAGCCAAAATATGATTAGGGATCACTATACTTTAGCATAGAGCGATTAAAACGATGAAAGCTGGAGGATTTGAATGAACTTTCTCTGTATACAGACATCTGGCTTTTCTGTTTCGATAGCCAAAGATGACTTCAGCAATACAGATGAGTGGGGTACGCATTGATTTGGGTAAATTACTTTTTACCTTGTAGATGACTTTAAAGGTGGAGGCTGTAGCGATAGGGTGATCATTATCGACCAAATGTTCAATGATCGCACTTCTTATTGCTCCATTTCCACCTCTTCGTAACCATGCAGGATAGTGTTCTCGCACCCTCTTGGACAAAACTCGAGTCGAACGACCGCTAAACCTAGCTCAACACGAGCAGGTGAATTGATAAACGCACATAGAGTTAGTCAACAGCGGGATCTTGTCCTTCAGGTTATGGCACAGTAATGGCCGACTGGTAAATGCTATTCTCAAACATGCAGCGGGGAATATTCTTTTCAGGGACTGTGAAATCCTTCTTATCATGATATCGGAAGCTATGTCACCTTTGAATCCCAAGCTCATGTACAGTATTTTCTTGGGTGTGGATGATAAGTCTCACGTTTCATAGGATTTGAATGTATATCCCTGTCTATAAGTCGTGGTGAACACCCATTTTGTATTAGGATTTACCTTAAAACACTTAACTCATCCTCTACAGTATCAGGGCTACGTATGCGAGTGGCAAGCGACCGGACCAGGTTTCGTATTCGACCAATGGGTACCCAGTTGTAGAAATTTGTCAGTTGACCATTTTTATGACAGCTCTCGATAAATCGATAATTCTCTTCAGAGTTCCATCGGTTCTATACAGCCTATGAATTGTTCCTATATACATGACATTAATTATTTTGCCACTGGACATTTAACTATGATTATAATTACAAATATTTTAATTACACTTCATACTGCTACTACTACTATAATTTTATGCATTCACACGTAATTATCAATAGTTGTCGTCAATTCATATGACTAACTGTCTCTCTCACTGTAAGCGTGTGTGTCACTTCCTACTCATTTGATTGGAAGTGTGTATTAGAAAACAAAAGGCATCGTGAATTAACCACTCGAAATCAGTAGATTAAAGTGTTCAATGATTTCCTCTGTAATATCTAGTCGGAGTGTTGAATATATCTGCATGTGATATAAGTAATAATAATAATAATAATAATAATAATAATAATTTACTTTATTCCAAAAACAGTACTTGTGATACAGAATGGAATTTTCAGCATTAATCACAATATTGCATCTAATTTCCTCAAATTATAAATAAAATTAATCACAAAGAAAATTTTTCTACATTTACAATACGGTTAATATAAAAATAAATAAATAAAAAATATAAAAAAAAACATGCAGCATATAAAATGGAAATAATAATAATGATAGCAGCTAAGGTAATGATAATAATAATAATAATACAAGTGAAAATTGCCGTCGGCTTGTTTCACACAGTATTGTCGATGCGGTATCCGAATCCTTGCATGATTAAAAATATTGAATATGATGTTCTCTTTACATGATATGGTGAGGGGAAAAACAAAAATTACAGCAGTCATAGAGATAAGTTGGTGTTTGCAGTTATGAAAGTGAGAACAAGAAGCAACAGGACCATAAATATAATAGAAATAATAAAAGTAAAACTTGAAGGTATATAAGGATGGATGGAGGAGATTGTTTATTTACTAGATGCAAAAAGGTTAGTCAATTCTTGCCTGACGCTATTTTCATCACATAAAATACGTGCCAAGTATGGTATCATAGAATTTTGATACTTAGACGTGCGAGCATACAGTTTTCTGAAGTTACTTCTCGTTCTACCTGAGGAGATGCAAGGTGAAAGCTGAGGGTGAAGTGGATGCTCCAAGTCAGACAAAATCCCTTTGGAAAATATACTGCACGAAGTCAAATGCCTATCGACAACGACATTAACTATGTAGTCCACTGGGACACCACTCACTCTGCTGACAGTCTTCAGCATTCTATAAATTGTGACAAAGTCCCTTTTAAGCAAACCAGGAAAGAATAAGGGTGAACAATAAAGAAGAATAGGTAGAATGCAAGAGTTTATAAACTGTAAGAGGAGGGGTTGAGTTATACCCCAGTGCCTTAACTTCTTAATGTAAAATGTCAGGCGGAATATTTTACTGGAGATCGCTGAGACATGGGAAGACCAGGAGAGATCAGAAGAGAGAATAAGTCCAAGATACTTAATTTCTGATTTAATTCCTATATCATTGTCATCAATCTTACAACTGTCATAAGAATCGACGGCTTCTTTTAACTGCCGTTTACACCTTAATCTGAAATTAACAGTTTGACATTTAGAAGGATTCAGTTTAAGACCGTTAGACTCAGACCATTTACTGACTTCCGACAGAAAGCTATTTATTTTGGTACAATCTAGCTGGGAGTTAACAGCCATTGAAACAGTTAAATCATCAGCGTACTTCACAAAATTTATTTCATCAGACTGAGGCAAGTCATGTAAGAAGAAAGAAAAAAGAAAAGGAGAAAGGACAGCGCCTTGAGGGACACCAGCTTCAGTAGGCAATGAAGTGGAAGACTTCCCTTTACACACGGTGTACTGATTTCTTTCTGAGAAATAGAAAAATGTAACCAGTTAACAGCCCAACATTCTGTTTGACTTAAAGCAAGTTTATTTAACAAGATGTCCCTAGGGACCGAGTCAAAAGCAGATGTATAGTCTAGGAAGGCACAACGGACAAATTTAGCCCCTTTGTCTAGACTGGAAGCAATGTTATGATATAAGACGGCAGCTGCATCTAAAGTGCTTCTACTGTGCTTATAAGCAAACTGTTTTGGGTCATTAAAGGATTTAAGAGAGGGTGCAAGACTAAGTAAAAGTAGTTTCTCCATAGTTTTCAAAAAAGGGGAGGTAATAGCAATGGGTCTAAATTTGACACATGCTCCAGTAGACGATTTAGGTATGGGTACAACTTTAATGTCTTTCCAAACAGCAGGCACAATATTACTGGAAAAAGATTTGTTAAACAGATCAGTGAGAGGGTAACATAGAATATCAGAACATTTTTTGAAAATAATACTGGGTACATGATCTGGACCTAAGCTCTGGGAAGGGTTCAGAGACTTGAGGCACTTTTGAACATCATTTGTGTTAAAACCTGGAAGGGGGCTATTATTAACACTAGTGATACTAGGAAGCATGGAATTTGAGGGGGAATAAATAAAAGATTTATTAAGAGTACTTACATCAGAAGAATACGGAATATTGTTAATCTGCTTACCACCAGTGATTTCCTTAAATAGTTTCCATATATTTGAAGCATTTTTGCAGGATATGAATTTCTGGCTATATATAACATTCAATCTCTGCATTTCAGACTTGATAAGGAAGTTAGTTCTTTTTACGCCACTTTTATCTTTCATTTTATATAGCTTTTCCTTCTCTCTACGAAGCTTTTTAAGTTGAGGGGAGGAGAAACGGTCGAATTTGACGAATAAAGTTTCTTTTGGACAGCAGACTTCAAAACAGAATTTCAGATAAGACGTAATATTAGAGATTGTGTCATCAAGTGAAACATCATTAAACAGATCCCATCTTGTGTCACTGAGCATGTTTCTAAGATGTTGTACATTCTCATTTGAGTAACATCTGTGAACAACTTTCTTGGACAAGTTAGAGAAAGCTTTTTTGTGTAACTTTCCGTAAACTTTAGGTAGAACTCGTACAATACAGTGGTCAGAGTTTGAGAGTGGAGCTCTTTTACGAGCTTCGTATATTCCAGAATCATTTATGAATACTAAATCAAGCGAAGTATCTTGTCGAGTTGGGAAGTTAACCACATTTTCATGACCCAGCAATGTAATAAAACTGTAGTCACTGGCGTTGAATTCACCAGTTACTACAGTATAAAACTTGGGCGCTGTGGTGGTAGAGTGTAACTTCATTAATGGATAAGATTTTATTTTGATAAATCACACAGTGGAGTGTTATACAGTACAGTAGTATTAACTGATGACCACCTTTCGAGCACAAACTATCACTGCTCATAATCATATCAAGTCACTCACTCACACAACTTTTTCCTTCATTTATATACATGTGAGGAATTGATGAATGGACATTTGAATAAAAATCAATATGGGATAATGTACATTCAGAAATAATAATAATATGAGTGTTATTGATCAATTACAATCAGATGGGAAATAAGATGAGTGTTTTTATAGTCAAAATTAAGTAACTTGTTAGAAGGTTATAATGTATGTGAATTGAAATAGAATATTAAGATTATTTATTATCCTCTTCTGATTTGACTGACTGGTGGTAATAATATCTTCCATATCTCTGGTATTTTCATTGAGTCATTCCTATTGCATGTGTTGGGTGTAAACTCGATGAACCAGGATTCAATAATCAACCTCTCTCTATCTCCACCTACCTAGATTACTTTTTAGAATTTTAACCTTCTCCCACCCTATTGTGTGGTTGTGTATTAATGCGTGAAGTGCAATTGCTGAGCTTTTTCTAAATTATTTATCTTCTCGGGGTCAGCTCAGCAATTGCACTACATGCATTAGCACACAACCACACACAATAAGGTGGAAGAGGGTTAAAATTCTAGGAAGTAATCTAGGTAGGTGAAGACAGAGGGAGATTAATTACTGAATCCTGGTTCATTGAGTCTACACCCAACACATGCAACAGAAATGACTCAATGCAAATACCAGAAATATGGAAGATATTATTACTACCACCAATCAGTCAAATCAGAAGAGGATAATAAATAATCTCAAAATTCTATTTCAATTCAAGTACATCACAACATTCTAACAAGTTACTTATTATGACTATAAAAACACTCGTCTTATTTCCCATCTGATTGTACTTGATTGATAACACTCATATTATTATTATTTCTGAATGCACTTTATCCTATATTGATTTTTATTCAAATGTCTAATCATCAATTCCACTCATGTATACAAATGAAGCAAGAAAGTTGTGTGAGAGAGTGACTTGATATGATTATGAGCAGTAATAGTTTGTGCTGGAAACATGGTCGCATCAGTTAATATTACTGTATAAAACTGTGTTGTTTATTAAAATAAAATCTTATCCATATCGATACGTGGTTCATAACGATGTTCGTTATCAAACAACTTACAGTACTCGGCTACTAACTGAATCTCAAAACTTTCAATGATGATAAACCTTCCCCTCCTCCTCCTAAATACACCCATTTGAATAAACTTCATTAGGATATAAGTAAGCTTGAAGCATATCTAATGCGATAAGCCGTGCAAACTATCATGAAAACATTATTATTATTATTGTCCCCTTGGGTTCCTAGTGGAACATAGAGCTTCAACTTCACGCCTCCACTTGCTTCTGCCTACTGCTGTACTTTTCACCTGCGTCCATGTTAATCCATACTGTTTCAGCTCCTCTTCACACGATCGCCTCCATGTCACCCTTGCAGTGACGTCCCACTCGCCGCTTCCCTTTCGGGTTCCACTCGAGCTATGGCCTGACGCGCGATGTCACCCAGCGGCCTCCTCAGCGAGTGTCCAATCCATCTCCACTTCTTTCTCCTGCATATTTGTTGGGCGATTGGTTCTTGTTTTGTTTGTTCCCATAGTTTCTTGTTGGTGATTCTTTCCGTCGGCCATCTGATCTTCAGCACAGAGCACAGCGAAGACAGATTTTGATAAAGGTCTGCAACAGGCTGTTGGAAATATTCTTGGTGACCCGCTGGCCAAGTTTCTGATCCATCCGTATAGAAGAACTGACTGACTTGACATTTGTATTGAAAATCCGAATTTTGTTGTTGATGCTGAGTTGAGTGACGAAGATTTCCAGATTGGTTTCAGGTTGATGAACGTGTTTCTCGCTTTCCCGATTCTCGATTTGACATCCTCGTCCGTTCCTCCTGTAGTTGAGACAGTGCTCCCTAGATAAGTGAAAGAAGTAACCTCTTTCAAATCCCTCCCGTTGATGGTGATTGGCACTGGATGTTGCTGCTGTTGTTGTTGTTGGTTGGTTGGTTATTTTCATAACCTCCGTCTTGTGTATGTTCACCTGGAGTCCTGTCTTCTCTGGCTGCTTCTTCGACCAGTTTGTCGGTTTTCGCTTGTAAGTCTTCGATTTTGTGTGACATCAAACATAAATCATCCACGCGCGAAATTCATGTCTTCTAGATTCTTCACGTCGGTCCAGGATATCCATGTCTTCTCGTTTCCTACTGTCTGACGCATAATCCAGTCCACCACAATTAGGAATATCATTGATGATAATATGCACCCTTGTCTGACTCCTGTCTGTGTTTACTCCAAACGCCTCGCTGAGTTTTCCGTTGTGGACATGTGCCGTTGTCGTACAGCTGTTGAATAAGGTTGGTGAATATTTGGGGTACGCTGTAGTACTCGGGTAGTTTCCAAATTACTTCGCGGTCAACGCTGTTGAAGGCCTTCTCAAAGTCTATAAAGTTGAGGTAGAGGTTTGATTGCCATTTTATACTTTGTTGAATGATGATGCGTAGAGTTGCAATTTGGTCAGAACATGATTTGCCTTTCCTGAATCCAGCTTGTTCTGGTTGGATTTCTGTATCTAGTGCATCCTTTATTCTCTTCAGTATGATGCGACTCAGGATTTTACTTGGCGTCGTCAGGAGCATGATTCGTTGCCAGTTCTTGCAGAGTCCTAAGTCGCCGTTCTTTGGTAGTTTCACGAGGTAACCTTTCCTCCAGTCAGTAGGCATCTTTCCCTCCTTCCAGACCTTTTGCAATCACGGAGTCAGCATATCTTCTGTCGTCTCTGGGTCCGCTTTCAGTGCTTTCGGGGGTATTCCATCTGGTCAGTTTGGCTAAGTTTTGGGGGTGGAGTTGCTAGCACCACGCCCCAACCCTCCCTCTTTATCCGGGTTTGTGACCGGCTAGAAAACTAGCGAGCTAGTAATCTATGCGAGGTTATCATGAAACCATAATGATGCAATAAGTTTTGACACCTTTAACTCCTGCCTAGATTTGACTGGTAAAGAACATCTACTATCATAGACAAACTAGCGAAACTTGTTCATTGAGACTGCTGAATTAGTGGGTATTTACTGATTGACTGAGTGTATTTCAACATAGAACTTAGCACAGAAGTGTACCAGTCCATGTATTGTCACACTCTATAGAAGCACACAAATGTAAACAGAAGAGGGAGAACCGAATTCTGAAGTATTACTACTATAAGCAGAAATGTGAGGAAGAAAGAATAGAAGCATGGGAAAAAAGTGACGATCTAATTTTTATTTATTTATTTTTTTGATTACAGCTTGATTCCACATAGTATTTTTGGTAAAAGTATGGAACTTTCAGCATGTGATATCGGTAGCCCACAGTTTGCAGGCCGACCATTGATATCAGGTGTGCGTCGGCAGGGGATCGAACCCCGGACCATGTTCAGTGGTCCTAACCACTGTACCACCGCCGCACAGGAGATTAGAGAGTGAATGCATTTGCGCCACTGCACTTAGATCGATTTTGAGCCATATCAGCAATAGTCCCCAGCTATTGATTCTAAGCATCTCGAGGAGGCCTACACCTCCCTAAGTAACCGCCTTAAATCAACAGTCAACGAATTCATGAAGTGATGACATGTTTTGATTGGAACACCCCCGACTTTTTTTCTAACTTAATCCTATATCGTGCGTCGGTGGCACAACGGTAGAATCCTCGCCAACCACACTCATGTGGTTCGAGGTTCGATCCCCGACTGACACACCCCTTTACTTCGTTAAGCTAGTAATAAGACTGGTAAGAAGAGGGAAGGTTGGGGGGGGGAATGAGGCTAGCAACCCCATCTCGTAAAAGAATAAACAAACACCACTGCTACTGAAGAAACTTCAAGCCTATAGCTTGAAGCCCCTCCAGCACCAATATGTCCCACTGGGAATGTAAAGGAATAAAATAAAATAATGCTCATGGAAGAAGGAGGTGGCTGGGCATGCACAACACGTGTTCCAGCCATCATCTCAACCTGTGTAACTTTACAGCCTGGTCGACTAACTTTCCTTCCTTACCCAACACTCTATCCTTAACCGCAATACTACTCCCCGTATTATTTCTACCACTTGGCACAGGTGATAGAACGCAGACACCTGTGGCTAAATACAACTAGTCAGGCTTTTCATAACTCCCAGTTTCAATGGCCATGTCTCACTCACAGCCGCCATATAGGAGGAGACAGTTAGGTGCTGAGCAGCAGCACACACACACACATCCTTTGACCAATATTTCGATATCACATCAGCGTCAAAGATGAAGTAAGTTAATAATAATAATAATTTGCTTTATTCCAAAACAGTACTTGTGATACAGAATGGAATTCTCAGCATTTTTTTCTACTACCGTATTGCATCCAGTTAGTACATCATCAATAAATAGAATTCTACACAGATTAGGGGCTTCCCAGTTCATTATGACAACAACATATTGGCATGTCGGTAGCAAAGCCAAAGTTGAACAGTGTTTGAAGGTGTTAGAAATGTAGGTGCTGTCATATTTACTGGCGTAAGCGGAAGGAAGAAACAAAGTAGCACATAACAGAAAAAGAGAGAGAGAGAAAAGGAAAAGAAAGAAAGAAAACGTTGTTTCTATAAATGATATGAGTTGGAAAGACGAGATCCAATTGTTCTACTAACTATTTAATGAATAATAGGTGTCACGCCTAATGCTTTCTTTATCGCACAGAACACGAGCTAAGTAGGGTATGGTTGAGCTTTTGTACTTGCTAGTGCGAGCATATGGTTTTCTATATAGGCTTCTGGTTTTGCCTGATGAGATGCAAGGGGAGAGTTGTGAATGAAGAGGGTGGTGTGAGTTAGATAAAATGGATTTGGTCCATTTTTCACATGAGTCCATGTGCCTATCGACCAGAATATTAACAGGCTGGTTAAGTTGCACGTTGCTTACCCTGCTGACAACCTTTAACATCCTGCGTAATATGTTATAGTCTTTCTTCAGTAGCCTGGAAAAACTAAGGGGGAACAATAGAGAATAGTAGGCAGGATGCAAGAGTTAACCAATTGTAGGAGTAAGGGTTGGGTTATACCAAAATGTCTTCACTTCTTGATGTAGAAGGTAAGACGGAATATTTTCTTAGAAATCGCCAAGATATGAGACGACCAGGAGAGATCAGTAGATAGAATGACGCCTAGATATTTGATTTCCGACTTGGTTTCTATTTCAGTGCCATCTATGTTGCACACCTCGTGAGAGCCAACCAGTTTGTTTAAGTCAGATTTATGCCTCAAGGTGAAATTGACTGTTTGGTATTTGGAGGGGTTTAAGGTAAGACCGTTTTCCTTGGACCACTGGCTGATTTCTGACAGAAGGCCATTAAGCTTAGAGCAGTCACTTTGACATTTGACAGGCAAAGATACAGTCAGGTCGTCAGCATATTTGACAAAATTAATGTCATTTGAAGATGGTAAGTCATGTAGACAGAAAGGAAGAAAAGAGAAGTGGGGAGAGTACAGCACCTTGTGGGACACCAGCTTCAGTGAGCGCAGCAGAGGAGGATTCCTTACAAACGCCTTGTATACATGCGGAGACTTTGTCAGCAATCAGTTCATCGGGGGTGGGTGGGTGGGTGTATGCTGAGATAGAGTTTTGATTAGCGTTCAGTGGAATGAGCTGTGTGTGAGTAGAAAAGGACGACAACGCATAAATAACTCAAATGATTAACCCTGTTAAGTTTATTTGAGATAATCAATCACTCTATTGTATTGTATCGTATTGTATTGCGTATCACAAGAACAATCGTCATTTGACTAATAATAAAGTATTTGGCGTTAATGGCATGATTGTTGAGTTTGTTTGTTAGCCAATCATCATGTGTTTTCAACGCCTGACACATTTTTGCATTTCTGATTGCTTGGTTGGTTAGTTCAACAAGCAACTGTGTAGTTTCTCTTGTCTTTGATATTATACCGTATCGCATACTGTATAATATAGTATAGTACAATTAATGCTACTTCTTTCGATATTGACTATTATTTGTAAAAAACAAAATAAGTAGTGAAATATGTTTAATTGTTTAATTTTTCTTCTTTCTCAAAATAAAACACGTAGAAATGTTGTTTTATTGATTAGTTAATGTGCACTTTCAAGAAAAAACAACAAAAAACACACCAGTTAAATCGATTAACATCCATGGGGTCATGTTTAAACTGGATATCTGTTATGATTATTATTTTCAAGAGAGTTGGTTTGTACGGATTAGATTTGTTTTTACGAGTTTGACTACGCATGGATATCAGTTAGAGAACCATTGGAAACTAGCAACGGGGAGTACTGGACAGCTAGCTGTTTCGTCATCGGCAGTACGCACCCACCACCAGGGTTCGAAGCCAGGACCTTCCGGTTACAAGGCCAGTAAGCTCGTATACCATTCAGTTACTGGAACCCGATTCAGTGGCTAGTCCATGAGTTCTAACTTCTATGTTTTGTAACTGGAAGGTTATGGGTTCGAACCCTTGTGGTAGGTGCTCACTGCCGATGATTGTTATTATTATTCCTTCCGAGTGGAACTTAAGATATCAGCACTAAATCTTCATTGCACTTATTTCTCTGCTATGACATTCAACTGACTTCACCACTGCCTTCCACAAGCTGTCATTTTCTCTTCAGCATATAATCGACTCGTTGCATCCCACTGAGATTCTCTACTCGATGACATGTCTGGTGTATGATATCATTCAGCAGTCTCTTCGGTGGATGTCTAGTCTATTTCCTTTTTTTCCTTCTTATTCGAATCTCAGAAGGGACATACTGTTGAGTACCAGTCAACAAGTACGAAACCTAGGTAATTCAAAGCTTTCTGCCGATTACCTCTTAAAGCCATCTAACTCTCGTACAATATGTTGAACAACTGTTGAACCTATCACCTGTTCAGCAAGTACTTCTAATAGGACTTTATTTGATAAGAAGCGATTGGTAGTGAATGCTCGTTTGAACTGAATTCCTTTTTTCCCTTGACGTTTCCAGTGGAACATAGGGCTTCAAGCTAGAGGCTTGAAGTTTCTCTAGCAGTGTTTATTTTTACAGGATGATATTGCTAGCCTCATGCCCAACCTTTCCTCTTCACCAAACTTAGTACTGCCTTAGCGAGGTAAAGGAGTGCGTCAGTGGCCGGGGATCGAACCCCGGACCATGTGCATGGTCGGCGAGCACCCTAACCGCTGTGCCACCGACGCACTTTTGAATTCAATTCCTTGCAATGTTAGATTTAGACTGGTGTCCCGTTAGACTTTTAAATCTATTCTAGCAAATCTATCCTAGCAACTAATGTCAGCTCATGATGAAAATCCTGTAACCAATCAAGTCCCTACAAACCAACACTTGAATATCAATGAGATGCTCACTAGCGACTTGCCCTATTCAGGTAGGTAGTTACCTTGGGTTCTAGTGAGAAGTTGTGACCAGTAGGGTGCAGCAGGTCGGGTGTGACGACAAATACTCGCCGAAGACATTGGCTAGGGGTCGCGCTATGTCGTGAATTGGTAGAAGTTGGAATTCATGGGCTGGCCATTGGATCGGGTCACAGTGGCTTAATGGTCTATGAGCTAGCTCGCCTTGTAACCAGAAGGTCCTGGGTTCGAATCCCGATGGGTGCGTACTGATGAAGAGTCTCAAACTAGGACGAAACAGCTGTCCAGTATTCCCAGGTTTTCCAATGGTTCTCCAACTAATGTCAGCTCATGATGAAAATCCTGTAATCTATTCTAGCAAGTCGTGAAGTAAGACAAGCAGGTAGCCACTCACGTTAACCAGAAGCTCTGGCTAGACGTGTCAAATTCTCCTAAACACGGGACGACTGTTTCACTCTTTTAGAGCAATAGATCGAATCAGAATTCCGCCGAAGCATCTAGCCAGAATTTGTATGGTTTCACCTGATTTGGAGGCACACTGCTGATAGCCTCAGTGACAAACAAGCAAGCAACCCTGATGATTGATTCATATCCAATCAATAAGTGCTGTATGCCACCATGTCATTACGGTCGCTTTATTGATTGTCATATACAGCGGTATCAAGACGATCATATATACTATGATCTGAATATTTTTTTGGTTTGCAAGGGAAACTATGGTGTGGCATTCCCTACCCACCGAACTAAGTAATTCACGAATTTCAAATTTGATTCAATTTTTTTCTTGAACAAAGCAAGAACGATAAATATTTATATTAGGATAATATACCTGCATGTTGATTATTATTTCGGGGATTCTTCTCAACTGGCTACAACTTGAACAACTATTATTATCGCCTTGGATTCCGTTGGCTATAAACTCTCATCTCACACAATTTCCTCCCTATCACTTTTTGTACACCAAACTAGCAGTTCAGTTTCCTATCTAAATTCCACTCGAGTGATGATCTGTCGTGTGATGTCACTCACCGGTTCAATCAGTATCGATCTCTTCCGGATTATTTGTTGGGCAATAATTGCCTAATGATAGCAACTAAGGTAATGACAATAATACAAGTGGAAATTGCCGTGGGCTTGTTTTACACAGTATTGTCGATGCGGTATACAAATCCTTGCATGATTAAAAATATTGAATATAATGTTCTCTTTACATGATATGGTGAGGGAAAAAACAAAGATTACAGCAGTCATAGAGATAAGTTGGTGTTTGCAGTTATGAAAGTGAAAACAAAGAAGCAACAGGACCATAAATATAATAGAAATAATAAAAGTAAAACTTGAAGGTATATACGAATGGATGGAGGAGATTGTTTATTTACTAGATGCAAAAAGGTTAGTCAATTCTTGCCTGACGCCATTACTTCATCACATAAAATACGTGCCAAGTATGGTATCATAGAATTTTTATACTTAGACGTGCGAGCATACATTTTTCTGGAGTTACTTCTTGTTCTACCTGAGGAGATGCAAGGTGAAAGCTGAGAGTGAAGTGGATGCTCCAAGTCAAACAAAATCCCTTTAGCAAATTTACTGCACGAAGTCAATTGCCTATAGACAACGACGTTAACTATGTGGTCCACTGGGACACCACTCATCCTACTGACAGTCTTCAGCATTCTACGAATTGTGACAAAGTCCTTTTTAAGCAAACCAGGAAAGACTAAGGGTGAACAATAAAGAAGAATAGGTAGGATGCGAGAGTTTATGAATTGTAAGAGGAGGGGTTGAGTTATACCCTGGTTGGTTGGTTACTAGAGTTCCCTGTTGCTTATCCTTTCTGGCCAGCCACTTGATCTTCAGCATGGGGCGAAGGTGGAAGGTATTGATGAAAGTCTGTAAGCTGTTGGAAATGCTTTCATCATTGACGCACTAAATTTTTGGACGGTAAAGAAGAGTTGACTGATTTGACATCAGTGTGTTGAATCTTGGCTTTTATACTAAGTGCAGAAGATTTCCACACCGATTTAAGAGCTATCAGTGTGTTTGTCTTGATTTTCTGATCCTGCCATTGATATCCTCATTTGTGTTGCCTATAGTTGAAACGATGCTGCCTTGGTGATAACTGGAAGAAGTTACCTCGTGCGAATTTCTTCCGTTGATGATAATGATGATGACGGGTTCCTGTTTTTGTTCGTTGGTTATCTCCATCATCTCTTTCTTCTCCATGTTCACTTGAATTTCCGTCTTCTCTGCTTCTGGTGTCAACTTGTTGCTTTTCACCTGTAGGACTTCAAGTTTGTGTGACATCAGATATAAGTCATCTGCGAAGTCTATGTCTTCTAGAGTCTTTTTATTGGTCCAGCGTACCCTTGAACTGAGCCCGAATAGCTCAGTGGTAACGTCTCTGACTGCAGCACTGGGTGGCGCGGGTTCGAATGTCAGAAGGGACATGAGTTCCTTCAAGGTTGCAGATACGCCTTGCTGATGAATGCCAACTAGCACGAAACCTAGGTTCAAGGCTTCCTGCTGATTGACTTCAACTATTTAATATCAAAAATATAAACTTTCAAGAATTTGTTTTAGGGACCACATATTGATATCAGTTAGAAAACCATTGAAAAACTAGGTGGGAGTACTGGACATCTGTTTTGCCAGCCAAATCTGGGACTCATTGACAGTGCGCAGCCACACTGCGGTGTCCGAACCCAGGATCTTCTGGTTACAAGACAGGCTTGCATACCATTCAGTCACTGGGACTCAATTCACTGGCCAACCCATGAATTCCAACTTATACCAATTCTGTGATTTTCAGTACCACCTACAACCAATGTCATTGGTGGGAACTCCATCCTCACTCCTGACTAAATAAACCCAACTGGTCATGACTCCTCACTATAAGTGCAGGCGATTCCGTTCTGTAGTCAGTCATTAGCAAGCATCAGACTAATCTGACCTTCAGGAATTAGTCTGTAGGGATTGTATTTGTTTTAGGTTAGAAGTTAGGATTCATGAGTCATTGAATCGAGTCCCATTGACTGAACAGTATACGAGCTTACCTTGTAACCGGAAATTCCTGGCTTAGAACCCTTATGTTGGTTGCGTACTGCCGATGAGTCCCAAACTAGGCTGACGAAACAGCTGTCCAGTACTCCAGTGCTGGTTTTCAGTGGTCTTCTAGCTGGTATCAATATGTGATTTAACCTGAAAAAATGTAAACTACAGTATAGATCTGAACACATTGTTCAGTGATCGATAGAGACTGTCAGTAACGGAGGCGTGGAATAATGTAAGTCGGTAAATTATTAAGAATTTAAAGGATTAAGTATTTATAAGATAATTAGACGAATATTCTTGAGAAAAAAATGGGGTTTGAGTTCAAGATTTTTGGATAGACCCTAAGTTTAACTAGAAAAAGTATATCAATACAGGAGACTAAAGAAAGAACTACAGGAAATATGGTTTTGTAAAGTAGCAATGAGAGGAGTTAGGTGAGTGACATTCATATGAAACAATTTACAGTTTCTAAACAGAACAGAAGATGCACAAGAAAATATGACTTAATGAAAACTATATAACTTTGTTTTGTAGGTTCAGTCACTAAAGCAGTGTACAAGATATTCATTCGTCAATATCTTCGGCTTAATCGTTTGATGGCGGTTGCCTCAACAAAAAGTAATAAGCTAATTTTCATTTTTCTGTCTGCCTGTTGATTATTTTGAACACTTTCAGATTTGAATAAGGCATTTAGAAGACAAATTTCTCCGCGAGATGATATCGTCATTTCGTAGTTTCTCTACAACCGCTTTACAACTAACATGGTTAACTGATATAAGAATAAAACTTGGGCACTGTGGTAGAGTGTAATTCCATTATGGGTAAATTTTATTTTGATAGAGTCTCACAGTGTTATACAGTGTTACTGTATAACACTGTGAGACTCTATCAAAATAAAATTTACCCATAATGGAATTACACTCTACCACAGTGCCCAAGTTTTATTCTTATATCAATGATACTTATGGTCTTCCTACCAGGAAGCTTATCAACAAACTCACACGACTTTGTCAAACTGAAGCAAGATTCACAAATCATCGGATTTTTAACAGTCGATGTTTAAAAAATCATATAATTTACTGTATAACACTGTGAGACTCTAACATGGTTAACAAAAATAAAATAAAGAGAATGACAATTACTCAGTTATATAAAACAAAAGTACGTACTAACCATTTTAAATAGGTCAAGCAGTCCATAGTAGGTGAATGTTGAAGTCTATTGTTTTTTGTACACATAGTTTAGGCTGTATGTGATGATTAATCCAAAGTGCTTCCATCTATCACCTTCAATAATCAACCTTGAATTAGAGTTATGTGAAATAATTGCGAAACGGTCATTAATATTGATTTTGTGGCCTGAGATTAATAAGTGCTTTGCGATGGATGATGCTGGATTTCTATTCAGATTAATTGCATTAAGATTTTCTATGTGTTTTAGTAACCATTTTGGAACATGTTCTTCTCGACAACATTGGGATAATTCAATTGGTTCTACCTATCTAATGTGCATCACCGCAACTGCAGGTGAACTTGTAGATACAGTTTGAAGTAGAGTTCATAGAATTTCGTCGTTTAATCGTAGGTACACGGATCGAAAATGTTCGGGATGTCACTCAAGGGCCCAAAAAATATGCGCGAGTGATACATTGATGGATGAGTTTTGACATATACATTCAGTTTTATTAGCTAATGGTTATCCAGAGAACTTACATTATCAGTTGTCACAGTAAGCATAGATCGCATCTGAAAAGAGAGCTTCTGTACCAAAGAAGGCTATCTTTATTAACCTTCCATTCAAGGGTGACCAGATTATGTAGTTGACAGCTCAAAGACTTCGGTCAGCCACTAAATGCACATTCTATGCCGCATCTCTTTCCCTCACATGCCGAACATTTTTCGATCCGTGTACCTACGATTAAAGGACGAAATTCTGTGGACTCTACTTCAAAGTGTATCTACAAGTTCACCTGCAGTTGCGGTGACACACACTATATAGGTAGAACCAGTAGCTTTTTTCAATATCGCCGAAAAGAATATGTTCCAAAATGGTTATTAAAACACAGAGAAAATCCCAATGCAATTAATCTGAATAGAAATCCAACATTATTGTCATCCATTGCAAAGCACTTATTAATGTCAGGTCACAAAATCAACATTAATGACTATTTCACAATTATTTCATATAACTGTAATTCAAGGTTCGTCATTGAAGGTGACAGATAGAAGCACTTTGGATTAATAATATACATCCTGAACTGAGTGTACAAAAAACAATAGACTTCAATCTTCGCCTACCATAGACAACATAACCCATCTAAATGTGATTGGTCATTAGTATGTACTTTTGTTTTATGCAGCTTAGTAACTGTCATACATTTTATGTTATCATTATTATTGTTAACCATGTTAGTTGTAAAGCGGTTGTAAAGAAACTACGAAATGAAGATATCATCTCGCGAAATTTATCTTCTTAATGCCTTATTCAAATCTATCAAAGGGACTAATTGTTTTAACCTTCAGATTTTTCAACAGTATGATCAATGTACAATAGATTGCTCGCAATTTCACAGTGTATTCATGCTTGTGCACGCTTTCGTCTCATGTTCTTGCGCTTGTATTCAGAAATGCAGATAATAACCCATCTGGCTTTTCTTGTAATTTATGTTCTTTGGTAGGTACATTTCAACTCCATGACCTTTTAAAACATATAGGATCGTGTTTATCATATATGGATTCACGTATTTTCCATATTACAAATAACATACATACACACACACACACACTCATACAAAACTAATCTATACAAATTAACTATACAAGAGTGAACACAACAACAACTTGACATTAGTCATTACAAATATATGTGATGACTGCTTACATATTTTCTATTGGTAAAAATGTCCATAGACAAATGACCTTCAAATAAACTGACTTTAATGTATGTAAAATTTTTGACTATATATTTTGATGATTAATAAAAATCTGAATAAATCTGCTGAAGAAGCTGTGATGGCTTACACAGCGAAACGTTCAGAAAACAGATCTTGTTTTGATTTTCTTAACACGCTGGGATTAATTTAAATAATTTATAAAGAATCAATCTGACTCGGCGCTCAAATTATTTCAGGAAGTTCGTAACACCTACGGCCTGGAAACCTATAATCTTATGTACAACCAACTGAAGTGTATAATGATTTCTTGTCTTCCAATAAATGTGTGAAGCGACCTGAAAAATCCCCAATGAGTCACATGAAATAAAAAGCGTTTAGCGAAGATATTTTGATTTGACACTAGTAACTAGTGTGATGCGTCTAGTCCTCTCTTTGGTGCAGACTGAGTTCTATCAGTCAGGTTGTAATGTGGCCACCATTCTAGGTAGCTCGCCATCACGGCGTACATTGTTTGTGATGATATGAGATGGTTGGAGGCAATCGGCAGGAAGCCTTGGACCTAGGTTTCGTGCTAGTTGGCACTCTTCAGCAAGGCGTATCTGCAACCTTGAAGGAACTCATGTCCCTTCTAGGATTCGAACCCGCTTCACCCAGTGCTGCAGTCAGAGACGTTACCACTGAGTTACTCTTTTTCGCGATGTCATTCTCAGGCTGTACAATAGCATATATATAGATGGTAAATTATGTTAGCAACAAAAGGAGTATTTCCAAGGTTTTGTCATTAGAATTGTTAATCTGAGGTAACAAATTATGTAATCTAGATGGCGTTAGTAGGGTAAAAACTAAAATAAAAAATTAAATAAGTAAATTGAGTGACGTAATATAGTTGATAAGAGTGAGCGGAATTCAACTGAAATTGAACGACAGTCAACAAGTTAGCAACAGTGGTAATGAGGGGTAGAAATTTAATAGGTTGTGAGGGAGGAATATTATACAATTAAGAAACAAAAAACAAAAATTACGAAATTTTTATATTAAGACAGATGAGGTCCGTTGTGGATTTAATAACTGAATAAAACTTCTTTTGTATGCAGAATTCAGCACTTAACATGTTGATCACCATTGCATGTGAGCTTCGGAGAAGTTTGGTTCGTACTCATTTGGTAAGATTTCCGCGTTGATTTCCGGGTTTCGATGGGTATTCTGAGCCGATCGTATGTTACAGAAAAGAGCTACACGGGGATCATTTTTCTTCTTTGTAAAACTATGAGCGTAAGTATTCTATGAAGCACAATACAATATGCATGGGAAAATGAATGTGCTCAGGAACTGGAGGGAGTGGGACAGTAATTCATTTTCTAAGTCATTACGTTTCCCATATTATGTGAGAAATAAATTTTATTTAAATCTTTCTGAGAAAAATATGAACTACTCACTAGTAGTATAGTTGGTTAAGCAAAAGATTTGAGGTATTCCAAGCTTTTGGAAATGCTTTTCATCATGAACCAGGTTTTTGAACTATATAGAGGAGTTGACTGATTTGACTTCAGTATGTTGAATCTCGGCTTTTGTACTAAGTGCGGAAGTTTACCACACCGATTTCAGAGCAGTTTTTATAATTCACGATTACTGATTTATAAATTTCAAGGTGAGAATTCTGCATAGTTTCTGCTGGAAACTGAAATTATTCTGCTCGAAATTATAAATCTAAATCAAAAAAGCAGGCATCAGTACCTGATTGTATGCACTGATCGATTGATATCAGTAGTTGGATAGCACTCGCATTCAAGCAGTAGTGCTCGTCAACCAGCGACATCAACGTAGTCTAAACATCGTTTCGCTGGTTTTGGGCCATGCTCATCAATGGTGTTCTCGGCTTTCACTCAATTCGGAGAGCTGAATCTGTTGAAACCACTCAAATTCTCACTGGCTCTTTAGGCCAAGATGGGATGTTAAGTGCATATTTGAATTTTTCCCATTTCTCATTGTGTTAGTTTCTCTGATATACTCTGAATTTGAATTTCTTATTGTCGTAACTTAACTGATGTTCTTCGATAATTAAAACATCTTTTCAGGTTAAGAGGAGGATTTTTGCATCAATCATTATGTTTCTTTTGTGTATATATTTTTTGGCTGACTGACTGACCTCCAGGTAGACTTTGCTTTGCGTAGCATACAAAGGTAGAAGAAGGGAATAAAGAAAGAAGAGATTCAAAAGAGAGATGTTGAGCCGACGTGGTGTGGGACAAAGAAAGAATAGCAACATCTGAAAACATTTTAACCATTACGCCGAAAGCCTCAACCTATTAGTTCTTCAGCAGAATGCATCCTCCAAGGAAATTTCGTTCCTTCCTTGATTCCAACTCAGATTATTCAACTCTAAAACCTGTGATTTTGTAGCCCAACTGGCTAGAAACTAAATTCTTTGTATGAAGAGACGTTTTCATATAACTCTTTTGTACTCGGTTGATAGGGGCTAGCTGTGGAATCAAGTGAACGCATTTCCGCCTATTTGTGACTCATTAAATAGAATTTGATTCCAGCACTAACGTTTCATCTACGAAAATAATTATCCAATAGGCCACAACAGCCTTCAGACATCATGGAAGTGTATGTACTAGGCGTGGACATGTCAACAGTGAGAGACGAAACATTCCTCTCCGAGGAAAATCAATCATTTGGAAATATAAAATAAATTATAGAAAAATGACTCATTGCTGTCTGTTCATCAATTGTATAATTATGTTCACCTGCTGTCGTGGAATAAGGTACATCAGCTGTAGCCATAGACTGCTTTCCAGAAGACAGGGATATCCTGGACCGACGTGAAGAACCTAGAAGACCTGGATTTCGCGCGTGGATGATTTATGTTTGATGTCACACAAAATCGAAGACTTACAAGCGAAAACCGACAAACTGGTTGAAGAAGCAGCAAAGACAGGACTCCAGGTGAGCATAGTCAAGACGGAGGTTATGAAAATAACCAAGGAACCAACCAACCAACAACAACAACAGCAGCAGCAACATCCAACGCCAATCACCATCAACGGGAGGGATTTGAAAGAGGTTACTTCTTTCACTTCATTCTAGGGAGCATTGTCTCAACTACAGGAGGAACGGACGAGGATGTCAAACCGAGAATCGGGAAGGCGAGAAACACACTCATCAACCTGAAACGAATCTGGAAATCTTCCGCTGTCACTCAGCCTGCATCAACAACAAAATTCGGATTTTCAATACAAACGTCAAGTCAGTCACTTCTTCTATACGGATGGATCAGAAACTTGGCGGCGGGTCACAAAGAATATTTCCAACAGCCTGTTGCAGACCTTTATCAACAACTGTCTTCGCTGGCTCTATACTCAAGATCAGATGGCCGGAAAGAACAAGAACCAACAAGAAACTATGGGAAGAAACATGAGAAGAACCAATCGCTCAACAAATATGCAGGAGAAAGTGGAGATGGATTGGACACTCGCTGAGGAGGCCGCTGGGTGACATCGCGCGTCAGGCCAACGCTCGAGTGGAACCCGAAAGGGAAGCAGCGATTGGGACGTCGAAGGGTGACATGGAGGAGATCGTGTGAAGAAGAGTTGAAACAGTATGAACAGTATGGACTACCATGGATGCAAGTGAAAAGCACAGGAGAAGACAGAAGCAAGTGGAGACGTGCAGTTGAAGCCCTATGTTCCACTAGAAACCCAAGGGAACAATAATAATAACATAATTTCAGAACAATCCAATGCAGAAACTACTGGGACAGTATATTACCAAAATTCATAAATTTTATCATTAAATAGTTTCTTTTCTTGCCTAACTCCTAATTCTTAAAATTATGTGGACAATTTCATTTCTTCCTTGTATTCATTAACCAAAAAAAACAGGGGAACATTTCAGATTATTTGATAAATTAAATATGTGCTTGGGTGGGTGGTGGGGGTGGATGGGAATTCTCTTATTTGTATACCAATCACCCCAACATTTTCATTCTCATCAATGTAATTAATATCGACTTGTTTGGAACAGTTTATGCTTTTTTTTCTCCTCTCCTAACAATATATTACTTATTTTTTGTAATTCATTAGTACTAATTGGCCATCTCGAATTCTATCCCTCGTCATTTTTGTTTCACCCTACTTATCTATCCTTATTCGTTAATCAAATAAGGTGGTGTATCCTAAGCAAGAAATTGATAAATAAATCAGATTATTAATTATATCCTAATCAACCAATCAATCAATCAGTCGACTAACCAGCTAATCGATCAATAATTTTAAATTATTTCACTTGATTGATGGGTGGATTGATTGATTAACTGATTGATTGATTAATCATCACTAAAATGAATTAAAATAATTACAAGGATAGGTCATTATAATTATTTATTTATTTATTTAAATATTCAATGATAACAAATTTTGATTTGTTGTTATTTCGTTTCTCTCTTTAATATTTGTTTAAATTGAGGGGGAGAAAATTTTGGCGGGAAATTTAAATCAGGTAGGTGCAAGGTATTATCGTGCATAGTACAGCAAACGCCACAAGGGATAGTTCAGCAATGTGAAAAATGAGTCGGTAAAACAATTTTAAAGCAGCTATATGTAATACCTGATAGAAATTACAGCATCACCTAAGATCAACTACCTGAGGAAGTTCATGTCGTAATTGACCGTCTCTCTTCTATCCTCTCAGGTTACAGGAAATAAAAGGAAAATGTACACTGAAAACATTCCAAACATCTTTTAAGGATGTCCTATCGATATTTTTGCACAGTTGGACTATGCGTTTTGGCAGCTGCTACACTATGCACAACTACACCCTGCTCTCACGCTATTTAAATTTGCCGCACAAATTTTTTCTCTTCAGTGTAAACAAATATCAGAAAGAGGTTATTATGAAATCATCATGAAATTACTCCCGCCCTCCACCCACTCACCGCTTAAATTACTCTATCACGTAACTTGTAAAATTAACGTACTTCGAATGCTGATATGATAACAGGCAGTATCCTGTTAAGAATGGGAATTCAAAATTCATAGTATAGTAATAATAAACATTATGATTTCTAGCTCAAATCATCAAAACTTTTTAAGCTTTTTACTCACTAATAATTAAGAAAAGAAAAACGCCGGGTTAGGACGGTGACAGTCAATAGAATCTACGACATGCGATTCTCCTGGTGATTCCAGGCTGTTTGTCAACTTAAAGCGTCGGTGATACTATGGTACAATGTTCGACAACCACACATGTGAGCCTAGTTCAGTTTCCAGCCGACACACCGTTAAACGTCGTCTAGTTTACTTGCCGACAGTGAGCCCAGAAAAGAGAGGAGGTGTGGGTGTGTCAGACTGACAACCGCACCTCGTAAAAACAAAACTGTCACCGCTACTGGAATTTCGAAAAAAAGCTGGAGACTGTATATTTCACTCGAAGCGCAAACTGAGGGATCGGTTGTCAGGGTCACGCAATCTTACCATTTAGAATAATCATAAGATGACTGTATTCAAATCTTGTCTGGTAACCGATGAACACATTGAAAAATCAATATATTACAAGAATATTTCAAATTATGATTAGAGTAAGAAGATATTAGACGAATCACTGGCTCGGTTCTTGGACACCTTGTTCTTACACATCATTCTGCATCAACAGCAAATTTTTTGAGGCTTGTATGTAAGGAAAGCCAGGTCGTTTGTAAGGTTTCCAGCCATATCTGTTTAGAGCCCAGACTCTCCCTATATACAGGGAAATGTGTACACAAAAGTGGTTTGTTCAGCCCCTTTTAACACTGTGGCCTTATGCAGTAATTCGTTACGTAATCCGTCTTCATTTGGTCTTTCCTTTATTTTATTTTCAAACTCATAACCATAAAACATACTTTATTGATATATATTTTTTATTCTTTCACGTTCCGAGTGGAATATAGGGTTTCAAGCTAGAGGCTTGGGTTTTCTGTAGCAAGGTTTAATTTTACGGAATGGGGTTGCTATCCTCATGCCCCCTCCAGGGGTCGGGGATTGAACGCCGGACCATGATCATGGTCGGTGAGCATTCTAACCTCTGTGCCACCGACGCACTATGCTTTATACATATTTCTAATCTCAAACTCTTATGAATAATATTCCTTTTCCAAGTGTTTACAGTTTTAATGATAGTTACTTCTGAACACTATTCATCACTTAATAGTTGATTTAGATTACCTACTTGACAAAGTTTTGCAAATTATCTATTTTTTCCTCACTGATATGTAATTTCAGATGTTTTGTTACCAACCGATTTTAACAAATAACCCTTGTAGACGTTTCCATGATCTTTTGAAAACACTAATGCATAACTCTCCAGTTTGAAATGATAAGCTATGAGCAGAATATTCGTTGTTAACCTATATCTTTTCATGTGCTCTTCGCTGACTGAAACTGGAAATTATCAAGTGACATACGTCCATCAATCTGAACCTCACAAGGTTATGGGTTTGATCCTAGGGATGTGGTCGTGTGTGTAAACTGCTAAACACTCCCTAACTACGAAGAAACAGCTAATCAAATTTATCCTGCCTGCGGCTGGCCAAGTAAAAGGCCGCCCTTTTGTGCGTCGGTGGCACAGTGGTTAGGACTCTCGCCGACCATGCACATGGTCCGGGGTTCGATCCCCTGCCGGCGCACACCCGATATCTATGGTATGCCTGAATTTGGGCTACCGATATCCATGCTGAAAATTCCATACTTGTACTGAAAATACGGTGTGGAATCAAGCTGTAAATCAAAATAAATAAATTAAATAATCTTGGTTTTCAACGATTACGTAACTGAGGGGCATTGGTAGTTCACTGGTTCAACGCTAGAAGACCATAAACGAAAGCCGGGTTCAGTTCCCAGCCAAAATACTCCTAAATCTGTCGTAGTTTACTGGTTGTTGATGGGTCCAGACAATAGAAGAGGTTGAGGGGCGTTAGGCTAGCAGCCTCACTCCATGAAAACAACACAACCACCGCCACTGCGCGAGAATTGTGACTGATGAAATAGTTAGACACATCGTTGCATACCACAGTGTACCAGAGACGATATTGACAGATCAAGGTCCCTGTTCTGAAAGTGAAGAATTCACTTCCTGTTTGCAACAGCTGTGGATTAAGAAGACCAGAACAAAACCTTATCATCCACAAACAAATGGTCTGATAGAGAGAAATAACCGTACACTGAAGGAGTAGCTGGTCTTGAAAGGAAATAACTGGGAGACACAACTTCCATTGATTCCAGTAGAACATTGTGCGTCCACCCAGAAAACAACAAAGAAGTCACCATTTCAGTTGATGTATGGAAGGAAATCACAACTACGAATACTCAGCACAACCTGGCCCCTCCACCAAGGATGGAATATGATGAGGCTGCGAATAGAAAGGAAAGAAGTCGTCAGGAATGTGAATCGTAAATAGAAGAAAGACGCCATGAAATCAGAACAGAAAGAAAATATGGAATAAATAGCGTTTGATGTCGGTGATCAAGTAAAGTTTAGAAAATGAAAGAACTCAGTTAGATATGGGCCAGGTTCACAGAAACTCCTTCCGAAGTGGGACGGGCCATACGCTGTCACCGCCAGATTTGGTCCTGTTTATACCATCAGGAAATAAAGAGAAGCTGGTAACATAAGACAACTGCAGAAATGGATTCAGTGAGATAAGGAAATTGGGACCAAGGTACAACAGGAACGTGTAGAACCAAGAAGGTTGGAACGGCTCCGTTCGAAACTATTCTATGGGGTGACGACTGTGGCATGTACTACTGATAAGATTTATCAGTAGTATATATATAAAAAGAGATGTTTATCGGCACAAAAATATCAAATAGCAGAGAGATAGATTTGACATCAAAGAGCGCAAATGGACCAGTGTTGTGACAAGATATGGGAGACGCGAAAAGCTGACAAAGAAACACAGTAATGACGGCCAGAAGAAGCATAGCACGGAAGACTTGTGCAAATGGTGATTTTCGGATATTATTATTATTCCCTTGGGTTCCTAGTGGAACCTAAGGCTTCAACTGCACGTCTCCACTTGCTTCTGTCTTCTGCCGTACATTTCACTTGCATCCATGTTAGTCCATACTGTTTCAATTCCTCTTCACACGATCTCCTCCATGTCACCCTTGCACTGATGTCCCACTCGCCGCTTCCCTTTCGGGTTCCACTCGAGCACTGGCCTGACGCGCGATGTCACCCAGCGGCCTCCTCTGCTCAGCGAGTGTCCAATCCATCTCCACTTTCTCCTGCATATTTGTTGGCCGATTGGTTCTTGTTTTGTTTGTTCCCATAGTTTCTTGTTGATGATTCTTTCCGGCCATCTGATCTTGAGTACAGAAGGAAGACAGTTGTTGATAAAGGTGTGAAACAGGCTGTTGGAAATATTCTTTGTGACACACTGGCCAAGTTTCTGATCCGTATAGAAGAACTGACTGACTTGACGTTTGTATTGAAAGTCCGAATTTTGTTGTTGATGAGGCTGAGTGACGAAGATTTCCAGATTGGTTTCAGGTTGATGAATGTGTTTCTCGCCTTCCCGATTTTCGATTTGACATCCTCGTCCGTTCCTGCTGTAGTTGAGACAATGCTCCACTAGATAAGTGAAAGAAGTAACCTCTTTCAAATCTCTCCTGTTGATGGTGATTGGCGCTGGATGTTGCTGCTGTTGCTGTTGTTGTTGGTTATTTATTTTCATAACCTGCATCTTGTCTATGTTCACCTGGAGTCCTGTCTTCACTGTCCGCTTCTTCGACCAGTTTGTCGGTTTTCGCTTGTAAGTCTTCGATTTTGTGTGACATCAAACATAAATGATTCGCGAAATCCAGGTCTTCTAGGTTCTTCAGGTCGGTCCAGGACAGTATCCCTGTCTTCTCGTTTCCCACCGTTTGACGCATAATCCAGTCCACCACAATTAGGAATATCATTGGTGATAATAAGCACCCTTGTCTGACTCCTGTGTTTACTCCAAACGCTTCGCTGAGTTTTCCGTAGTGGATCACTTGACATGTGCCGTTGTCGTACAGCTGTTGAATAAGGTTGGTGAATATTTGGGGTACACCGTAGTACTTGAGTAGTTTCCAAATTACTTCGCGGTCAACGCTGTCGAAGGCCTTCTCAAAGTCTATAAAGTTGAGGTAGAGGTTTGATTGCCATTCCATGCTTTGTTCGATTTTGATTTTCGGATAAGGTGTACATAACTTCTCTATATGCGTATTTCAAACTCTAAATGAACATTCCGTAACCACGTCTCTTGTCATCTACCGCTACACATCTACCAAACACAAAGGTTGAGGCCGTGTGTTCAACTAAGGGACACACAGGTATGAAAACAAATCCGATACACATCAGTTTGTGATGAAACCTTCTTTAAAATTAGTGAAAAGCACTTGTTCCTATTCAAAAAGAGGAAGTAACATCATCCACAAATCAGTGAAATAAAAAATCGATTAATGATGCCCGTTAAAAATTTTCTACAAAGACTGATATTAGTGTGAACAAAGAATAGTTTTTTTTGACAATTTCTCCATCAGGTTCCACAGTTATAGATCCACAAGAGAATGAAGAAATATCACTGTTATTAAGAACATTAATGTTGTTTAAATAATGTCGAATCAATAATACCGATAGATTGCAGTTTCACAGACATGTTTAAGTAATAATATGCGTCAGTGCGTCGGTGGCACACCGGTAAGGACTCTCACCGACTGTGCACCGGGGTTCGATCCTCTGCCGATTATTATTATTGTTTCCTTTAATTCCTAGAGGGACATAGGGCTTCAGCCACTCACGTCTCCATTGCGTTCGGTTCTCTGCTAGAGTCTTCACCTGGCTCCAAGTCTGCCCACACGCTTTCATCTCCTCTTAACATGACCTCCTTCAAGTCACCCTTGCACTGACGACCAACTCACCGCTTCCCATTCGGGTTCCACTCGAGCAATGGCTTGTCTAGTGATGTCACTTGATGGTTTCCTCAGAGTATGGCCAATCCATCTCCATTTCTTCCTGCCTATTTGTTTCACAGTCGGTTCCTGCTGGGTTGGTTCGCTCATTGCCAGAGATCTCTGTTGCTGGTCTTTCCTGACCGGCCATCTGATCTTGAGTATTGAGCGAAGACAATTGTTAATGAAGGTCTGTAGTTTGTTTGAGATGCTCTTTATGACGCGCAGTGCAAGTCTCTGATCCGTGTAGTAGCACTGACTTCACATTGGAGTTGAAAATCTGGATCTTATTTTGCATGCTGAGTACTGAGTGTTAATATCCACACAGACTTGAGAGTAGTGAAAGCTTGTCTTGCTTTTCCGATTCTTGCTTTGATATCCTCGTCAGTTCCGCCTGTAGTTGAAACGGTGCTTCCTAGGTAGATAAAAGGGGTTTCTTCTTTCAGGTTCCTCCCATTTATGCTGATTTTTGTCAGTTGTGGCTGCTGTTGCTGTTGGTGGTGTTGCCCAGGAATCTTCATCAGCTCTGTTTTCTCTATGTTCACCTGAAGTCCTATCTTCCCTGGATGCTTCTTCTGCCAACTTGTTGGTTTTCGCTTGCATATCGCTCTGCCGATGCACACCTGTTATCAATGGTTGGCCTGAAAAATTTGGACTACCGATATCATATACTGAAAATTCCATACTTGTACCAAAAATACAGTGTGGCATCAAGCTGTAATCGAAAAAAATGATAAAATAGACCAAATGTCAGGTGAATAAGGAGAGATAATACAAAATTTATGGATATATGTAGATCTCACAGCAGACCTGAGTAGCAATAGTGGGTAGACCTATTTCTTTTGTACACAGAGTTCCAGTTGTTTTAGGCAAATAGCAATGATCCCTGCTGTTTCAAGTGTCAGTATCTACAGGCCTTTGGTAATTAAATCGATACCCGATAGAATGACAGGAGAAGATTCATCAGTACTAGCCATCCTGGTCTGTTTGGATGAGGTGGTCTAGCATAGAATTGTTGATGCTTTTCACTACACCTTCATTTAGCCACACTGGTAGGTGTTTCTGAGCGCGCAATAATAAGTTCCTAGAGCAACGGATAGTATAACGAGCTCCCCAAGAGCAGTTGAATTGGAAGATGGAAGGATAGATTGCTAACCCAGGTATCTCGTCTTTCAGTTTTGGAATCACAACCGGTTGTATGGAAAATTTGAATTGCAAATAACCGACATCAATATTGACTTTCTCAACTTACTGGTTATTATTTCGCGTGGTACATCAACTTTGAATTGTAGTCGCATATATGTAGGGAGGCTTCTTGTTATCAGACACAGAATAAGTCTTTTCTAATCTCCTGGTCATGTGTTTAGCGATGAACCTTTTCAGGGAACCTGTTTTCAGTAGACAATTCGTATATTAGCATGATTCAGGAAAAGCAAATCATGTGCTGATCAAATTGCAACTCTACGTATCGTCATCACAGAACAAAGTATAGAATAGCAGTCAAACCTCTCTCTTTACCTCAACTTCATCGACTTCGAAAAGGCCTTCAACAGATAGCGTTGACTGAGAAGTAATCTGGAAACTACTTCAAAACTACGGCGTGCAGCGCCCAAGTCTTTATCAATCTTATTCAACAGCTGGCTGGCTGTATGACAAGGCCTGACCCGTGTCAGGTGATCCACAACGGAAAACTCAGCAAGGCGTTCTAAGTGAAAATAGGAATAAGTCAGGGCTGGCTGGCTGGCTGCCTATAGAAATATAAAGAAGAAAGTGGCGGTAGATTAGACATACACTGAGAATAATTTCAAATTACATCATAGACCAGACAGAAAGTAGAATAGAACCCGAGTAGGGAGCAACTGGTTGTTTCCATTATGGGTAAATTTTATTTTGATAGAGTCTCACAGTGTTATACAGTAATGTTTACTGATGACCAGGTTTCGAGCACAATTTATTGCTGCTCATAATCATATCAAGGACCTTGATATGATTATGAGCAGCAATAAATTGTGCTCGAAACCTGGTCATCAGTAAACATTACTGTATAACACCGTGAGACTCTATCAAAATAAAATTTACCCATAATGGAATTACACTCTACCACAGTGCACAAGTTTTATTCTTATATCAATGACAACTGGTTGTTTATTTTATAGTGATATGGAGGAGCTGATGTGAGGAGGTTTTGAAAGCTTGTGGGCAGTTATGATAGTATTAGCAGAGAACCAATCAATAATGATAATATTACTCTTTACGAGTTTGACCACGGAATGAAATCAGTTAGAAAACCATTGAAAACCAGCGCTGGAGTCCTGGACAGCCAGCTGTTTCGTCAACCTAGTTTGAGTATCATCGGAAGTACGCACTCACTGCCAAGGATCAAACCCAGGACCATCCAGTCACAAGGCGAGCTCATATACCATTCAGCCACTGGGACCCAACTCAATTGTCAGTCCATGGATTCCAACTTCTACCAATTCGTGATTTAGAACGACCACCAACCAATTTCGTCGGTGGGACATCCATCCTCACAAGAAGCTCCTTCCTGTAGCAGGTCACTAGCGAGCATCAGATTAATTTTCAAGAGTTGGTTTGCAACCGGAAGGTCCTAGGTTCGAACCCCCTGTGGTGTGGGTGCGTACTGCCGATGATTTTTAAACTAGGCCGATGAAACAGCTATCCAGTACTCCTTGGTTTTCAATAGTTCTCTAACTGATATCAATCCGTGGTCAAACTCGTAAAAAGAAATCTAATCCTTATAACCAACTCTTGAAAAATAATAATTTTGTCAGTAAAAGAAAAAGAATTTGTGAAGAACTGTATACTACTGACTACTACAGATGAGTAGTTGTAAACTACTCACATAAATGAAAAGTGCTTGCCAACCAGCCAGATTCAGGTGATCTAAACACCGGGTGGCTATTTCTCTTATTTGGGGATCAACCTGATCAACTTAGGGAGCCAAATCGGTGTTAGAACCACACGAATTGTGGCTATCTACCTCGAAAAACTGGTAGTAATACATAGAATCTTTCAACTTTTTTCTGACTATTGTTTGGTAGAGTGATAGCTTCCATGTCAGCAATCAGTCTTCCGTTCTAGTTTGTGTATGTTAGTAGTAGTGGTTTAATTAACGAATAGAGTAGTTTTCTTTGATGCATTAAGCGTGCATTGTTTGCAGTCTACCACGATGTGTTACCGGGGTCATATTAGTAGTCAGTTGGTGCAGGTATTTGGACTCTACCGCCGACTAGTCATTACGGAATAACTATGGCTGTGACATGTGAAGTCTTTTAGTGCTGTTGTCGATTGAGTTCTACCTGTGAAAATAAGAAACTTTTCGTTCTTTATAGTTCCCCTTGATGTGATTTTAGACGGTTAGGGGCAAATGGTAGCAGGAAACTCTGCATGGATACAAATTTTAGTACCTAATGAAAATGCGGAAACATAACTCAACAATGGAAAATTTAGTGAGGCTTTCGAGGTAAACATAGGAGTAAGACAAGGCTGGCTGGCTGGCTGGCAACCTATTATCATCGAAGATGTTCCTAATTGTGGTGGACTAGGTTATGCATCAGATTATGGAGAGCGAGAAGAAAGGAATACACTACACCACCGAGAAGAAGATTCTAGAAAATTTGGATTTCACAGATGATATGTGTCTAATGTCACATAAACTCGAAGAATTACAGGCTGGCGAAAACCAACGCTCTGGCTAAAGAAGCGGCCAGAGAACACACGACTCCAAGTGGACATAGAGAAGACGGAGGGGATGTAGATAAAAAACGAACTGCAAAAGCAACAACAACAACAGTAACAACCAGCGCCCATCATCATCAACGAGAGAGAGAGTTAACTCAGGTTACTTCCTACACTTATCCAGACAGGAAACATCGTTTCAACTACAGGCAGTCGGGACGGATGAAGATGTCAAAACCAGCCAGAGAGGATCGGAAAGGCAAGATACGCCTCCATCAACCAAAAACCAGTTTGGAAATTTTCTGTTTCACTCGCTCAGTCAGCATAAAAAGGAAGATTCGGATTTTCGACACAAATGTGAAGTCAGTCAGTAGTTCTTCTATACGGGTCAGAAACTTGCACTACGCGTGAGTCACGAAAAGGATTTCCAACAGGTCACTTCACACTTTTATCAACTACTGCCCCCTTCTCTGGCTCTATACTGAAGATCTTATGGATACTCAGGAAGAATTAGCAACAAGAAACTATGGGTGGGAACAAACCAACAGGTGAGAGCCGATTGCTCAAAAAATGTGTAGGAGAAAATGGAGGTGGATCGGGCAGACACTGAGGAGATTGTCACATGACATCGCGTGCCAGACGCCAGTGGAATACAAATTGGAAGCGACGAGTGTATTTACTTGTAATTCATTTTCACAAAAGGATGAATGTATCATCCACACGTATTGACAATAAAGCGAAAACTTTCTGATGATAAGATTGTTTAAAGGACCACTTTCTAGTTTACTTAGAAAGAAACCTGATCATACTGGGGTGAGAGCTGCCTGCAAACAAGCCAAAATTGTAAACAACAATTTACGTCAATGTTCACGTCCCGAATCAGGGTCATGAGAAAAAACAATAACAAAGCTTAACCTTGAGGAACTCAACAACCAATCACAGCAGACTTAACGTGTGCAAATGCGATTCGCAGATATATGGCTCAACTTTCTGAGAAACGGCCACAAGCAGTACAGAGTGCCCTTCAGCAAGAAAACAACCAATCAGAAGACGTTGCTTCTCCGCTAACAATAATGTACATAAAAATCTATAAATATCTGTTGATTTTCTCAATAAATGATCTGTTCCGTGGCCTTGTCCTCTGTCGTTACAATATAACTATACAGCCTGATGAAGAAATCACTGAAAAGAATATTCTTTGTCCATTAATTCAATCTTTTGAAACAGGAATTATTGAAGAAGAACAAGAAGAAACATCAGAAAGTATGCAGGCAGATATATACACATAAATATATAATATATGCCTGTGTTTATCGGTGCTTTTTATGTCATATAGGTTTTACTAATTGGGGAACAAAAGACACGAGAGCATATAATCAAAATTAATTTATGCATATTATTCTCTATTGTTTCAAATAACGAATTAATGAAGTAAGGTGCCTGGATGGATGGATGGATGGAAGGATGGATGACACATTGAAAACAAAAGCATATTTTGAGTATCAAGCATCAGAAGAAACTTCTTTTAGCTTGCATTGAAAGATATTTTTGATACTTTTGGCCAGCCGGCTGGCCATTTGATTTTCAGTATGTAGCGAACCAGCCAGCTAGAGATGAGGGCATCTGTTGATAAAAGTCTGTTGTAGACTGTTGAAAATGCTTTTCGTGACACTCAGCGCAAGTTTCTGACTCACACAGAAGAAGTGAGTGACGGACTTCACTAATATGAATTGTTGAATAGAGCGAGAATCTTGTTGTTTTTGTTTATGCTGGTGGATGAGTTTAGTGCATAAGATTTCCCGGCTGGTTTCAGGTTGATGGAGGCGTATCTTGCCTTTCTGATTCAGACTGTCTTTGACACCATCCGTTACGACTGCCAGCCACGTAGGAGGGGAGTGTAGACTTCCTGACTGGTTGGGGTCCTGGAGATGGTAAAAACCAATGAAGGCTGGAGACAATTAGTGGTATGGCTCAAAATCCTCGAGTCAATGGTTGGCGCATATGCATCTACTCTTTGTAATTTGTCGCATCCAATAAAATTCTATTGTTCTCTCATATTATTGTTCTTTTTGCCTTATATTTCTGTTTATTATCTCTCTTTTGATTCTTTCTTTACTCTATTCTCCTGCTTTGTGTGGTATATGGAGTGCGGCATCTCGAACTGCTGCACATTTGTGCAGTGTAGCGAATTGGGTTTTAACTCAGTGATTGAATGGTCAAAAGGCTTGTCTCATAACCTAAAGGTCCTTCATTAGATCTCTAGGAACGGCATGGGTGCATACTGCTGAAAAGTCTCAAACTACAAAGAAAATGCTATTCAGTATTCCCAAGTTTTCAATCGTTCATTAAGTGGTATCGTTTTCTAACAGAAAGGTCAAAGTTTAATTCGCATATTCAGTAAAAGTACGCACTACTCAATCCCTAACTGTTTTAGAAGAAACAACAACCAAGCAATCGAATAACACAATCAGGTAGAGAATCAGTGAAAGCTAGATTGTACTGTACAACTATTTCTTCCTGCTGTGGCACTCTTCAACTGTACATATAACTATGCCCCCAGTAGTGAATGAACCAGCCTTTACTCCAGGAAACGAGCCAGTTGATCGTTCGTCAATTGGGAGGGTTTTGAGTGGTTTGTTTACGAGTTTCAGTCGATAGCATTGAATAGTGATATTGCTATTTCACGAAATGACAGAAGTTACACCTCACAGGTCGTTAGGCTACCCAACGCAGTGGCTAAATAATTAAGGCGTTTGCCACAAAAATTGAGGATTCTAAATTCCATCCTCTGTAGGGATATGGCTGTGTACTGAAGAAGAATCCCAAACTAGGACGAAACAGCCCTTTAATACTACCTGATTCTTTATGATTCTCAAACCGTAGACAGCTCTTTATCTGACCTGAAACCAGTCGAACCCTTGCAAACCAACACCTTTAAAACAGTACATATATATTTATATTGGCCAACTGCAACAGCAACAACAACAGACAACAATCAGCATAAATGGTAGAAATCTGAAAGAAGCGACCTCCTTCACCTAGCTACATAGCTACCTACCTACCTGGGAAGCATCGTTTCAACTGCAGGCGGACGGAACTGACGAGGATATCAAAGCGGGAATCGGGAAGGCAAGGCAAGCGTTCATTACTCTCAAGTCTGTATGAAGATCAACATCAATCAGCACTCAGCATGAAAAATAAGATCCGGATTTTCAAGTCCAATGTGAAGTCTGTGCTACTTACCATATGGATCAGAGACTTGGCGCCATGCGGCTTCACGAAGAGCACTCCGAACAAACTACAGACTTCCATCAACAGCTCTATTCGCACAATACTTCGCCTAAGATCAGATGGCGGCCATAAAACATCAGCAACAGGGAGGGGTCTCAGGCAATGAGCAAACCAACCCAGCAGTAAGCGAATGTGCAACAAATGTGCAGGAAGAAATGGAGGTGAATGACATGAAACGCCAGACCATCGCTCGAGTGGAATCGGAATTGAAAGTTGCGAGTCAGTTGATCGTCAAGGTGAGGGCGACATGGAGGAGAAGGTGATGTGAAGAGGAGATGAAAGTATGTGGGCAGAGGAGTATGTGGAGCCACGTGAAAACGTTGGCAGTGAACAGAACGCAGTGGAGACGTGTGGCTAAAACCCTGTGTTCCTCTAGGAACTAAAGGAAACAATAAGATATGTTATATATATATACGAATTGAATAGATTAATATTATATGACTAGTAGTGACCAGCTTTGGAATCCAAGACTTTGGCCTCGTCATATCTGTGACCCTTCACTTAGATGCACTTGTACTCCAGTGATCGATTAAGTTCCTGCTGAAATTCGAACTCAACACTGAAAGACACTTATATATCCACTTGATAACCCCACAAAATAGGAGGCAGTATGTGTCCTGAGTTTTACTGCTAATCACTATCGACCCAGAGATATCTCGTAAGTCTGAAGTCATCAACCGAGAGCTCATACATACTAGAAGCCGATATGTGTCATTAAAGAGAGACGAATTCTTTCAATTCAATCTATAATCGATCAATGTACAGTTTAATGAATGAATGTATCAAGGATAAGGTTCTTTCCTTTGATGCAGTTGTCTTATGTCACTATTATTATTATTATTATTGTCATTACTATAACGATTGTAATTAGTGTCAGGAATGACAAATACGCATCAAAAAATATCCCGAATGGGAAAACAAAATAGTCAGGATAGGAAATTATTCACCTCCCACCCCCCCCCACAACCTACTAAAAGAAGGGAATTCACTTTCCTTTGTAAGTTTCTCTACAATTTCCCACCCACCCCCTCATTCTTCCAGTGTTGGTTATTTCGTTTCTGCTTATTCTAGTTTACCTTTCTTTCTCCATGCGGAACAACTCATCTATGCGCGAATGTATTTCATTTCGCTTTGTACAGGTTGGTTTCCCCCCAGCTTTTGAATGCCGAGTATATTTATTCGTACATTCAGTCTTTCCCGCCACCCCCCCCGACTTCTCCCGCTCTCTCTCTCGCTCTGTTTGGTGTTCCGACGCACATACACACATACACACACAGAGTGTTACCCATGTCATTCACTTTCTATGTATCCTTTCATGATTACTATTCACTTCATTATTATTTTCGGTATACTTTCAATGTTTCAATGTTCATTGAAGTGTAGAATGAATTGACAAATTCATTGTTCAATTGTTTATTATTATTATTGTTGTTTTTCTTGACAGAAATGCTTTTTTCCCTCCTTATTCAATTCTTCTTCTTTTGTATTCGCTTAGTTACTTGTTTGAATAAATTATGTTATTTCTGTTTACTAATGTTATTATTATTATTTGTTATTATCATTAGTATTAGTATGATGTTTATGGTTACTTTGTGTTGTTACATTGTGTTGCTCAATAATGAACATCTCAACATCTCACAAATAGGATATTTTATTCACAACAGAGGAGGAGTTTACAACTACCCTACATTTCCTGATCTTCCCCCTTCCCCGCCTTATTGTTTACATTCTACTGACACTGAAGAAGGGTGTATAAACCTGAATAAAATTCTAAAAAAAT
This sequence comes from Trichobilharzia szidati, assembly GCA_944472155.2. NCBI lineage: Eukaryota > Metazoa > Platyhelminthes > Trematoda > Strigeidida > Schistosomatidae > Trichobilharzia > Trichobilharzia szidati. Next base: position 130,459,765 of record OX235272.1, on the reverse strand, counting down.
AAACAAATATATATTATTTTGTAAGATTTGTTTATTTATTTATCTATTTATTTGTATCCCTTTCCTTTCTTTGAAAATAAAAACCATACTGTCAACCAGATCTGTTGAAGAAGCTGAACAAGAGCGAGATAAGGGGAGGGAAGGACAAAGCTACAGGTGAATGAATGAATAATTGAATGAGTGAGTAAGTAACTCAATGAAACAGTAATGAATCCAATTTGTCAATAAGGAGAGAGAGAGAGAGGGAAAAGAACCGCCTTTTCAGCATTTGTTATTAATATCAGTAAAAAGTTTAAGCATTGTGGATTAGATCAAATAAAGTATAATTATATTTCAATAGTTTACACACAATGATAAGTTTTGTTATTGGTGGTAATATTTCGAGCAAAATTACTGCCCGTGTTCACACCAGCTGTTGAAATTGTTTTATTCCAACATGAATGAGCAAAAATAATGAACTATATATATGAGTATAAATCATAAATGTGTGAATCAAACAATTCCAACAGTTAAAAGTCAATCTGAACGAAGAATATTCTTTTCAATAATTTCTCTTCAGGTTCTTACAGCTGTTCCTGTGGTTCAAGTTATATAGGGCGCACGATTAGGCAGGTTCGTCTACGGGGTCGAGAACATTTACCAGCTTGGTTCAGCAGGGGGGAAATTAAGTGCATAAAAAGCTCGATCCTGTCACACTTGGTCGATACTGGACATCATATCGATGTCAACACAGCTTTCAGGGTTATATACCGAATTCCGAAGTCGTTATCACGTACAGTTCGCTTACGTCTTCTACACACAGCTGAAGCTGTTGCAATAAAATCGACTAAACCGGAACTTTGTATCCAAAAAGAACACATCCAGACGCTGTTCCTACCGTGGCCAAACTTGGATTGATGATTCTTCTTCTCACCAAGAGTGCTTTTTCTGCATAACCCTGTTGGTTTCTTTCCTTCTTTGCTTTCCATTACAATTATTATTATTCGTCATAATTTATGCCCTACATGCAAACATTCTCTCAATACTATCGAATTTTTTTTTTCGTTTATACTATCCGGACTTATTATTAGTGATATTATCTCTTTTCTCAATATATGCCTCCACCTGTTTCATTTCACATATTCGTTATTTCATTATGAACCTCCCATTGCAGTCTTACTATCTCCTGTTTAACACAGACCACTTTGTACTAGCCACTCACCTGACACCTTTTATAACCTTGAACTGACTTGTCAATTTTCCTACCCAACACTCTACAAATCTATTATGATTAATCACCATTGTCTCCCGTTTTACAATATTTCTTAATCGAATTCAGCCTAGCACGTTTGTCACACAAATACGACTATTTATTTTCACACCCCATAACTAATCTGTTATTCTACGTTAAAAAATGTATCTGCCACATAACTGGCCTTTATTGTAACGACAACAAATATTATATTTTATAATTGTAAGAACCTGAAGAGAAATTATTGAAAAGAATATTCTTCGTTCAGATTGACTTTTAATTCATAATATGGGAATTTTCCACACCATCAAATTCCAACAGTGGTGTGAACACGGGCAGTAATTTTGCTCGAAATATTACCACCAATAACAAAACTTATCATTGTGTGTAAACTATTGAAATATAATTATACTTTATTTGAGAATTTGTGTTTGCTTTTCTATAACAAATTCAGCGCATTCATTACCTTAACTGAATAACTTCCAGTTTTGATATTGTCGAAGTTTAAGACACTTCCCCTTTTTTGTGTCTGTGCATATCAGATAAGCTGTGAATAAGTGGGGAGAAACCTGCTTCTAGGGTTTTCTGAATGCTAGTCACTATCATCAACTGAAGTTAGTTTGGAAATCTGCTGCGCTCAGTTAGCATATAGAACAACAGTTCATATGAACTGTGATCAAAATTTGACCTCAGACTTTCAAAATTAGTCTACTTTTGTGAAAATATATGTGTAAATGCAGTATACAATGGTGTGTGTGTGGGTGGACAGTCATAACACATTTGTTATTCTCATATGAGCTGTGATCAAGATTTGACCGGATAGTTACAAAGTAATTGAGATTTTTTACAACTATAATATATTTTCTGTAGTTTGGTTTGTAAGGGTTTGTTATGTTTTTACGAGTTGATCACGGACTGATATCAGTTAGAGAACCATTGAAAACCAGCACTGGAGTACTGGACAGCTGCTGTTTCATCCTAGTTTGGGAATCATCGGCAGTACGCACCCACCACAAGGGGTTCGAACCCAGGACCTTCCGGTTACAAGGTGAGCTCGTAGACCATTCAGCCACTGGGACCCGACTCAATGGCTAGTCCGTGAATTCTAACTTCTACCAATTCGTGATTTAGCGCGACCCCAACCATTGTCGTTGGTGGGACATCCATCCACACACGTGACATCTAATTGGACCTCACTGGTCACGACTTCTCACTAGAACTCCAGGAAACTCCATCCTGTAGCAAGTCACTAGCGAGCATCAGATTAATTTTCTATAGTTTGGTTTGTAACGGTTTGTTATGTTTTTACGAGTTGATCACGGACTGATATCAGTTAGAGAACCATTGAAAACCAGGGCGTACTGCCGATGATTCCCAAACTAGGATGAAACAGCAGCTGTCCAGTACTCCCTGGTTTTCAGTGGTTCTCCAACTCATATCAGTCCGTGATCAACTCGTAAAAACTATAATATAATTTTATAAATTTGTTATTCTCTCCATAAGAAGACGTAGATAATCGGGAATTTGATCAGGTGTGACTAGTTGTTGAAAACATATCCAATTTATTTATTAGTCAGGATTTGCCATGTATCAGCTAAGATCACACCTTCACGTCTGTTCAAACTGTTGGGATTCACCCATATATTTTTGTTTTGTTTATTATACCTATTGATAGCTGTTTCTTGATTCACATGACAGGACAAACAATTTAAAACAAGAGATGTACTTTTATACATAAACATACAATTTTATTTATTATACATGTTGATGCCTGTTGCATGACTCATGATTGGACAAAGTTTTTAAAAACAAAAGATGTGCCTTTTATATATAAAACTTCTGTTATGTTAATTTCGATTAATTTCCCTGAAGAAGTTCGGACCAGATTGCCGAACGAGACGTTGGAATTAATCATTTCAATTTCACTGAGATTTTACAAATATAATTTTATAAATGTCATATAAAACAGAATTCGGATTTCTAACACAAATATAAAGTTCAGTCACTTCTTCTATATGGGTCAGAAATTTAACCAGCGTGCCATGAAGAGCATTTCCAACAGGTTACTGCAGACTTTTATCGACAACTGCCTTCATTCCATATTGAACACAATCTTTTTTTATTCCATTACGTTTCCAGTGGAACATAGGGCTTCAAGCTTTTCGGCTTTGAAGTTTCAGTAGCAGTGATGTTTTTCTACGGGATGAGGTTGCTAGGCTCACACCCAGCCTTACCTCCTTGCCTAGCTAAGGGAGGTACAGGTGTGCGCCTGCCGGAAATAATTAGCAACAAAACACTCTGGCTGGGAAAAACCAACAAGCAAGAGCCGATTGCTCAACAAATACGCAAAAGAAAATCGAGATGGATTGGGAGTACACTGAGGAGACCGTTGTTTGACATTGCGTGCCAGATCATCGCCCAAGGGGAACACTAATGGGAAACGACGAGTATGATGTTTAAGGGTTACATGGATGAGATCGTGTGGTGAGGAGGAGAAGAGAAACTGTAGGTAAACGGGGGACCATCTTAAGAGGACCGCAAAGAATATAACAAAGTGGAGACGTGCTGTTCCACTGGAAACGTAAGGGAACACTAATATAATAATAATAGTCATTATCAGCTAAAAAGTTATATATTTTCTCGGTAGTTTATCACGCTGCAAGTGACCACTTTTCAGCTTTTAATGCAAGTTTTCTAAACCAGGATTAAATCCTTACCACTACACTATGCGTGTTAAGGATGCATGTGAATGAGAAATCAGTTAATCATTATTATTATTGATTATAGCTTGATTCCACACCGTATTTTCGGTACAAGTTTGGAATTTTCAGTATATGACATGGGTAGGCCAAATTTCACAGGCCGACCATTGATATCGGGTGTGCGTCGGCAGGGGATCAAAGCCCGGAGCATGTGCATGGTTGGTGAGAGTTCTAACCGCTGTGCCACCGACGCATTAATTCTAATTCACAGAAGAAATCATGATACATATCACTCACGACTTTCAGTGTGAAGAAAGATATTCATGATATCATTTGACAGCAGTAGTGGGAAAATATCAAAATATCTAAATAAAGCAGGAATTAGGGTGGCATTTATAATAATAATAATAATTTGCTTTATTCCAGAAACAGTACAGTGGTACAGTGTGGAATTTTCAGCACATATCTACAATATTTGCATCTAATTTTACCGACGTTTAAAATAAGTATTAAACAAACAAAAAAAAGTAAATCTGAAGACACCAACAGCAAAAAAAAAAACCAAAAAAAAGAAAAAACAGGATAAACACAAAATAATTATGAATGCGAAAAAGTACCAAAGTCTGCCAAGGTCTAATGCAGCTCACTCAGGCAGGGCAAGCTCTGTAGGTTAAAGGACCCAGTTGGCCCAATTAGACAAAAACAAGTAATTTACAAAATACCTTGCAATGAATGTACACTAATTCAACTACATAGGTCAAACTAGTAGGTCAGGGGTAGTCAGATTGTCAGAGCATAAGAATTGGGGTAAGGTAAGAATGGTTGACCCAGAGAAGATAAGTAATTTAGGAAAAAGCTCAGCAATTGCACTGAATGCATGCATTAACACACAACCACACAATAGGATGGGAGAGGGTTAAAATTCTAAGAAGTAATCTAGGTAGGTGGAGATGGAGAGAGGTTGATTACTGATTCCTTGTTCATATATGTGTAAAACTTGGGCACTGTGGCAGTAAGTAATTCCATATTAGTTTGTTTATTAGGTATATCACACAGTGAAACAGTATTATTTACGGGATAAATAATAATACTGTTTCACTGTGTAATATACCTAATAAACAAACCAATATGGAATTACTTACTACCATAGTGCCCAAGTTTTACACATATATTAATATGACTTATGGTCTTCCTGTACGAAGAATTATCAATAAACTCACTCGACTTTCACAAACTGAAGCAAGATATGAAAATAATCGCATTTTCAACATTCGATGCCTAAAAAATGAAATCATTCCTAAATATCTACGTCTACGAGCTCCAGTTCCAACGGACAGAGTTAGAAGAAGAATAGGAGGCCTACAAAAGTTTTGCCTGAAAGAAGAGATCCACAGAATCGTTAAAAAGTTGCAATATATCAGATCTGAAATTGAGCAATTAAAACAAAAACTAAAAGGAATAGTTACCAATGTAGATTATGATCTTATAACACAATCCTCCAGCAATGTAAAATCAGCAACTTTCAAAAAGTCAAAGAATAGTCAAATCAAAAAGTTCAACAAATTATTAGAAGAGAAATCTTCATCTCAGAATGCTGAAGTCAACAATCCAAAGTCAACGGTGATCGATAAATCAAAGTGGGTTATCAATCTCTCAACACATATATTAAGTCCTACGGAAATAAGTGTATTAGAAAAGGGACTAAATTTCAATGTATCAGCAGACAAGCTGAAACCTGAGGATGTCATCCCTAAAATAAAAATAGCACTAAGTGGGACAGGCAAAACTACGGCTGATGAAGTACGGGCACAATGTGCACTGACATTACCCAGTAAATAATACTGTTTCACTGTGTGATATATCTAATAAACAAACTAATATGAATCCTTGTTCATCGAATCTACACCCAACACATGCAATAGGAATGATTCATCACTCATACCCGAAATATGGAAAATATTACTACCAATCAAATCAAGTGAAAAACAACGGAACTGTATAAATGAATTTAGGAAGTCGTGTGATTACCTTGATATGATTATGAGCAACAATAAATTGTGCTCGAAACGTCATCAGTAAACATTACTGTATAACACTGTGAGACTTTATCAAAATAAAATTTACCCATAATGGAATTACACTCTACCACAGGGCACAAGTTTTATTCTTATATCAAAAATATCAAAAGGCCATAATTTCAATTCAAAGCAATGTACAATAGATGACCATACCAATTTGTTTGATATGTAAAATCAAGTTTCTTAGTACTCTTACTGATACCAACAAGTATCTAATGCTCCCATCGGTTCCCCAGTGCTTCTTTAACTGATGACGGTTCGTAATAAAACCAAACTAGAAATCATAATCAGTAATCAATTCAATTTACCAGTCAAATATAGCTAATTGGTTAATCATGATTTACGGACACCCAGACCAATAAAATTCAAGTGACCTTGAAAGGTTGGAAAGTCGACCAATCACAGTGAAGTAGCAAATTAATTGAATATTTAACAACGAAATGTAATACTGTGTTCATTTAAATAAAAAATGCTAAGAAACATTTCACAGTAATAATTCAAATCAAGGTATCGATTTTAATAATCCATGATATCTAATAATATGAGGTCATTCAATTGTTCAATTTAATTTGATTTTTATTAAATTCACTGTTTTCATTATTGAAATTTAGAAAAAAAAATAGGTCAGTTGTTGTAGTAGTAATCTAATCCCATCCACCTTACTTACCTAAACTTATTTTAGGTTAATGATTTGACTGAACCACGGGCGAAAACAAAATGGGCAAAATCTCAGAACGAGTTTAAACAAAAGACGACAAAATTCAGGTGTGAAGTTTATTCTCTTTTAGAAAAAAAACATATATATACAAGAAACTAATTTAACGACTACACCCATTTTGATTGTGCTAGTCTAGGTACATGTTTGTTTGTTTGTTTTTATTTTGCCGTTTGCAGGTGTGCGTGAGTGTGTGTATGCACATGAGACCAACACAGCATATATGAGAAGCAGTCAATTTCTGGCCAATGAGTTCAATGAGAAATGAATGATTATGCCTTCCTTTGAATAGAGGGAAAAGATGTCATAATGATGAGACCCTTTTTAATGGATCGTGGAAAACACTCATTAGGACATTAGAAAGAAGAGAACACACAGTTCAGTATCGATGTTGATCTTTTCGGCAATTTCATTTTCAAAAGCAGCTGTACAATCCCATTTAAATACATAATTTTACATAGATACAATTTTTACTTGATTCCATATAACTACGAATGCAAAAAAAAGGTGACAATTATTTTCAACTGGATATGGTATACAAGAGTCTTAGAAACAAAAATTAAACAGGATTAGGATATAATTGTAAAATAGTTATTTTAAACGAATTATAAATGTGAGCAGGAAAAGCATGGAAACAAACTTATAATAACTGCTCTTGTAACTGAAGAAGTGGGATAAATTGAATGAAGACAGAGAGAGAGACAGAGTAATGATCTCACACACAGCGAACGAAAAAAAGATCAAAAAAGAAGGGAAGTAAAAAAACGGAAGCTAAGAGAACATACCGAACTAGGTCCGTGGTAGTTGTAGAGGTTAGACTAATTTCTTATGAACACACAGCTCCGGCTTTTCGACGCATATTGCGAGGGCTTCTGCAGTACAGAGAAGTCGGAAACATACTGCTTTTGGTAGGTTTCTGTTAACTTTGTAAATTACTTCGAATGAATCAGTTGAAATGTTGTGGGAGGTGTTGATCAGATGTTCAATAATCGCATTTCTGATTGAACCGGTGCCTCCTCTTTGCAGCCACGTTGAGTAATGTTCTCTAACACGTTTTGAAAGGACGCGCATACAACAACCTATGTACCTAGCTCCGCAAGAGCAGGTGAACTGGTATATGCACATTGAATTGGTCATATGCGAGAGTTTGTCCTTCGCACTGTTTCGAAGTATTTGGTGGCTAGAGAACGTCACTCTTAGTGTTGCTGCAGAGCTGGATATCTTCTTCTTTAGAATATCAGCTACCAAATGCCCCCTGAAATTCAGATTCATATACAACGTTTTCTTCGGTGCTGAATCGCATTCTTCTCTTTTTGGTTTAGGCTTCATGTTCTTTTCGACAAAACATGTTGGGTAACCATTTTGAGCCAGGGTATTTTTGAGGAATAGGAGCTCCTTTTCCAAGCAATCACTGCTGCAGATTTTTCAATGCGATGAGTTAGTGCGATGATGAGAGCTCGTTTTCGTCTCAAAGGTATCCAACTAGAGAAATGCGTTAGTCGGCCGTTCCACGTTGGCTTTCTGTGGATGGATCTCTTCAGAGTTTTATCATCTCTTCTTGTTAATTCCACGTTCAGAAATGGAATCTTTGAATCATTTTCTAATTCCATTGTGAATTTAATCGAAGGATGGGAATTGTTAAATGCGGTTGTACAACTTTTGAAAATGAAATCGACGAAAAGATATCTCTGCTGAACTTCATGAACCCTTAATATTCACAACCGACTGCAATAATCATTAAATTGAGTCCATGTATTTCTATTTTTGTAAATTGTTGTTTTGAGAAACAGAAATTAAACAGCGATAGAATGTCCGCCACCTACGCCTCTTGTGGTCTGGGGTTCGATCCCAAGCTGACCCACTCATTAACCTTGATAAACCGGTAGTAAGATCGGTAAAGAAGGAAGGTTGGGCATGAGGCTAGCAATCCAAACTCGTAAAAATAGACACCACTGCTACCAAAAGTTCAGAGCTCCAGCTTGAAGTCCCCTATGTTCTACTCGGAACCTAAAGAATCAAAATAATAATGATAAGTGCGTCAGTGGCACAGTGGTTAGGAGGCTCGCCGACCATGCACATGGTCCGGAGCTCGATCCCCAGCCACCAACTCACTCGTTCAACTCTCTAAGCCAGTATTAAGACTAGTAAAGAGGGAAGGTAGGAATGAAGCTAGCTACCCCATCCTGTAAAAATAATCCTCACTGCTACAGAAACTTCAGGCCTCTAGCTTGAAGCCCTATGTTCCACTGGGAAAGTAAAGGAATTTTAAAAAAATATTGATAAATGATAACACAAATTCTGTCTATCGACATGACTCAGTCCTCCAGCAAGGATTATGATCAAACGATATAAAATTGAGCAGAAAACTTGTGGGGGGAGGAGAATGCTTAAACAAAATGATGAAATCAGAAGACAAGGAAGGTGTTACTAAGGTGAAAGTCACCAGGCTAACTGAAGTCACACGACGGATTCCTTTTGAACACTTATTTCATTTGTTTCGTTGTGATAGCTACATCAAAACCGATGAAAACCTGAGCTCTTTTGTCTACTAATTATTTCAAATGCTTCCAATGCGTCCACTAGGTGTCCTATGTCTCTCTGATATTTGATAATTAACTAGTTCAAACCATATAGCCCCTTTAATTGGAGGCTGTTTGGCTTATATTCAACGAATATGACATACGTTCTTTTCAGGTAATTGTACAGAAAAACGTTTATTTAAAAAATATTGATTACCATTACTTGATTGATGGAGATTAGTAGCAGTGGAATTCAATGTACGCGTTTTTTCCGTTTTAGGACTCTTCGTCTGGATGCTCGCTGCCAGTCCGCTGGGTGATCATGTTCCTATTATAAGCGTACTGCTGAAGAGTCCCAAACCAGGACGAAACGGCTGTCCAGTACTTCCAGGTGGTTTTCCAGTGGTTCTCTAACTGATGTCAGCTCATGATGAAATCCTCCATGCAATCAAACAAAATTCCATAAAAAACCAATACTTGAAAGTTCCCATTATAAATAAATTCTTAACAATAAATAAGGGAAGTAAAACAAGTTATTTTTAAACGTGTGATAGTATATACTACTAGTCGTTTGGTATCAGTAGTTGGATAACCATTCAGATTAGACAATAGTGCTTGCTAAACTAGCTAGACTATGTAAGTAATGTAAACAGTGGATGGCTGATTTGCCCCTTTTCCAAATCAAGCTGATTAGCAATACACCTGGTTTTACTCAACTCATAGAGCCGAATCAGTGTCAAAACCAACTGATTTTTGGGTAAACTGTTAGTCATATTAGAATCAATTATATACAGCTCTAGCACACCACTGTTTGATGTGAGTAATTTCCATCTACTTAAATAAATTAGTACTATATTACATTGTACATAGTCGCTTGATTTCTCAATGTGCAATTTATGTTCTCAAAGTGATCATATATTGTAGTGGTCGGGAAAATTTCAGTTGCCAAATGAAACTGTGGTGAATTGTTGACCTCTAACTGAGTAATATGTAAATTCTGGCTTTAAGTCACTTTTAAACCTGTTTACAGAAGGCGATTGATATTAAAAAAATTTTCAAGTATTGGTTTTGTAGGGATTTTGTTTGATTGCACGGAGGATTTCACCATGAGCTGAAATCAGTTAGAGAACCACTAGAAAACCACCTGGAAGTACTGGATAGCTGTTTCGCCCTAGTTTGGAACTCTTCAACAGTACGCACTCACCATGGTTCGAACCCAGGACCTTCTGGTTACAAGGCGAGCTCGTAGACCATTGAGCCACTGGGACCCGATCCAATGGTCCTTGAATTCTAACTTCTGCCAACTCACGACATAGCGCGACCATTTCGCAATGTCTTCTTAGATGAGTTACTGCCTCATCTTCAACCTGGGTGCGTACTGGTGAAGAGTCCCAAACTAGGCTGACGAAACAGCCCTCCAGTACTCCCAGGTTTTCCAATGATTCTCTAACCAGTGTCAGCTCATGATGAAATTCTGTAACTATCGGCGATTATTTGTCTTTACTCACGACCAGGGGGATCCCAATGGTCAGGACCTTTTTTTAACTTTGTCGCTATGGATTATGCTCAGTTGTCATTAAGAATGAATAACGTACAACCACCATATCATCACAAGAGGTTTCAAAGGCTTGATTACGTAGTCTTACTAAGGAAATTAGATCACTTCATATATGTATAATTTCAAAAATAACCCCATGTGACTGTGTGACCGACTCAAAATCTGATTTCCTTCGAAATAAAACTAATAATAATCATTTTGCTTTATTCCAGAAACAGTACTAGTGGTACAGTATGGAATTTTCAGCACATATCTACAATATTTGCATCTAATTTTATCAAACATTTAAAAGGAGTATTTCAAAAAAATAAATATTAAGACAACAACAGCAAAAACAAAAACACAAAAACAATAACAAAAAAAAGTGAAAAAATATCAAGAAGTAGGAAGGAAAATAAACACCATATAATAATATCTCAGTATTGGGTAGTGGAAGCTATGATATGATTATGCATGGTGACAGTAAAGCTACAGTCATACAAGAAGTTATGAAGTGATATTTAAGAAAGTTTATCGCCAAGTTGATCAGTTAATTTGGTTGAAACAACTCTAAACAATCATAAAGTAACATTTCAGGGTTTTTATTGTCAGGTCTAATGCAGTGTTTGTAGTAGTAGTGTGAGTAATCCTGAATAATACAAAATTTTTTAAGGTGGTGACTATGGCGTTCACAATCAATGACTGTCAGTTAATATTGCCGAACAAAAAAACAACAACCACAAAACTAATAATTACATGATGATTAATGACAGGACAATTTTGTAATACTCATAGTGCTAATAGAGTCGGAACCAGTAGATACACAAAAGAAAGAATACAGTAAAGTACAAAAAAGTGAACCAATGTTAATAATTTAGGTAGCTAAGTATGTTTAAGAAGGTGGTCACTATGGAATACAAAATAAGAGAGAAATAAAAGATCCAAAATTATGTTATTAACAACAAAGCAAGTCATAGGTTTCGCGCTTGAAATTGTCTCTGTCACTTAGAGCACGGGCCAAATGTGGTATCGTTGAGTTCCTCTACTTGGTTGTACGAGCATATATTATTTTATACTGATTTCTGTTTTTACTTGATGAGCTACAAGGAGAGAGTTGGGAGTAGAGGGGGTGTTGGGGGTCGGAGAGTATGGTTTTAGACCATTTTTCTCATGTGTTAAGATGTCTTTGAACTAATGTAGTGACGAGCTGACTGAGTTTTACACCACTAGTCCTGCTAACTACCTTCAACATCCTTCTCAGGATGGCATAGTCCTTTTTCAGTAGCCCAGGAAAGACTAACAGGGAACAGTAAAGTAGAATAGGTAAGATACAAGAGTTGACAAATTGTGAAAGTAGAGGTTGGCTGATTCCAGATAGTCTAAGTTTCTTAATGTAGTAGGTTAGACAGAACACTTTCTTAGAAATCGTTAGGATGTGAGATGACCAAGTAAGGTCGGAAGATAGAACTAGACTGAGGTATTTTGCATTAGACTTAGTTTCAATTTTAGTCCGCTCAATGCTACAGGCTTCATGAGTACTTACAAGTGTTTGTAGATCTTGTTTATGCCTAAAGGAGAAGTCGATAGTCTGGCATTTTGAGGGATTCAGCATGAGGCCATTTAATTTAGACCACTGACTAATGTCCGACAGGAAGCTATTTAATTTGAAACAGTCTGACTTAGACTTAACTACATACCTGAAACTGATGAGCCTTAAGAAAAGACGAAATGCCTGAGCCCACCTCCCATCCACTGATTCCCTACCTACTCTGTATTTCCCCGCCTTTACCTACTCAGTAGAAGACAAGGCTTCACGTTTGAAGTTTGAAGCTGTATTAGAGACGGTATTGTTCTGATTGTAAACGGAGTAGGTTTTTCAACTTCACGGCAGCCATTCCCCCCCTCAAATCCCTCCTTCTATCGAGGGTTACCACCATCCAGTGGGTGAAGTTCAGGAGTGAGTCAGCTGGAAATCGAACCCTTCTCTAACGAATGCAGATTTCTAATAAAATCTACAAGCACGATGTCATTTTAATGAGTAATTTTGTGTATACACAAGTGATTTTTGAGAACAACATAAAATTCTTTCCCATCTTGTTAATTAACAAAAACAAAAAGGCATAAGATGCAGAATAAGAATGACCTAATCAGTGTATGACTGAATGAGGGAGTGAGTGACTTGTTAGGCAGTTAACTTAGTATATGATATGCTTAATTAGAGTATAACTTAAATACTATTGTCCTATTGTTTCTCTTCCCGGCTATCTCTCGCCCTTTGTCTCTCTTTCGCGCTCTCCCTTGTTCTCCAAGTGTTTTTCTATGCTTCTGAATCCTGAATAATTAGGATGTCGGTGAAGTACTGTCTTGATTTTCACTCTCTCTCTCCCAAATATTCGTCATCAACATTAGCATACATAACCTTGTTAGCCTACCATCGCCAATTGTCCACTTCACTTGATTTTGTTTGTGTGCGTGGGCGGATGGTTTTTAGTGTATATGTGGGTGTAGTATGCCGCCTTATTTGACCTTGTAGAAAGAATAATGAATATTTTTCCCATTATTATTATTATTGTTATTCATCTTAATGAGGATATTATTTATATCATCCATCATTTGAGTAATTTGAAGAGGTTTTTTTATTTTGAAGGATATAGAAAAAAAACCAAACAAATGATTGATAACAATAAATAAAAACAAATTCGAGATGTATTCATCATATAAGGTTTCATTCAAAAGTTTAATTACTTAAGAGTGTCTCTCCTTTTGTATCAGAAATCAACCAGTGGTCCAAGGAAAACGGTCTGAACTTAAATCCCTCCAAAATGGCAAACAGTCAATTTCACCTTTAGGCACTCACGAAGTGTGCAACATAGATGGCACTGAAATAGAAACCAAGTTGGAAATTAAATATCTAGGCGTCATTCTATCTACTGATCTTTCCTGGTCGTCTCATATCTTGACGATTTCTAAGAAAATATTCCGTCTTACCTTCTACATCAAGAGGTTAAGACATTCTGGATTAACCCAACCCTTACTCCTACAATTCGTTAACTCTCGCATCCTGCCTATTATTCTCTATTGTTCCTCCTTAGTTTTTCCAGGGCTACTGAAGAAAGACTATAACATATTACGCAGGATGTTAAGGGTTGTCAACAGGGTAAGCAACGTGCCACTTAACCAGCTTGTTAATATTCTGGTCGACAGGCAGGCACATGGACTCATGTGAAAAATGGGCCAAATCCATTTTATCTAACTCACACCACCCTCTTCACTCACAAATCTCCCCTTGCATCTCATCAGGCAAAACCAGAAGCCTATATAGTAAACTATATGCTCGCACCAGAAAGTACAAAAAGTCAACCATACCCTACTTAGCTCGTGTTCTGTGTGCGATAAAGAAAGCATTAGGCGTGGCACCTATAATTCATTAAATAGTCAGTAGTACAACTGGACCTCGTCTTTCCAACTCATATGATTTATGAGTATAACATTTTCTTTCTTTCTTTTCCTTTCTCTCTTTTTTTCCGTTATGTGCTGCTTTGTTTCTTTCTTCCTTACAAACTCTTCTTAAAACATTCTTCTTCGTTCTTTCACACTCTGTATATCTCGACCTTTTGTTACCGCTTACGCCAATAAATATGATAGCACCTACTTTTCTAACACCTTCAAACATTCTGTTCAATTTTGGCTTTGCTACCGACATGCCAATATGTTGTTGTCATAGTGAACTGAGATTACCCTTAATCTATGTAGAATTCTATTTATTGATAATGTACTAACTGGATGCAATACTGTAGTGAAATGCTGAGAATTCCCTTCTGTATCACAAGTACTGTTTTGTAATAAACCAAATTATTATTATTATTCCATGTGTGTCAAGTGTAATTTTTCCAGTGAACAATATTTTGTTATTTAGCTTATTGGCTTTTTTGTTAAAAGGGACTTTGAATGAATTTCAAAGTAGATTTTGTCACTGGACATTGACATCAGTTGGAGAAATACTGGAAATCAGAGAGTACTGGACGTCTGTGTTTCTCTCTAGTTTCTTGGGACTGCCCAGTGGAGATCAGGTCTGGAACCTTCAGGTTATGCGGCCGGCCCATTTACCATTCAGCCATTGGATTGGAACTCAATCACTCATAAATTCTGACTTTTTCAGTTCGTGGCCCCACTGGTCACGACTTCTCAACACACCTTCAGGACATCCATCCAGTTGGCATCGATGATTTATTCTAAGAATTTACATGTCATTTAATTTCAGCTCAAATGGTTGAATGATCAACGAGTTAAGTTTGGTATCCTGAAGTTCCTGGGTTCGATACTTGACAGGGTTATTTCGCACACGGGTGGAGAGTCGCAGAGTGGAGCGAAACAACTGTCGAGTTCTCCTTGACTTTTAATGATCTCTAATTAATGCTGATTCTCAATGAAATCTACATTTAAATTAACGTTTTTCTTACCATGCCGACATCTTCAAGATCTCACATCCGTCAGCGAATCATTGAAAACCAACTGTTTTGTACTAGTTTAAGAGACACATTAACACCACCACCACCAGAGACCGAACCTATGATGCATCGGTGACAAGGTCAGCTCGTTGACCTTTCAACCACCCCTGTGTAATGTCCAGTGAGCCGTGAATTCTCCCTTTTATTGATTTTCGATATAGTGTTAATACAAAGCAATGCTGTCAATAAGTACCTGCCTAACTCTGTCATCGTGGACCCCACCAGCTATGTCTTCCCATTAGAACCTCAGGACATCTACCAATGATCCCATATCGAGCTGGAGATTGACGGAATCCTCATAAAACCCTAGATTTTAATATTTTTTGAATAAATGTAAAATAAAAATGACTTTTTTTGGGGGGAGAAATAAAAGTTGACGAAAGCAACACCAGTGAGGTTATAATGCGAGTTTTGCTGTTATTTGACAAGTGTAATGGTATTTGTGTGACACAGGTGTGATATTATATGAGTTTCATCAGCTAAATAAACCTGTATCCCAACTGAATGATATTTTTGTTGTTTTTTTCTCCTCAGACTCCAACCAAACCCTGTATCAGTCAGTGGAATAGAGGTCTATCAAGCTGATGAATCCCAGATATGACGAAATCTATATCACAGATTTTACTGTTAGTTGTCATCTATCAGATAACACTACACAATGATTCCTTGTCTACTGGCGATTAGCAGTAAGTCGCAGGTCGTACATTTCCCCCTATTTAGGAATCCTCGGTTGGGTGTATCTGCTGTCCAGGAAGGGATACTGATTACATTGAGACTACTCAACTAGGAGACATATGTATATACATTTATATGCATATATATATACCCCGTATACACCTGTTCATTAGAAACAGAGTATTAGATGTTCTCAATTTTTATAGAATTATGAGCTGTAGGACAACGGCACATGTCAAGTGATCCACAACGGAAAACTCAGCGAGGCGTTTGGAGTAAACACAGGAGTCAGACAAGGGTGCCCATTATCACCAATGATATTCCTAATTGTCGTGGACTGGATTATGCGTCAGACAATGACTGGAAAACGAGAAGACAGGGATATCCTGGAACGACAGACGTGAAGAACCTAGAAGACCTGGATTTCGCGAGTGGATGATTTATGTTTGATGTCACACAAAATCGAAGACTTACAAGCGAAAACCGATAAAATGGTCGAAGAAAAGACAGCAAAGACAGGACTCCAGGTGAACATAGACAAGACGGAGGTTATGAAAATAACCAACCAACAACAACAACAACAAAAGCAGTAATATCCAGCGCCAATCACCATCAACGGGAGGGATTGGAAAGAGGTTAGTTCATTCACTTATCTAGGGAGCATTGTCTCAACTACAGGAGGAACCGACGAGGATGTCAAATCGAGAATCGGGAAGGCGAGAAACACATTCATCAACCTGAAACCAATCTGGAAATCTTCGTCACTCAGCCTGCATCAACAACAAAGTGATTCCGATTTTCAACACAAACGTCAAGTCAGTCAGTTCTTCTATACGTATGGATCAGAAACTTGGCTGGTCACAAAGAATATTTCCAACAGCCTGTTGCAGACCTTTATCAACAACTGTCTTCGCTGGCTCTATACTGAAGATCGGATGGCCGGAAAGAATCACCGACGAGAAACTATGGGAAGAAACATGAGAAGAACCAATTGCCCAACAAATATGCAGGAGAAAGTGGAGATGGAATAGACACTCACTGAGGAGGCCGTTGGGTGACATCGCACGTCAGGCCATAGCTCGAGTGGAAGCCGAAAGGGAAGCGGCGAGTGTGACGTCCAAGGATGACATGGCGGAGATCGTTTGAAGAAGAGTTGAAACAGTATGAACAGTATGGACTCACATGGATGCAGGTGAAAAGTACAGGAGAAGACAGAATCAAGTGGAGACGTGTAGTTGAAGCCCTATGTTCCACTAGGAACTCAAGGGAACAATAATAATGCATAATGAAAAGAATTTGGATTGAAACTGTTTAGGACAGGACTTGAACCAGACACAGTATTCGTATCAGTAAATTAGACTTAGTCCTAAAATATGCATAACAATTTTAGCTTTGTTAGACGACTGGAGACATTTAGCAAGATGCCCTATATATTTGGATTTCGTGCTCATTGATGCTCATCCCCTTCCACCTCTAGTCGGACTAGAAATACATAACACTGGTTATGTGTATGCGTTACAAATCTCCACGATGTCGATCATGATTCAAGTAACTCTAGAATACTGTTTCTGACTTAAGAGACTAGGTGACATTATTTCCAGAGACGATATCAGTACTTATAGATACACCTTGCTGAGGTCTTCTGCCGCTGGTCTCCAAACATCACCTAATATTATCTGAAAGTTCAACGCAATGACAGATAATCTAGTTTACTAATCACAGTGTGAACTTGACCGGAAGAATTCAGTCAACTGCAGTACCAAAGCACTAGACTTATTATATTGATTTTACGCCATAGTGACAAATCACTCTAATTTTATCTTTCATAAAGATATGAATGCATTCAGCTGACGAGCCCACATTATGACTAAACACGTTTCGTGGATTTCATTACTGCCTATAACACCTATTAAATAACACTAAAGGATGAACACAGCAGCTATTGAAAGAATCCGATATGCTAATATAAACTGATTATTCTGGCACAATAGATACTGATAATGAGAAATTCGAATGTGTTATACACCAACTGCCTGTTTTGTAGCTTTCATCAATCTTTTTGACTGTTCCATTCATTTGAAATGATGCGTTTCTTTTTTAAGCATATTAGCAAACCATTTGATTATGCAAATAGACCAGTTAATGATTAGTGGTCTAAGCTGCTCATTTCGTCTTACTCAACGACTCATCAGCCGAAGATATACTCAGACCTCTTACTGAAGGAATACGTCTCCATTATTAAGAACCAAACATAATTTTCACTAATCTCTAATCAGTATAAAAGACATGGGCTTGAAAAGATCACTGGTAGAGCCTGTGATAAAAATTCGTATCTCTGAATCCATGTCATATTCATAATCTTTTCACAGAAGTCTTTCTGATGAGTCCCAGTAGGTGCGAAACTTATATCCAAATATTCTCACCAAATGTCTATACCAATCTAACCAAAATCAAGTGAAGAATCTGTGGCAAATTTTCAGATAGTGTGCCCTTGATTCTATGGTAGAATGCTCTCCAGCCATACATGTGACCTGAGTTCGACTCCCGGTCGACGTACTCCTAAACCTCACCTTGTCTTACTAGCCAATAGTAAGCTCAGAAAACACTTAAGATCTCGGGCTGTAAGGCCAGCAACCCCACCTAGAAAAGTAAGGACAATGCCATCGCTACCAGTGCTTCAAAGCCCTAGCTTGAAGTCCTTTGTTCCAGTCAGAACTCGAGGAATCGTGAAAAAAAGAACAGAGGATAAGATAGTTGCTATGCTTGAATTGTTCTAATTATTCTAGTCATTTAGTGTTGAAAACAATGATTCCCCTTCCTTAACCACCACCACCACCACCACCCCGGCATCACAGAAACACCTCTACTCATTATGTAATTGTGTGTTTACACACGTATATGTCACAAATTTATACACAGAAACTAAGCAAGGAATAACTTAAATAATAAGTTGTCTCTCTGTCTTCGGTTTCAGTCAGTTATTAGCTAATAAATATCTGATTACACATTCTTTTGTTTTTTTTGTTTTTCTTTTTTAATTGCCTATTTTTGTTGTTGTTTTATTCACATATTTTGCTCTGCATCACTCTAGACGCCTTTTATATATATTCATCACTTCACATCACATCAAGTTATGTTAGTTGTAGTATCATTAGATAAATGTAATCTGTTATCGTGATGTTATTCATCTTCTCATCACCTGTCGCTTATTTATTTGTAATTTTAATGCTTCAGAATTCTTTTTTCTTTTTTTCTCTTCTTTGTAATTTGAGAATATTGTATATACATCTGTATGTGGTCATTAAAGTGAAGAATAGCCAATTAAATTAGAGATACCTTGAACAATGAACACTTCTTTTGTTTTAATTAACTAATGTGGATTGATGTTATGACTATATAGTATAAACAAACAGATTTCTTGGCGGAAATTATAAATCTGTTAGATATGATTCAGTTTAAGAAGCTTAAATACATACGAATACAGTTTACAGTTTACAATTTATTTAGGATAGTAGGCTATATGCCTGTGTTAATCCTTTCGATTTGTCGCACACATGAGGTCCGATCTCGCCTTGAATGAATCAACGGATGGCGCTGATACGACGTGTTCTGGTAGGGAGTTCCAATGGTTCACAATTCGATACGAAAAACGGATCTCCAGACGCAGACGATTCGACCTTGGTTTTTGAACCTTGAGGTGATGTCCTCGCAATTGGTTGGTGCTAGAAGGAAGAAATAAATTAGATAAATTAGCTCCAAAATCATTTCTCGGGATACGGTATGCTAGTGTTAGGTCACCCCTAAGTCGTCTGTATGACAGCGGAAATAAACCCAGTCGACTTAACCTCTCGTCATATGATAGGGTTGAGAAACCCCTTATTAGCTTAGTTTCTACTCTTTGCACCCTTTCTAATAAGTCTATTTCGTATTTGAAACACGGGCCCGCTGCCTGGATCCCATATTCCAAATGAGGTTTGATATAAGTCGGATATAATATACGAAATATATCAGCGTTAAAGTTCGTAAAAGCCTTGCGTATGGCCCATAATATTCGAAAACCCTTAGTGGCTGCAGCTCTACAGTTTGTTGCTGCTTTCAAGTCATGCTGCACAACCGCTCCCAAGTCCTTGTACTCAGTGACCACTGGGAGAGTAATGCCATTCACTGAGTAATTGTGCACGTGACTATGAGATACATGCATAACTACACTCTTGCTTAAGTTAATCTCCAAGGCCCAGTGCTTACACCAATCACTTAACAAGTTTAAATATTCCTGCAAAGCAAGTTGATCACTGTCATCGTGGAAAGCCCTCCATATCTTGATGTTATCAGCAAACAGTAAGCAGGATGACCTAACTACCGATGGAATCTCATTAACATAAATCAGGAAAAGAAGTGGGCCTAGAATTGTACCCTGAGGAACGCCACTCTTCACCGATTCCCATGTTGATAAAACCCCGTTAACTCGTACTCTTTGTCTTCTGTCCTTCAGAAAGTCTTGAATCCAGTCGGCAACCACTTTATTGATTCCCAGACTACCTAACCTTACTAGAAGACCTGAATGAGAAACCCTGTCAAACGCCTTGGTAAGGTCGATGAATATGGCATCCACCGGTATATTAGCATCCGCTGAGCTTACCCAACTTTCTCTAGCCAAAAGAAGGTTGGTCAAGCAAGAATGACCTGCTCTAAAAGCATGCTGTTCCACAGCGAAAAGTTTGTTCCCTTCAATGAACTGAATGATAGCATCACGAATTATTCTTTCTAGTAGTTTAACAACAATACTGGTCAAACTAACAGGACGATAGTTCTGAACTAAGTTTCTAGATCCGGTTTTGAAGACCGGACTAATGATGGCAACATGTCCAGTCTTCTGGACATTTAGACTGGTCCAGAGACATATTGAAGATTACCGACAATGGCTCGGCTATGTTTTCAGCCAATGCTGTTAATATACGTGGGTGGAGTTCATCAGGGCCACTGGACTTACCAGGATTGAGCCTTAGAAGCTACTTTAGGACAGTATCCTAATATATATATAGATATATTGGTATTTTTGTCGAAATAATGATGAGAAGATTTGTAGCTCAGCTAGGTGGATGTATGTTCAATTACAAAGTAGTTAAACTTCTCTGCGAATTGAAAGTATTCAGAGAACCACTGGAAACAGAAATTTCGTCTCCTTATTCGTGACTTTTCACAACTACATACCCATGAAGTCAGGACCTCTAGATTATGAGGCGAGATGGCTGGAACGGATTCCAGTGACCCATGAATTCTAACTTTTGTCATCCAGAGATATTCAAAGCTCCCATCATCGGTGGCTCAGTGGTAAAACACTCACCAACGCTGCACATGGTCTGGGTTCGATTCCTGACTGATACACAATTAATTCTAGTTTAGCAGTTAGTAAACCCAGTAAAGGGGGAAGGTTTAGGAGTGAGGCTGGCGACCACCGGTGTAAAAAAAATCACCTCTGCCAAGGGAAATTCAAAGCTCAAATATGTGAAACTTTATGTTCTATTCAGAACCCGAAGAAATGAATAAAGAGCGCAAACACCAACAAGTCTTATTCGTAATTAATCGCTCTCACTCGCGACAGAGTCGATTCCACTGGTCACGACTTCCCATTAAAATTCCAAGCAACTTCCTCCTCTATTGAGGCACTATATCATATTACGAAGGGTATTAAATGCTATGAGTAGGGCTTGTGGTATGCCACTGCGTGAGCTCACCACGCCAATATTATAGTCGAGAGACATATAACATCCTTTACAAAATGAGCATAGGCCGTACTGTCAGACCCCCTACACCCATCCCCTTTATTCACAACTATCCCCTTGCATCTCATCAGGTAGGAGGAAAAGTCAATATAAGAAGTTATATGCTCGGACCACTGAGTACAAAAATTCTACAATAGCCTATTTAGGCCGTATTTTATGTGATGAAGACACTGTTAGGCGTGAAACATATAATTATTACTATTACCGTTTCCTTTAATTCCTAGAGGAACATAGGGCTTCAGCCACTCACGTCTCCATTGAGTTCGGTTCTCTACTAGAGTCTTCACCTGGCTCCAAGTCTGCCCACACGTTCTCATCTCCCCTTCACATGACCTCCTCCTCGATGTCACCCTTGCACTGACGACCAACTCGCCGCTTCCCATTCAGTCGGGTTCCACTCGAGCAATGGCTTGTCTAGTGATGTCACTTGATGGTTTGCTTCCTCAGAGTATCGCCAATGCATCTCCATTTCTTCCTGCCTATTTGTTTCACAATCGGTTCCTGCTGGGTTGGTTCGCTCATTGCCAGAGATCTCTGTTGATGATCTCTTCTGGCCGGCCATCTGATCTTGAGTGGTATTGAGCGAAGACAACTGTTAATGAAGGTCTGTAGTTTGTTTGAGGTGCTCTTTATGACGCACTGGCCAAGTTTCTGATCCATACAGCAAGTAGCACTGACTTTAAATTGGAGTTGAAAATGCAGCTCTTATTTTTGATTCTGAGTGATGTTTACCTCCACACAGATTTGAGAGTAGTGAAGCTGATCTTGCTTTTCCGATCCTTGCTTTGATATCCTCGTCAGTTCCGTCCGCCTGTAGTTGAAACGATGCTTCCCAGGTCGGTGGGTGAAGGACGTTGTTTCTTTCAGGTTCCTCGCATTTATGCTAATCATTGTCTGTTGTTGTTGCTGTTGGTGTTGGCCAGGAATCTTCATTACCTCTGTCTTCTCTATGTTCACCTGAAGTCCTATCCTTGATGCTTCTTCTATCGCCAACTTGCTGCTTTTCGCTTGAATATCTTCCAGTTTGTGGGAAATCAGACATATATCGTAGGCGAAGTCCAGATCCTCCAAGTTTTTTGTGTGAGTCCATTTTATGCCTGTTTCCTCATTGCCCGCTGTTTGTCGCATTATCCAATCTACTGCAATCAGGAAAAGCATTGCCGATAGTAGGCAGCCAGCTTGTCTTACTCCTGTCCTCACTTCGAAGGATTCCGTAAGTTTCCCGTTGTGGATTACTTGGCATGCAGCATTGTGGTATAGCTGTTGGATGAGATGTATAGTTGTCGGTGGCACCCCGTAGTAGCAAAGTAGTTTCCAAATCACCTCTCGATCGACGCTGTCTGTTGAAGGCCTTTTCAAAGTCGATGAAGTTGAACGAGATAAAGAGGTGACTGCCATTCCAAACTTTGTTCAATGATGATCCGTAGTGTGGCGATCTGATCAATGCATGACTTGTTTCTCCTGAATCCAGCCTGTTCCGGTCGAAGTTTTTCATCCAGGTCTTGTTTGATTCTCTCCAGGATGATGCGGCTTAGTATTCTGCTTGGGATAGACAGGAGCAAAACAAGATAACATTTACTAATCAATAAAGAATAAACCATACATACTCAATCATCATCAATACTATTAACATGAAACTGGCTGCCGCCTAGTAGCTACTAGTCAGCGTATTTAAATTTGTAATAATAATAGTAATAATAATAATACTGTGGTTGAAAATTGATAACACTGGTGTAAGCGTGGTCATTCTTTATTGATTTTCAAATTTTTAAACATTAATATTAATATAACATATATTAATATCATTTGATTGACAGTGGCTACCAGTGGAATCGAAGACTCACATTCCGTGCTTCTGATGACTCATCAACAAGATTTACTTACTTACATCTTCTGAATCCACTTAAAAAATTGAATAGAGAGACATTGACTCGGTTACTGGGTTGCAAGAACCACCTCTTGTACAACGAAAATCCGTTTGTTTTTTATTTCAGTTAATTTGAATTTCCCATTATTCAACGGGAGAATTATTGTCAGCGATGTAGGTAGTCCGGGTTCGATTTACGGCCGCCCAATCCAAAACATCGGCCTAGTTTATAGTTGAAAGTAAGCTCGATGTGGTGCAACAGTTCAAGTCGCTACACTTCACTCAGCACACAAAAGCCAGAGAAGAAGAAAGTAAAAACAAATGCAAAATAGAGACAGTAAACAGACATATAAGAAAAAATGAATAGTAATAACGAAGAACAATATAGTTTCATTAGGTATTATAAATCACAAGGAGTGGATGGATCTTCGCCAGCCAGTGAGAACGATTTTGAGCCATATCACCGATTGTCTACACCTACCTACATCACCGGCTGGCTGACTTAAACTAACTGTTATGGATTTCATTGACTGATCAAGTTATGTTTTGGTTTGACCGCTGCTAGCTCTCTTCCAGCCTGACCCTACGTTAGCTTACATTGGCCGTCAGTGAAGCCGGTCGATGGCTAGGCATGCGTAACACATGTCCTAACCATCTCAGTCGATGTTATCCGAGTAGTAGATTCCAGTGCTAGCTAGTACCGATCAAACAACATAATGCTTATCTCAAAGCATCTTTGTAGTATCCGTACTGGAAGTCGCCAATATAACAACAGAGACAATGCATTTCTCTTAGAGGTGAATTGAAAGCAGCTTCAAGATCTCTCCAGGTAACTGCCATCATCAGAAATTGACACTTGTCAGAAAACGACAGCTATATCGATTAAAACAAGCAGGCGGACGTGATCGGACCTAAGTTTGTAAATGCACATACCTCACTGATGATTGCCAACAAGCATCAAAACCTAGGTCTACGGGTCTGGCTCTCTGTAGATTGCCTCCAACTACTTACCACCGAACAGCAAACACAACATACTGAATTGGTAATAAGATTCGAATCTATTGCTGTCAGTTTATCAGACAACACAATGATCCTTCCCATTGTGTGTGTGTGTGTTCGTTATTTGCTTTACTGTCAACTGAAGATGCTATCACAGTTAACATCAACAATGCTATCCTGTTGTTTTAACTTTCTGTTTGTTGTATAAATAACGAGTTTCATAGAGGAGTATGAAGGGAGGTAGTGCATCAGTGGCACAGCGGTAGAATGCTCGCCAATCACGCCTCACATGGTTCGGGGTTCGATCCCCGACCGACGCATTCCCAAACCTCACTAAGTCAGTTATAAAACTGGTAAAGAGGATTGGTTGGGCATGAGGCAGGTTAGCAACCCCATCTCGTAAAAAATGGACACCACTGCTAGCGAAACTTCAAAAGCTCTAGCTGGAGGTCTCCCTATGTTCCACTAGGAACATAAAGGAGGGAAGTAAACAGGTAAATGAATTAAATCAACTCATAAAACGCATAAAAGATTAAAGGAAGGAAATTAAAAAAAATAGACACATAAAACACTAAGCAACTTACTTTGCATCCTTCACATGTCAAAGCGCCAAAATGAAATCCAGACGATCGACCACCGCATACACGACAAGGAATATTTGATATATCAATTTCTGATTGAGTTTCTGGATCTAAATAGATGATAATTTTGAACAAAAATGTGTGAGCAAAAGGTGAGTAAAACAAAAATAAAGTGCTGAAGACACACTTGATGAAGGAGAAAGAAAGTTGACACAAATAAAGTAGGCAGAACACCAAGACCCACTCTCCAACTCGCCCCTAAGAAAGACGTATACATCAAGCTATCATATATGAGGCATCATAGCAGCTTGACAACTAGACAAGACAAAGATTGAACGCAGTGGCAGCTGAGATCATAATATTGTTGCTTGTGGATCTTGAGAATAGAAATCCTACCTCGTAAAGAAAACCATCACCTCTACCGAAACTTCAAAGATCAAAGCTTGGAGCCCAACATTCCACTAGGAATACGGAGAATGTAAAAAAGGGTATCTGGTTATGTATATCGCTGATAAGAAAGTAAACAATCATTCAATCAGTGACTTTGGGTGAACATAAGGATTGGTGACCTTGGAAAGGGAACGCTCCAGTGACCTTGAACGCACACCACTCATTGGACTAAAGAGCCTGTCGTATACTATTCTGCATCAAAAAGACGTTAGTTTACCAGAAAATTTAGCCAAACAGTGAGTGATGAAACACACTAAAAATAATATTTTATCCTTATGTAACTAAAAAATAGTTCCCAAGTCTCATAACTATGAAAACGGTTTCTTCTGTATGAACAAGAAAATACCTTCCTCCCATATATATAATTATTTACAAGAAAAGTACAAACAGTAATAAAGCACCCTAGCACTTACCTTAACCCTTACCTTTTCCCTAACCCTAATCCTTATCTTAGCCCTAATCCTAACGAGCTATCAACTCATTGTTCAAGCAATGTACCTCATTTCATGCTTAGAGTTTACACTGGTGCTGTAATAACGGCAGATTCTTTGATCTAAGGAATGATAATAATAATTTGCTTTATTCCAAAAACATTACTTGTGAAATAGAATGGAATTCTCAGCATTTCACTACAGTATTGCATCCAGTTAGTACATTATCAATAAATAGAATTCTACATAGATTAAGGAAATCTCAGTTCATTATGACCACAACATATTGGCATGTTGGTAGCAAAGCCAAAACTGAACAGTGTTCGAAGGTATTAGAAAAGTAGGTGCTGTCGTATTTACTGGCGTAAGCGAGAGAAAGAAACAAAGCAGCACATAACAGAAAAAGAGAGAGAGAGAGAAAAGGAAAAGAAAGAAAGAAAATGTTGTATCCATAAATGATATGAGTAGGAAAGACGAGATCCAGTTGTTCTACTGACTATTTAATGAATTGCAGGTGTCACGCCTAATGCTTTCTTTATCGCACAGAACACGAGCTAAGTAGGATATGGTTGAGTTTTTGTATTTGCTGGTGCGAGCATATAGTTTTCTATATAGGCTTCTGGTTTTGCCTGATGAGATGCAAGGGGAGATTTGTGAATGAAGAGGGTGGTGTGAGTTAGATAAAATGGATTTAGCCCATTTTTCACATGAGTTCAAGTGCCTGCCTGTCGACCAGAATATTAACAAGCTGGTTAAGTGGTACGTTACTTACCCAACTGACAACCCTTAACATCCTGCGTAATATGTTATAGTCTTTCTTCAGTAGCCCGGGAAAAACTAAGTGGGAACAATAGAGAATAATTGGCAGGATGAGAGAGTTAACGAATTGTAGGAGTAAGGATTGGGTTATACCAGAATGTTTTAACCTCTTGATGTAGAAGGTAAGACGGAATATTTTCTTAGAAATCATCAAGATATGAGACGACCAGGAAAGATCAGTAGATAGAATGACGCCTAGATATTTAATTTCCGATTTGGTTGATGTGCGTTCAGGGTCACTGGGGCGTTCGCTCTCTCTGGTCACTATTCTTTACTCCACTCAAGGTTACCAGATTTAAGGATTTAGGTGTAGTTGTAAGCCATAACTCATAGATCTCAGCTAATCATGGAGTGGTAGTGGCGAAGGGTATTCAAAGTATTATAGTATATATATATATATACTTTGTATGTTGCATATACCCGATCTGTATCAGAACTGATTTGAACGAAATATTCCCATATTGAGTCATAAGAGAAAGGCGTAAACAGCGAAGCAGAAAATTTCCACTTTTCGACGATTCATTTTCATGAGCTGCACAATCGTAATTATACGAAACAAAGAAACCTTTAGACCAGTCAGATACTGGGAAACTTTGTCCTCGGAAAATTGTATTACATAATGTAAGGTGTAAGATGGGACGACTAATTGTAAGTTAGAAAGGAGACAGATGTTGGCATGACGTAATAAATGTGAGATAATGACTAATCACTAAGCTCGTGTAGAATGGACAGGAACTAGTGGAAAGGCAATAGAGTGTTTTTATATAAAATCTATATGAAAAAGCAATGTTATTAATAAACAGTAATAGAGTGGTAGATGGGAATAATAACGATAGTAAAATAATAGTGGTAATAACAATAATAATAGTGAACTTACATAATAAAGGAAAGAAGCAAAATTATAGGAAGAACTTTACTCTGGCCACGGTCAGTCGAGTGGATTTATGTATCACTTTTGAATGCAGAGGCCCGATTTCAGATCCCAAACAGTCAATGATTCAGTTATGTACACATGGCATATTCGAAGCCTCTTTGTATGATATTGAGGGACTCTGTGTATACTGTGAAGCATTCATGCGGGGGTGCTCGATATCCGGAGGTGGCAAGGTGTTCGAGAAAGGAGGTGCTACTATTCTTCTTTTCTCCTCTGTCTGGCTAACCAGGCTGGACAGTGTTCCAGAATACGTTTGTGGAATTCACGTTGCGTATGGCCGATATACTTTGCTCCATATGAGCAAGTAAAATGATAAATACACACCGTAGTGGCCAAAAGTGGTATCCTATCCTTAACGTTAGACTGGATTAACTGTTTGCTGGAGAATGTGATACGTAAGGTGACTGTTGGAAATATCTTCTTCAGATATTATTTAGAAAGACGGTTTATCAGAAGTTCTGCTGCGATTTCACCTTTGAATTCCAGGTTCATGAAGAGAGTTTTCTTAAGAACAGTTGCAATATTTGGCGGTGAAGGCTTCTCTTTCATGTTTTTGTCTATGAATCTTGGTGGATACCCGTTCTCTAGTAGGGTTTCACGTAATAAATTTAATTCTTTCTCTGTCGTGTCTTCCGAACAGATTTTTCTAATCCTTGAACACAATGTGCGTACCAGGTTTCACTTTCGTATCAGTGGGACGAAGCTCTGGAAGTTGATAAATTGTCCCGTCCATGTTGGCTTGCGATATATCAATCTTTGGATCGCACAGTCGTGCCATGTTCGATTCACGTTCTAAGGTGAATTTTTTGATGGGTGTGCTGCGTTGAAGGTTTTGAGGAGATAATCTAAATCATACTTTTCATCAGAAACTATGAACGTATAATCTACTAATCTCCTGTATAAGTGCAGTTGACTTATCAAGAGATCGAGGATGTTGTTTTCGAGACTTGCCATGAAGCAGTCGGCTAGGAGTGAATCGTCGAAAAGAATTGATTTGGTAAATAAAATGTATGCAATGAGTACATGTTTCTAATATAAAGCAGATATATATTAGAAAGAATTCAAAGGGTACATTCTATATTTTACATAAAGTTTTCGATGCCAATTTATCGAGAAAACCACAGCTGAATCGATTATTTCCAGGAAGTTCTTTTCTCAAAAACGAATTGGTGAACGAGTGAAATTCTCCATTATGGATAAGATTTTATTTTGATAAATCACACAGTGTTACACAGTAATATAAACGGATGTGACCACCTTTCGAGCACAAACTATTACTGCTCATAATCTCACATCAAGTCACTCACTCACACAACTTTCTTGCTTCATTTATATACATGTGTGGAATTGATGATTAGATATTTGAATAAAAATCAATATAGGATAATGTACATTCAGAAATAATTATATGAGTGTTATCAATCGAATACAATCAGATGGGAAAAATAAGACGAGTGTTTTTATAGTACAAATAAGTAACTTGTTAGAAGGTTATGATGTATGTGAATTGAAATAGAATTTCAAGATTATTTATTAACCTCCTGTGATTTGACTGACTAGTGGTAATAATATCTTCGATATCTCTGCCATTTGCATTGAGTCATTTCTGTTGCATGTGTTGCATGTGGACTCGATGAACCAGGATTCAATAATCAACCTCTCTCTCTCCATCTACCTCTATTACTTCTTAGAATCTTAACCCTCTCCCATCCTATTGTGTGGTTGTGTGTTATTGCATGCAGTGCAATTGCTGAGCTTTTTTCTAAATTACTTATCTTCTCGGGGTCAACCATTCTTACCTTAGCTAAATTCTTATGTTCCGACAGTCTGATTACCCCAGATCTACTAGTTTGACCTATGTAGTTGACCTAACTCACAGTCATTGCAAGGTGAATTAATATGATTATGAGCAGTAATAGTTTGTGCTCGAAACGTAGTCATCAGTTAATATTACTGTACAACAATACTGTGTGATTTATCAAAATAAAATCTTATCTATAATGGAGTTATACTCTACCACAGTGCACAAGTTTTATACTTATATTAGTGGAATTCTCCTCTACAAGAGATTATATCAACCATCACCTTCTTTCCTGGGCCGACGTGAAGAACCTAGAAGACCTGGATTTCGCGGATGATTTATGCTTCATGTCACACAAAATCGAAGACTTACAAGTGAAAACCGACAAACTGGTCAAAGAAGCAGGAAGCGAAGATAGGACTCCAGGTGAACATAGACAAAACCGAGGTTATGAAAATAACCAACCAACAACATCCAGCGCCAATCACCATCAACGGAAGGGATTTGAAAGAGCTGACTTCATTCACTTATTTAGGGAGCATTGTCTCAACTACAGGAGGAACCGACGAGGATGTCAAATCGAGAATCGGGAAGGCGAGAAACACATTCATCAACGTGAAACCAATCTGGAAATCTTCGTCACTCAGCCTGCATCAACAACAAAATGATTCGGATTTTCAATACAAACGTCAAGTCAGTCAGTTCTTCTATAAGGATGGATCAGAAACTTGGCGGCGGGTCACAAAGAATATTTGCAGCAGCCTGTTGCAGACCTTTATCAACAGCTGTCTTCGTTCTATACTCAAGATCAGATGGCCGCCAGAAAGAATCCCCAACAAGAAACTATGGGAAGAAACAGAACAAGAACCAATCGCCCAACAAATATGCAGGAGAAAGTGGAGATGGATTGGACACTCGCTGAGGAGGCCGCTGGGTGACATCGCGCGTCAGGCCATCGCTCGAGTGGAACCCGGAAGGGAAGTGGCTTGTGGGACGTCGAAGGGTGACATGGAGGAGATCGTGTGAAGAGGAGCTGGAAGAGTATGGACTAACATAGATGCAGGTGAAAAGTACAGCAGAAGAGAGAAGCACGTGGAGACGTGCATTTGAAGCCCTATTTTCCACTAGGAACCCAAGGGAACAATTATAGTAATATATCACCTTCTTTCTATATTAATTCATTCAGAGTAAGATTGCAGCTTGTAATCGTAGTTAAAATGTACCAGTTGTTCATCTGGAGATGAAAATTCACAGTTTTCTTTGAAACCTAAAAATACTAATTGATGTGAGTGACATTCAACTACTCAATAAAGTCGATCAGTAGTACATATCATCATGCATGAATGCTTACTTTCTTGACTGCCGTCTATGACATCAAACAGATCATATATTACTATGATCTGTATAATTTACAAATTGTCAGGAAGGGTTTTACATATATGAACAGTTCTCTCAACTAGCTATCCAGAACTGATTTGGTTCTCTCAGCTAAATCAAATTCAGTTACACTGTTGATGAGTCAACCTCAAAAGGTTGAAACATCCATCCCATATTTAGATTACTTAAATCATGCTGATTGGCATTCACTATTGGTCAGTGTGAATGAAAGAGTGCGTCGATTGATTTCCAGCGTTCAAACCACATTACTTGGGTTCTGGCCAATATAGGCAATACTGCCTTACTTTCCAACTATTATTTTATTGGTTACAGGATTTCATCATGAGCTGACATTGGTTAGAGAACCATTGGAAAACCACCTGGGAGTACTGCCAGACAGTTCTTTCGTCAGCCTAGTTTGGGACTCTTCGTCAGTAGGCACCCCCTTGTGAGGTTCGAACCCCGAACCTTCTGGCTATAAGGCGAGCGAGCTTGTAGACCATTCAGCCACTGGGACCCCATCCAATGGCCGACCCATGAATTCTAAGTTCTG
The DNA here is from genome assembly GCA_944472155.2 of Trichobilharzia szidati. Lineage (NCBI taxonomy): Eukaryota > Metazoa > Platyhelminthes > Trematoda > Strigeidida > Schistosomatidae > Trichobilharzia > Trichobilharzia szidati. The sequence goes on along the minus strand of OX235272.1, from coordinate 130,428,205 downwards.
CCAATTCACGACATAGCGCGACCACTAGCCAATGTCTTCGGCGAGTATTTGTCCCCACACTCGACCTGGTGGGTGCGTACTGTGAAGAGTCCCAAACTAGGCTGACGAAACAGCTGTCCAGTACTCGCAGGTGGTTTTCCAATGGTTCTCTAAGTAATGTCAGCTCATGATGAAATCCTGTAACCAATCAACCAAATCCCTACAAACCAATACTTGAATATTATTTTATTATTATTCCTTTCGTTTCCGAGTGGAAAAAAGGGTGTCAACAGCACATCCGCATTTCAACTTGTTTTCAGTCGTCTTCACGGGGCTCCACGATTGTCCATAAGCTGTCATTTTCTCTTCACACCATCGCCTCCATATCACTCTCGAACCCGAAAGCCCAACATGTCGTTCTCTATTTGACTTCCAATCAAGTCATGGTTTGGTGCGCTATGCCACTCAACGGTATTCTCAGTGTGTGTGTGTGTGTTCAATTCATCTCCATTTTACTCGGCAAATTTTTTTTCGTGGCAATAGAATGTTGGTTGCTTCATCGTCAGAATTTCTCATTGCTTATCCTATCTGGCCGGCTGATCTTCAGTAGACTGTTGGAACCATATAGAACAAGTAATTTAACACTAATGTTGGAAATCCAGTAGATTTCGGCACTGATTTCAGAGTAAAGAATGTCTGTCATGCTTCCCCGATCCTTCCTTTGACACAAGTCTTCTTGTGATAATCGCAGAGAGATTAGCTTGACTAACATAGTATCTAAAATCCTAGGCTCAATAATACTGCGTAGACTAAGTGGTGCTCGGGAGGCACAAACACGAGAAAACCAGGCAGGTTTTAGGCCAGGAAGAGGGTGTATTGATCATATCTTCACCCTTAGACAGATTCTAGAACATAAGCATTCCTACCGGCGTCCGACAATCATTATATTTCTTGACCTAAAGGCGGCATTCGATTCTGTCGACCGAGAGGTTCTCTGGTGATGCTTGACTGTAAAGGGAATGCCGAGAAAATACATTGCACTGATTTAGGCACTCTACTCGTACTCATGCAGCCAGGTGAGGGCTCACGGCGAGTTGTCATCTGAAGTGGTGACGACTAGTGGTGTCCGTCCAGGATGCCCATTATCCCCATTTCTATTCAACTTCATCATAGACGTACTAATGGACTTAACCCTAACGCACTTCAGCGACCCGGGGATTGACTTGCTATCAGGGAATAATCTCGTCGACTTAGAATATGCGGACGATATAGTCCTTCTAGGCGAAAACGCTGACAAAATGCAGAGTCTACAGAACACCTTGAGCAACAATCTTCGTATGTTTGGCATGCGATTCACCCCCATAAAATGTAAGATGATGCTGCAGGATTGGACTACACCGACCCCTAGATTAGAAATAGGAGGTGAAGTAGCAGAGCACGTTGACCGCTTCACTTACTTGGGAAGCACCATCAACCAGTGCCAACGGGTTGATCTCTGACGAAATCTCAGCACGAATACAGAGGGCTTGTTTCGCATATACCAGTTTACGCCGTCTCTGGCGTAGACGCGATATCCGACTATCGACCAAAGGGCGTGTGGACTGCTCAACAGTCCACTCCGTCCTCCTTTATGGCTGTGAGACCTGGCCATTGAGAGCAGAAGACATGAAAAGATTAGCTGTCTTCGATCATAGGTGTCTGCGTTCTATCTCCCGCATGAAGTGGTATAATAAGGTGAGCAATATTGAGGTTAGGCGTTGAGTGCTAGGAAAGGAGGGGAAATCAATAGACGAGACTGTGAAATTACATCGGCTGAGATGGTTAGGACATGTGTTACGTATGCCTAGTCATCGCCTTCCTCGACGGGCAATGTTAGCTGATATAGGGCCAGGCTGGAAAAGAGCTAGAGGCGGTCAAACGAAAACATGGCACCAGTCAATGAAATCCACAACAGTTAGTCTAAGCCACGTAGGAAGGTGTAGACTTCCTGACTGGTTGGGGTCCTCGGGACGGTAAAAACCAATGGTTGGAAACAATTGGTGACATGGCTCAAAATCCTCGTTCTCAATGGCAACGCAGATGCATCCACTCCTTATGACTTATGATTTCCAATGAAACTATATTGTTCTTCGTTATTACTATTCCTTTGTTTCACACCTCTGTTTACTGTCTATATTACGAATTTCTCGTACTTTCTTCTCGTCCTTTGTGTGCTACACGGAGGGAGTGTGGCGACTTGAACTGCCTCACATATGTGCAAAGTTCTATGTCGAAAACCGACCGACCGACCGACTTCGACATCTTCATCCGTGCCACTTGTAGTTGAAATGATGCGGCCTGGGTGATAAGTGAAACAACTGATCTCCTTCAAATTTATCCCAATCATAGTGATCTGTGTTGGGCTCTCTTCATTACCTCCGTCTTGTTTATGTTCACCTGAAGTCCTGTTTTCGCTTCCAATCTATTCTGCCAACTTCTTGGTACATTCCAACTACTGATATCAACCAACCAGTTAGTAGTATATACCATGACGTTTCTTTCTGCGCTTACGCCTCTCTCTTAAACAACAGAACACTTCTGGGGTTTTGAAGAAAACACTCCACCCTACCTCCAAAAAACATGGATGAAGTAATTATCAAATTATAATTATAATTATTAATCATATTATTAATATTATTATTATTACTATTATATAATGTTGTATAATAAGTAGTGAAGGAGTTCGTTCATGCATTCAAGTGAATTATTCACCTCATGAATTCATATACATCATTGATTTTTAAAGGGGAAACGAGGTGAATATATATATATATATAGCATATCTCTGCTTGTTTATTTTTTTTGGCTTTAAACAGTAAGATTTTCCTTTTCACAGAAAAAACCCTACAACACTAAGTAGATTATGCTTCCCTCCCAACTAATTCTGTGTGTTTTTCCCGGTTTTCTCTCATTACAACCACATAGCCACCCACCCGCCACCCTCGTGTCACCTCTCTCTGTCTCCCCCAAACCTCGAATTTTTCAAATCCATCAGAAAGAAATTTTTTGTCCTCATGTTCAATCATGATTACTAATCACTTGGTGAATGAGTAGTATACTAGTAGTAGTAGTAGTAGTAGTAGTAGTAGTAATTTGGTTTTTTGTGTAATAATATATGTAACATCCATTCGCCTTTCTCCCTGTCTTTCTCCTTGAGTCTGTGGATCACACACATCCACACATTCAGGCATACCTTCACATATATTCCTTGGGTATATATGTTGTATGCGTTTCTTTCCTCTGAACCACAATATCTTCCATACTATCATTAGTCCGGAAATTCTACTCTACTCTGTGTTGTCACACAGGAAGTAAGCTTGAAAATTAACGACATATTTAATATAAGCAAGCTAGAAGGGAACAAAAGCTTAAAATATAGCATATACATATGTATATATTACTTGTTAGTAGTGTAATTTTTCATTTCTACTGCATACAACACAGGAAATGATCTTGTTCTCTGCTTCCCTCTGTTTTTATGTTCGACTTTTGAAGAATTATGCCCACAGAATGAAGAGATCAACCATCTAACAACAACAGCAACAGCGACAACAACATCGTCTGTCTATGTGTTCGTGTGTGTGTGCGAGTGTTGTGCTGGGGGGGGGAGGAGTGGCTGGCTGCAACTGTGTGTCGACCACTGACTCGTCCATAATAATAATCCCTTGTATCCGAAGGTTTTTTCCTGTTTCTTTTGTTTTGATTTTGTCCCAGTTTCTGGTTGTGTTTGTGTGTTTGTGTGTGTTCGTGTGCGCGCTCGCTCGCTCGCTCGCGCGTTGGAGTGGGTGGGGTGGTGAGGGCTGTTAACTCGACAATGATGGCTGGCTGGCTGACTAACTAACTAACTAACCAACTGGTTATGCTTACCTATGTCGAAATTTGTGCGGGTAAGAGTAAAATAAGACAAAAAAAATAAAATAAAATTGGAGATTTCTTTTCTATACCAGAAAAGACAAGAAATTTGAAAGAACGCCAATAAATTTATTAGAAATTTTTGGAGATTTCAATGTTAGATCACAAGCATGATCAGTGGGAAATGTTTGTTTTTTTTCTCTTTGGCAAGAGAATATAAAGAAATGAAATAACAATTAATAAATTAAAACAATATATAAAAAACATGATAGCCACACTCTTGGTGTGCTTGTGGTTGTCTTCTGGGTGACGGGAGTAGATCATCAACTCTCCCGTTGACAATTTGGTGAGTCTGCTCCCATTCCATCTGCTTTCGCATATTCCCAGTACTTGAAAAGAGCTTGTAATTGCAGTCAGCTCGATTTCTTAACTTCATGCACTCTGAAAATGGCTTCGACAGCGTCAATCGAGAGGTGATTTGGCAACTTCTTCGCTACTACGGGGTGTTGCCAACAATTATTCACCTCATCCAACAGTTGTACGACAAGGCTGCATGCCAAGTAATCCGCAACGGGAAACTTACGGAATCCTTCGAAGTGGAGACGGGAGTAGGACAAGGCCGGCTGGCTGCCTACTATCTCCAATGACAGACATCCTGCCCGGCAACGAGGAGACAGGTATAAAATGGACTCACACAAAAAACTTGGAGGATCTGGACTTCGCTGATGATATATGTCTGATTTCCCACAAACTGGAAGATAGGCAAGTGAAGAGCAATAATTTGGCAGAAGAAGCAACAAAGATAGGAATGCACTTCAGGTGAACATAGAGAAAGCAGAGGTAGGTGATGAAGATTCCTGGCCAACTGCAACGGCAACCACAACAACAGACAACAATCAGCATAAATGGAAGAAATCTGAAAGAAGCAACCTCCTTTACCTACCGACCTGGGAAGCATCGTTTCAACTACAGGCGGATGGAAGTGATGAGTATATCAAAGCGAGGATCACGTAAGCAAGGCGAGCTTTCATTTCTCTCAAGTCTGTATGGAGATCAACACTCAGCACTCAGCATGAAAATGAAAATGAGATCCGGATTTTCAACTCCAGTGTGAAGTCTGCGCTACTTACTTTATGTATCAGAGAATTGACGCCACGCCGGGTCATGAAGAACACTTTGAACAAGCTTCACACTTTCATCAATAGCTGACTTCGCTCAATACTTCGCTCAAAATCTGATGGCCGACCAGAAGAGATTAGCAACAAGGAAGTATCTCTGGCAATGAACGAACCAACCCAGCAGAAACCGATTGTGCACCAAATATGCAAGAAGAAATGGAGGTGGATTGAAGGCCATGCTCTGAGAGAACAAACCATCAAGTGACATCACATGACAGGCCACTGCTCGAGTGGAATCCGAATAGGAAGTGTCGAGTCAGTTGGTCATCAGTGTGAGGGTGATATGGAGGAGATGATGTGAAGAGGAGATGAAAGCATGTGGGCAGACATGGATTCAGGTGAAAATGTTGGCAGAGAACCGAACGCAATGGAGACGTGCTTGGCTGAAGCCCTATGTTACTCTAGGAGCTAAAGGAAACAATAATATATAGAAAGTTATTGAACATTGAAACTAAATTTAAGGTTATTGAAACATTGATTAGCAAAATCTGAAGATAATATAAGAGAATGCCAACAAGTTGACAGCAAAGGCAGTGAAAATATAACTTCAAGTGAACATAAAGAAGATAGAAGAGATGAAGACGTCTAATCAACAAAAAACATCAAACACTAATCACTGTCAATACCAGAAATATAAAGGAAGTTTGTTCTTGATATAAGTATAAAACTTGGGCTCTGTGGCATCGTACAACTCCATTATGGATAAGATTTTATTTTTTAAATTTCACAGTGTTATACAGCAGTATTAACTGATGACTACGTTTCGAGCACAAACAATTGCTCATAATCACAACATATGATATGATTATGAGCGATAGTAATAAAAACAAAACCTATATTGTAACACTAATCAACGTTTTATTTTCTTTACTTGCAGGAAGATACTAGGGAGTCAACTATCTGGACCAGGAGATACACGAATTGCAGAACCTAAACATTAACGAAGACCAGTAAAACTGTTGTACTCTAAGATTGTCCTCGCGCACTTTTCTTAAAAGTCGATTTTGTGGAATAAACGTTCCCCTGCACAGCTCGTGTTCTGTTTTCATTACCTGTGTGTCTGCTTCTTTGCCTGTTACGAATTGATGTCGGAGGTGTTCCAAACTCAGTCTAAACATGAAAACGGACTCATACGAACCTCGTGCAATACTCTCCAACCAGAAAGCCAACACACATCCTTCATCCACAGAACACATCCCCCATGTGCGAGGGCCACCACCTCTGGACATCAACTGCGACTCTGAGCTGTTGAAATTTCGCATGGAGTCCCTTCTCACAGGTCTGTCTCCACAAGCTCTGTATAATCAGATCATGTTAGCATTGAGTGACGCCGCGTTACATCGTGCGATCGCCGGGGGATTCTCCCCATCCAAGATGCTCAACAACATCTGGCGCATCCTAGATGAATGCTTCGCAAAACCTTCTAGCACTTCTGCATACATACACTCTTTCCTAAGCCATTGTCAAGAAGTGGGTGGGACAGCTGCCGACTACCTTCACCAGCTTCGTGAGATCGCGTCTTACGAATTTCCTACCCTTCCTAATGCGAACCGCGATGAGGTCATTTGTACCCGCTTTGCACAAGGCCTCTAATCTTACGAGTTCAAGTGCCAGCTATTACGCCAAACAGCCAAATCTATCTCAGAGGCTCTCGAGGTAGTCAAACACTTCGAGAGTGTGGAGCACATATCATATGATATGATATGATTATGAGCAATAGTTTGTTCTCGAGAAGTCATCAGTTAATATTACTGAATAACACTGTATGATTTATCAAAATAAAATCTTATGACTGTCACTTACCTGGGTAGCATCATTTCAATGAGAAGCAGTTGTACGGATGAGTGTGTTGAAGCCAGTTAGAATGGGGAAAACAAGACAGGCGTTCATTACTCGCAAAGTCAGTGTGAAGATCCACGGCACTAAGCACAAGAAATAAAATCTGAATATAGTTTAACACGAATGTGTTAAGTAGTCAGTGCTTCTGTGGCGTGTGCTACTGATAACATATATCAGTAGCATATGTATAAAGAGACGTTCATCGGCATAAAAACATCAAATAGCAAGGAGATAGATTTGATGTCAGAGAAAGCAGATAATTCAGCGTTGCGTCAAAACATGGGAAACACGAAATTAAGACAGAAGACCTACACAATACGAAAGAAGGGCAGAAGTAGCACAACACGGAAGACTTGTGCAGATGACGGTTTGCAGATAAAGTGTACATAATCTCGCTATTTGGAGATTAGTCATTTGTTTTCTACTGTTACAACCGATGTCGCTGCCTGGAGACGTAATGAACTTCTTGGGGAAATTCGATGCCGTCACCGAGTTGGTGGGAATCAATGATCCGACGACAAAGGTAGTTGTGCTGGGGACGCCACTGAGAATTCAAGTGAAGGTGGTGTACGACAGTGTGGAGCGGTCAGGTCGGATGGAAACCTACAAGGTATTAGTTGAACTATTGGTGGCAGATTTCGAAAGCTCGACGAACAGGAAGCTGACGATGTAGCAGTCCCGTACAGCGAAGCTGGGACCAGATAAAAACCCTTTAGTGACGACGGTGAAGTTTACGAATCTACCAAGTCTCTGGTCTTCTACCGTCAGACTTCTATACAGTTTAGAAAGTGTTTCCAGCAGACTACTGTAGATTTTCATCAAAAGCTCCCCCCCCCTTTAGTTCACACTAAGATCAGATGACCATCAAGAAACGATAGGCTAACGGAGCAGATATGAACCGACTGTCCAAAAAATATGAAGAAGGTAATCCAGATGGAATGGAAATATGTTGTGGATACCTTCAACTGATATCACACCCCTGATCATCAAGAGTGCAAAACCGAATGGGAGGCGATGAGTTTGACATGGGGAAAATTCAGTGAAGAGGATCTGAAAACTTTTAGGCAGTCTTGGCGCCAGTTTAAAATGATACCAGAGCAGGAATTGTAAAAAAATATTCATTGTCAACCAAAAACACATTTAGAAAACAACTGAAAACTGTGGAGTACTCAGTGGGTGTTTCACTCCAGCTTGAGACTCTTTAGAAGTACACACCAATGGCCCCCTATGAGAATGGAACTCGGGAACTTCAAGTTACCTGGCGAGGATGATTAGTATTCGAAGCACCCAACATTAAATTTTTCTGAAATAAAATTATCTAACTGCATGCTACTGTATACTACTGACTAATTGATATGAGTAGTCAGATAATACTCTCATCAGCCATTAGCGCTTGTCATTTTGGTCATATCGAAGTAATCTAAACACACTGGACGGTTATTTCACAGCGCTGACCATCGCCAGTGTACTCGCCTTGAGTAAACTCGGACAGCTGAATCACTTCACACTACTCAAATTCTAGCCATCTACTACAAATTTGAGATAAAATGACTTGAAAACGACACGAAGCACAGAAACATAAATTACAGTGCGTAATGCAAGGTGTAACCCAGAAGGGATGTCTACTTGTAAGTTAGAAAAGAGGCAGAAGTTGGCATGACGTAATAAGTGTGAGGCAATGACTAGGCAATAAGCTCGTGTAGACTGGACAGGAACTAGTGGAAAGGCGATAGAGTGTTTTCACATAAAATTTGTATGAAAAAGCAATGTTATTAATAGACAGTAATAGAGTGAAGAAAATAAAAGAAAATCTCTGAACATCGAGCACCCACACATGAATGCTTCACAGTGCTACACAGAGTCCCTCAATATCGTACAAAGAGACTTCGAATACGCCATCTGTACATAGCTGAAGCATTAGCTATTCGAGATCTGAAACCGGACCTCTACATTCAAAAGCGATACATACATTCTCTCGCCCTACCGTGGCCAGAGTAAATTTCTTGCTATAATTTTGCTTCTCCTTTTTATTATATAAGTTTATTATCATTATTTTATTATCATTATTATTCCCACCATCCACATTTTATTACCACTCTATTGCTGTGTATTAAAAACATTGCTTTTTCATACAGATTTTATATAAAAGCACTTTATCGCCTTTCCACAAGTTCCTGTCCATTCTACACGAGCTTGGTGATTAGTCATTATCTCACACTTATTATGTCATGCCAACTTCTGCGTCTTTTATTCAAATTACAATTAGTCATCCCTTCTGGGTTACACCTTACATTACTTAATGCATTTTCAGAGGAAAACGTTTCCCAGTATCTGATTGGTCTGTAGATTACATTGATTTGAAGGTATATCTGTAATGACCAAATTTATTCGGTCACCGTCTGAATGTAGAAAACACTGATCTCCACATTCTACTATGCAGCCGATAAAGCTTCATTGAGACACACGTTATCACGAAACGCTCTAAACTCGGGGAAAACACGATTATTCTTCGATATTTCATATAGCCGGCTCCCTTTTTTTCAGTTTGAATAATGAAGGAACGAACGTATTTGTAGGGTTGTAGTGAAAGCTGTCTGCAAGACAAAATTGTAGACAACAATTGACGTCAATGTTTACGTCCCGAATCGGGGTAATGAGAAAAATCCAGAACAAAGCCTAGCCCCGAGGAACTCAACAAACAACCACAGCAGACTTAGAGTGTGCAAACATGATTCGCAGATATATGGACAACTTTGTAAGCAACGGTCACAAGCAGTACAGAATAACCTTCAGCAAGAAATCGACCAATCAGAAGAGGTTGCTTCTCTGTTAACATCAACGCTAATAATAATGTACATAAAAACCCAGAAATATCTGTTGATTTTCTCAATAAACGATCTGTTGCCTGGCTTTTGTCTTCTGTCATTGCAGGATAGTACGAGCTCGTTTTATTCCATGGATCCTCTTCAACTGCGAACATCCTAGATAAAACAGTTATATGTTACAAAGTGGTATCTGAACATAATTTTTACGAAGATTTCAAGTTATAGATAGAAAGTATAGGCAACATAATTTCAAAGATTATATAAGTAGACAAATATTCAGTGTTTAAAGAGTAACTATTTATACAGTAATTAATAATAATAATAATTTGCTTTATTCCAGAAACAGTAGTTGTGGTACAGTGTGTAATTTTCAGCACATATCTACAATATTTGCATGTAATTTTATCCGACGTTTAAAAGGAGTATTTTCAAAAGAAATAAAAAAATAAATATAAAGACAACAACAGCAAAAAAAACAAACACAAAAGACACAAAATAATTTTTTTAATGCGAAAAAATACCAAGAAGTAGAAAGGAAAATAAACAGCATATTATAATATCTCAGTATTGGGTAGTGGAAGCTATGATGTGATTATGCATGGTGACAGTAAAGCTATAGTCATACAAGAAGTTATGAAATGATATTTAAGAATGTTTATCGCCAAGATGGTCAGTTAATTTGGTTGAAACAACATTAAACAGTCATAAAATAACATTTCAGGGTTGTTGTTTTGTTTTTTATTGTCAGATCTAATGCGGTGTTTGTAGTGGTAGTGTGAGTAATACTGCACAATACAAAATTTTAAGGTGGTGATAATGGCGTTCACAACCATTGCAGAACAAAAAAAAACAGCAACCACAAAAACTAATAATTACATGATGGTTAATGACAGGACAATTTTGTACTACTAATAGTGCTAATATAGTCGGAACCAGTAGATACACAAAAGAAGGAATATAGTAAAGTACAAAAAAGGAAGCCAATGTTAATAATTTAGGTAGCTAAGTATATTTAAGAAGGTGTTCACTATAGAATACAAAATAAGAGAGAAATAAAAGAGCCGAAATTATGTTATTAACAACAAAGCAAGTCATAGGTTTCGCGCTTAACATTGTCTGTGTCGCTTAGAACACAGGCCAAATATGGTATCGTTGAGTTCCTGTACTTGGTTGTACGAGCGTAGATTATTTTGTACTGATTTCTTGTTCTACTTGATGAGACACAAGGCGAGAGTTTGGAATAGAGGGGATGTTAGGGGTTGGAGAGTATGGTTTTAGACCATTTTTCGCATGTACTCAGATGCATTTCAACCAATATAGTGACGAGCTGACTGAGTTTTACACCACTAGTCCTACTAACTACCTCCAACTTCCTTCTTAGGATGGTGTAGTCCTTTTTCAGTAGACCAGGAAAGATTAACGGGGAGCAGTTAAGTAGAATAGACAAGGGGTGGGGTAGAGTTCAGAATTCTCTTGCAAACAAGACTGGACTAGAGACAAAATACAAGATAGAACACATATTATCGTGTAGAGTTCAGGAGGATGGTGGGGGGGGGGGGAGAGTGAATAGTGAAGTAAAATCATAAAATAGATAAAATAATTTAATTCAATTTAGTAGATTTGAAACCTTCATAGTGAGTTCAACTCATTGAGTGAAAATCAAAGTCAAAATTTAATTATGATGTGGTGCAACAGAACAAAGCATAAAAGCACACGAATAAAACAGTTACGGTTATCAGGGTGGTGAGAGATTAGTGACACTGTCCTTCTGTATGCATAGGTTGAGTCGAAGTTTTTTGATGGCAATGGCTTTCGCGAATCAAAGTAACCATGGTTTTATTTGTGTATTGATTATCTTGAAAGCCTGTGTCAACTAGGTGTCTGACGATTGGGCCTCAGAACACTTTACTGCCTTTCATTGGGGGAGACTTTAAGAGATATGCTCGGAGAATCTAGTAGACCCTGTCCTCTCAGTCCTTCCTATCCTGCAAATATTTCCATTCTTTCTTTATTTTCCAATATTTTAGCAGTTCTATTCAACAATAATAACGTTAAAACTCAAATTTACTCGAACGGTGACGTAAGGCAGCTATACAAGCATTGGAGGTGGGGTTAAAAGCGTTGTCCTCAAGAATCACTCACCAACGCCTCCCACAGACAGTCTCATGTCAGAACGACCTTCATTCATTCAAACAAACTTCTGTTGTTAAACAACACACTGTAAATGTACACACAACCCCAAAAAGAGAAGTACTACGGTAAAGTTAAACTTTAAGCACCACTAACTACCAACCAGCGAATGACCTCGAACGCGCCAGTCACATGAAAGAGGCATTTTTGTGTATGGAATACATATATTTATGAAATAATGCATAAAAACTGTAGAAAAGTGTTACAGAGGATACTTTGCTTTCACATGTGGTAAAAGTAGCTCTCAGTTTTAGGTTGGAGTGTGAACAGAGTATAATTCATGGAAAATTCCCATTCGAACATTAATAGACAGAAGACCAGTAGTTCAGCGAAGGGTGTCTTTTCGCCGGCGAATTCATTTTCATAGCTGTACAATCGCAAATATATTTATGGTGGTTTTGCAGGTGTTTGTGCATGTGTACATTAAATTTGTCAAACGAAAATACAATTAGTAAGTTCAGATGAATTGGATGTTGATAAAAGAGGGTAGTAACAAAAGGGATCAGTTGTCACAAACGATTGTTAAAGAAGAGTTGCGTAATAACATGAATAGTTTAATGAAAGAGTTGTACTCAGGGTGATCATGGAAACAAAATACACGGAATTACACAAGGGTTTTAAGTAGAAAAATAAGTATACAAACAAAAGTCAAGTCAAATCAAACAAACAAAGAAAAGTTAAGTCAAATCAACAGAGTTGTTACCATGATAGTAGAAGTGGGTGAATAATTTTCTTTTGTATGCACAGTTCTGGTTCCTGTAGCTTAATGGCTAGGGCTATTGCGATGCAAAGAAGACGAAATCGTACTGTCTTTGGAAGGTTGTTCTTCACTTTGTAGATTACTTTGAAGCAGGAGGCGTTTGTTTAGATGGAATGCCCAGTGTTGACGAGGTGTTCTATTATTGCACTTCTTATGCAACCATTACTTCCTTTCAGTAGCCACGCTGGATAGTGTTCTTTGACCCTTTTTGAGAGGATACGCGTTGAACGACCGATGTACCTGGCTCCACAGCAACAGGTAAACAATCGTTTGTGACAACTGATCCCTTTTGTTACTACCCTCTTTTATCAACATCCAATTCATCTGAACTTACTAATTGTATTTTCGTTTGACAAATTTAATGTACACATGCACAAACACCTGCAAAACCACCATAAATATATTTGCGATTGTACAGCTATGAAAATGAATTCGCCGAAAAGAGTATAATTCCACTGTGGGTAAAATTTATTTTGATAAAGTCTCATAGTGTAATACAGTAATATTTACTGAGCGATAAATTGAGCTCGAAACGTGGTCATCAGTTAATATTACTGTATAACACTGTGAGAATTTATCAAAATAAATTTCACCCACAATGGAATTATATTCTAACACCATTATGCACAAGTTCTATTCTTATATCAACACAGTAACTTACCCACATTCTATGCATATAATTATTTGGGTCTTCTAACCCTAACAATAACCCTAATCTTTCCTGAACCTAACCCTATTGTGAAAATATCCCTAAACTAATTGTAATCTAACTCGAACCAACCCTAATGTCGCCTTTATTAGGTTAACCTAACCCTAACTTGTCCTTGGCTTAAAGCGTAACTTAATCTTTCTCAAACCTAAGCTAAAACTTCCCAGATATCCCATTTAATAGCATAACACTTTGATGAGCATATTTTATTGATGATGACAACATTATTTGCCAGATTTTATTGACTTGCTCAATGAGCATTTCAAGGTCATTGGTGCGGTCACACTCCATTGGTAGTCACTGGTGCTTAAAGTTTAACTTGGCAATCAAATGATGCAAAGTCTAGGAGAAATACGCATAATGATTAAAAGTTAGCTGGAATATCTGAATAAGTATAAAAGATAATTATAAATAGATCGTCCAGAATGGAGGGATTTTCCAAAAGATTTATTGTTTACAATATTATGTCATGAACCGAAGTCATATGAGAAGAAACTCATTGAAAAACAAAAGATTAATATCAGTTAGAGAACCATTGAAAACCAGCAAGTGAATACTAGATTTCCTACCGATGACTTTGGTTGGTGGTCGCGCTAAATCACCAATTGGTAGAAGTTAGAATTCATGAGCTGGCTACTGAATCGGCTCCCAGTGGCTGAATGGTATACGAGCTTGCCTTGTAACCGGAAGGTCCTGGGTTCGAACCCTTTTGGTGGGTGCGTACTGATGATGAGTCCCAAACTAGGATGAAACAGCCGTCCAGTACTCCGTGGCTGGTTTTCAATGGTTCTTTAACTGGTCAAACTCGTTAAAACAAATTTAATCCTTGAAATAATAGAGAAGATTTGTAGCTCAGGTGGATGATTTGCAATTAATAGTGTTCTCTGAGCTGGTTGGTTTAGTTGCGGAGCTTTCGTCGTCCTTCTGGACAACATCTTCAGCGCCATATTTAGCACAAAGTGAAATGATTTAAATTTCTTCATGAGCGGTGACAGAATTGCGTCTCCTGGTAACCATCTTTACATATTGTATTGACCATTTTCTATTGACTTGGATTTTAAACTTTCTGGTCACCTGATTTACTTTTTATTAGTTGGTATATTTCGTCTTTATTAACGTGTTTGTTAATTGCATTTTCGTTTGAGTACCAGGCTTCTGGGAATTCCCTGGCACTTTTGGTGTTTCCTCTGTCTAAGATTTTGACATTATCCCAATCAAATTGATGACCATAATTGTCTATATGCATTGATAGTAAAGAATACATATCGTGTCTTTTCACGGCTGATTTGTGTTCTTGGATTCTAATTCGAAGGGGACGCCCACTTTGGCCGATGTAATGCTTGTTACAGTTCATACAATTTATTTTGTAAATGGTATTAATTTTATCTCCTTTTTCTGTTGGATCTTTCCGTTTGCATAATATCGAATTAAGCGATTTTACTGGCTTGTGTGCTATATCTATATCAAACGGTTTCAGTATTCTAGCTGTTATTTCAGAGATATTTTTCATGTATGGTAGGATGAATTTTCTTGTGGTCTTTAATGATGGTTCTTTGTTGGTGTTTTGATTCGACTTAAAACACTTTTTGATGAAATTTTGTGGATAACCATTCTTTTCGAAAGCCGTTTGTAAATATTTTTCTTCCATTCTTTTCAACTCTGGAGTAATGCTACAATGCGTTTGAACTCTTTTAAACAATGTCTGCACACAGTTTCGTTTTGAGTGAGTAATTGGATTATTGCTAGTATAGTTGAGTATTTGATCTGTGTGCGTTGATTTTCTATAAACTTGTGTCTCTAAATCTCCTGTGTTGGTTCTCCTGATTAAGACATCTAAAAATGGGATTTTGTTGTGGTCTAATTCTTCTTCTCTCGTGGTGAATTTGATGTCTTCAAATATGTTGTTTATTAATTTATGGGTATATTCTAAATCATTTCTCTTAATTATTTATTGAGAAAAGATTAATAGGCAATTTTTGTTTCATATTAGTTTCATAGTTAGAAAGAAAAGAAACGCCATGGTGTTATCCTATCAGTTGAAGGATCCATGTCCAGCATCTCTTATGTAACGAGAATTAGTTGTTTTTAAAGATAAACTTTTGAATTCTTTGTTATTTATCTCAATGAAATACCAAGTGATACTTGTTAAATGTGGATATGGAACTCTTGTCGTGAATCATTAGACCTGGTGGGTAACACTTCAGGGTTAAAGATAATGTGTCCGTAGTAAATTGTGCACATCCGACTTATGAGTCTCAAACAAGACGAAAAGCTAGCTCACCTTATATTCCATTGTCACCTATCATATATATATATATTATTCCCTAGGTTTCCAGTGGAACATAGGGCTTCAACAACACATCTGCACTTTGTTCTATCTTCCGCTGACCTCTTTAGCTGGGCCCACGATTGCCTATTATCTCTCATCTCCTCCTCAGCACATGATTTCCTCAATGTCACCCTCGAAGCGACGCCCAAGTCATCGTTTCTCATTCGGGTTTCACTGGAACAATAGCCTAGCTCGTGGTGTCATTCGAAAGTCTTCTTAGTGTGTGCCCAATCTATCTTCATTTCCTCCTACATATTTGTTGAACGACAGGTTTTTGGTTAGTTTGTTCCCAGCCATAGTTTCTTGTTGTTAATTTTTTTTGGTCGGCCGGCCGGCCGGCCATTTGATCTTCAATATGCAGCCAGTCAGTGCAGTGGGCAGTTGTCAATAAAGGTCTGCAGTAGCCTGTTAGAAATGCTTTCCATGATGCGCCAGTGATGTTTCTGACCCAAAGAGAAGAACTGACTACCTTGACATTAGTGTTGAAAATCTGGATCTTCTTCTTTATGTGTTGAGTGCAGAAGATTTCCAAACTGATTTCGGATTGTTGAATATATATACGTTCCCAGTGGAACATAGCGAGGGCTTCAAGCTACAGGCTTGAAGTTTCGATAGCAGTGGTGTTTATTTCTTACTGTCTTTCTATCTATCTGGATTCAACATAGAACTTGGCACCGAAGTGCAGCAGTTCGAGTTGCCACGTTCCAAATACCACACAAAAGTAGACAAGAAAATGAGCGAAGAGAATCAATAGAGTTTTGACAAGTATAAGAGTGAAACAGAATGAGTAATGGTAAAAAGGAATATGAAAGATTACAGAGACTGAATACATCTGCGTAAGCCATTGACAACGATTTTCAGCCATGTCACCTATTGTCTGTCTCCAGCCATTGATTCTTAGAGTCCCGAAGGCGAGCCCCAACCCGGAAGTCTGCATCTCCCTACCTGACTCAGTTTAACTGTCAAGGATTTCACGGATTGATTGATGCCATGTTTTCGTCTGGCCACCACTTACTCTTTTCCAACCTGCACCTATATCAGCTAGTAATGCCCGTCAAGGTGGGGAGGCGATGGCTAGGCATGTGCAGCACGTGACCTAACCATCTCAATCTATGTAACTTTATAGCCTCTTCGATTGATTTTCCCTCTTTGCCCAACACTCTACGCCTAACGTCAACATTACTTACCTTATTATACCACCTAACGTGAGAAAGAGATCGTAAACATCTATGATCAAAAACAGACAACGTTTTCATGTCTTCAACTCGTATTGGCCATGTTTCAGAGCCATAGAGAAGGACGGAGCGAACTGAGCAGTACACACGTCCCTTGGTTGATAGCCGGATGTCACGCCTACGCCAGAGATGGTGTAAGTTAGCGAAAGCAGCTTGGCCCTTTTTGGATCCATGCTGAGATTTCGTCACCAATCAATCTGTTGGTGCTGATACAACTTCCTAAATAGGTGAAGTGGTCAACATGTCCTATCACTTCACTCCCTATCACTAAGCTAGGAGTTGATGTAGTCCAGTCCTGTAGCAGCATCTTACATTTTACAGGGGCGAATCGCATGCCAAACATACGAAGATTGCTGCTCAAGGTGTTCAGAATACTCTACGGAATGGGGTTATTAGCCACATGCCCAATCTTCCCTCTTTACCGGGATTTTTATTGGCTTAGTGAGGTAAAAGGAGTGTGCTGGTGGTCGGGTATCGAACCCAGGACCACATGCGTGGTCAGCAAGCTTTATACCGATGTGCTACCAGCGGATATATATGTATATACATATATACCAGCAGATGTTTCTATTCTCAGTTTGCTTTAGTATACGAGTCAAGGTCAGCTGGTCCTGTATAGTACTCATGAGGAATTATGATAATAATAATAATAATATAACTAATTGAAAAATAAGTAATGTTTGCGATGAAATTATATTTTTAAACTACTTGTGTTTTCTGAGAAAGTTATATTTCCTGTCAGAAATACTCTGCTGCATAGCTAACAGTGACTCATACAGGACCGTCTATCCACACACCCACACTTTCATACATTTCCTCACTAGCTGACTCAACTCTACTACCACTGAATAACCACAAATAAGAACAAATTCACATTGAAGTAAGTCCTGAAGACGTTAGTTGTGTAGATGAACAATGAAAGCCTCCCAATAGAACCTCACAAACACACACACACACACATACACACCAGTTGCTTGCCGCTTAGCTCAGAGAACATAAACACACAACTACAAACAACTCAACCATCTGAGTTGTATAAATCTTATATATATATTATTTTTAAAATAAATAAAATTGTGAAAAAGAGGAAAATAAATAAACAAACAAAGAAACAAAACAATTTGTTTATCAAAACTTCCACAATACTCTAAACTTTTAAAGCCTAAATATGGAAACACCCCACCCACCTCCACTATTATCCCATCTCCTCACTTTCCCTTCAGCTATTATCCTGTAGCATAGCTTATCATTTACCCTATTTACCATTTCAACACCACTCCATATATATATATGCAAAAATGTTGCTTTTTGTGGTGTTTATTATTTCCCATTTTCCCCATAAATTTAAAAAAAAAAACATTTATTTACATGAGAAAAAATTAATAACAGATGCATTTATTTTATACATGTTAGGACTTTATTCTCAGTAAACATTATTTTCTTATATGGGTTAATAACTTGGAGTTATTTCTTTGATGGTATTGATAACTTTCAGAAGAATTTAAGAGGAGCGTTTCGTCCTATTTTGGACTCGTCAGGTGGATGCTCCTAGACCCCCAGTGAGTGAGTGAGTGATGCTATCCTTAATCAGACTCGAACTACATCTGAAGCTATTGGTACTTGGTTTATTTGAATAAGGCACTTAGAAGACAAATTTAGCGAGATAATTTCTTCATTTCGTAGTTTCTTTACAACTGCTTTACAACTAACATGGTTAACAATAATAAAACAAAATAAAGGGCATGACAATTACTCAGTTAAATAGAAAACAAAAGTACATACTAATGACCAATCATATTTAAATAGGTCAAGTAGTCCATGGTAGGAGGTGTTTTTTTATACACACAATTTAGGCTGTATGTGATTAATCCAAAGTGCTTCCATCACCTTTAATAACCAACCTTGAGTTAGACTCATGTGAAATAGTTGTGAAACAGTCATTAATATTGATTTTGTGACCTGACACTAATAAGTGCTTTCCAATGGATGATGCTGGATTTCTATTCAGATTAACTGCATTGGGATTTTCTATGTGTTTTAATAACCATTTTGGAACATGTTCTTTTCGACGACATTGGAACATTCTATTGGTTCTACCTATATAAGTGTCACCGCAACTGCAGGTGAACTTGTAGATACAGTTTGAAGTAGAGTCCACAGAATTTCGTCCTTTAATCGTAGGTACAGGGATCGAAAATGTTCGGCAAGTGAGAAAAAGAGATGCGGTGTAGAATGTGCATTTGATGGCTGACCGAAGTCTTTGAGCTGTCAACTGCATAATCTGGTCACCCTTGAATGGTAGGTTAATGAAGATAGCTTTCTTTGGTACAGAAGCTGTCTTTTCAAGATGTGCCCCATCCTTACTGTGACAATTGATAAAGTAAGTTTTCTGGATAACCATTAGCTAATAAAACTGAATGTATATGTCGAAGCTCATCCATCAATGTGTCACTCGTGCATATTTTTCGGGCCCTTGAGAACAAACATTTCACTAGGGAACGTTTATACTGGATAGGAACAAAACTGGTAAAATGAAGATATTTTCCACTCCATGTCTGTTTACGAAAAATAGATCTCCGAATCGTTCCATCATCTCTCCTGGTCATTGTAATATCCAGGAAACCGAGTTTGTTATTCGATTCGCGTTCGGAAGTCACTGGGATATTTGGATGAATATGATTAAATAGGGTAATAAAGTTTTCAATAGATTTACTATTATTACCAATAATGAGTGTATCATCTACATAACATTTACATAGCATAAATTCTCCAAGCATACCTTGCATTTGTCTCTCCAATTTCGACATGAAAATATCTGCTAACGGGGGCCCCAGAGGGCTCCCCATTGCAACACCATCGATTTGTTTGTATGCCTTTTCTTGGAAGGTGGATCTGATATTTCCTCTACATATTAAGATGATGTCTCTAATGTAAGTGACAGGAATAGGTAAGTTTATCCCATTGCTTGTGATGTAATCGCAAATGAAATCAACAGTTTCATGAAGGGGAACATTGGTGAATAAAGATTTTATGTCGATTGAGCCCATAACCTTTCCCTGAATGTTCAAGGTCTCTAGCATATCGGTCAGATCATCTGAACTTTTTACAGAATGATTTGATAATGAGTCTCTTACAGGCGTAAGGACCTTTGCGATTTTATGGGATGGAGAATTCGACATGTCTAAGATGGTTCTCAGTGGGTTCCGAGTTTTGTGAATCCTTGGAATGCCACACAGCCGGGGAGTATGTGACCCAATAGCTTTGAGTTGTTTATAAAGTTTCTCATTTATAAAACCATGCATCAGTAAAATCTGAAGCTGACGATTGATCTGCTTTTCAACAAGCAGCACATTATTAGTAGTATTACTGTCCACCAGAAATTTGGACTGATCTTTGAGGATATCATTCATTTTATTTTGATAATCCGATTTATTGGTTTATGTTTCATTAGGAATATTAGGAATATTCACTTACTTACTCACTGACTCAGTTACTGTGGGTGCAGTTACATCGATCTGAGCCATCCCAAATACTGTGGAACACGTGTCCTAGAATCCAGTAGTTATCAATTCCAAAACGCCAAAGCACCATCTACTTGGCCACAACGATAATCTTCTGTATAAGCAGTATGATTTGAAATCATTTAGCTGTATTCCTATTTCTTGTTGACTTATTCGACTGAACTGATCAGTTTCATTTTGGCTACAAGATTTTTGAATGGATGCCTCAGTATTACCAGGACTAGTGACTCGAAGTTACTTCATAGACGGTGGTTAGCACTAGAGTCTATGAGACGCGTTTCATCTTACATGGGATTCGTAGTAGTAGTAGTAGTAGTAGTAGTACCAAAGAAAATCTAAGACAGGAACTAATACACATAATAGAAGCCTTGAAACTTAATAATTACCCGGATAAATTAGTCAAGAAATATGTAAGGAAATGTAAAAATAAAATAAATAATGATAATAGCGATAGTGATAATAACAATAATGATAATAATAATACTAATGACGACACCAACAATAAAGAATCTAAATCATCAGCAGTAATTCCATAAAAGGAAGGAACCTCGCAGAATTCTCAACAAGGCAGGAATAAAAGTAGCATTCAAACCCACAAACTCAATTAGAAACAAGCTTTGTCGGTTAGAAGATCAATCCTGTGGAGCCTTTAAAACAAAACAATTTAGTTTATCTAATACCCTGCCTGCAATAGTTGTCAGGTCAAATACATAGGTCAAACCAGTAGAACAGGGGTAGTCAGACTAGCCGAGCATAAAAACCTAGCAAAATCTAGATTGGTTGACCCGAATAAGATAAGAAATCTAGAGAATAATTCAGCTATAGCACTACATGCAGTCACACACAACCATACAATAGGATGGGATAGGATGACAGTTTTAAAATCTAATGTCACAGGATATAGGGAGAGATTGATAACAGAAGCTTTGTTTATCGAATCAACTGCGAATACATGTAATAGGAATGATTCAACACCTGTCCACCCAGATATCTGGAAAATTCTACTACCCCAACGACGACAAATAGGAGAAGACAAAGAAAACTATAAAACTCAAGTTTCAAAGTCATGTGATTATAACTGATGAAATGATTATGAATAGTAATAAATTTTGTTCGAAACATCATCCAGTAAATAATACTGTTTCATTGTGTGATATATCTAATAAACAAACTAATATGGAATTACTTACTACCACAGTGCCCAAGTTTTACACATATATGGGATTCGTCAGACGGATGTATCTGGATCTGCAGTGAGTAAGTGATGGCATTCCCACAGAGACTCGAACTCAGTACCCATCACTTCAAACAGAAAAGTGTCATCCACTAGCCTAGTGAACTACAAGAGCCACCTCTTAAGTAACAGGGGTGATTTTAAATTGAGGTGCGACACACGTCCTGGATTCGACCGCTAACTCAAAACCTGACAAGTCATTCTTTTTTAATTTCCATTACGTTTCCAATGAGAAACACGAGGTTTCAGTTTCTAAGCTTTAAAGTTTCATTAGCGGGAATGTGTTCAACAGCTTGAGGTTGTTAACCTGACACTCAGTCTGCCCACTTTTACCCATTCACTACTGACTAGTAAACTGAGGTTTAGAAGCACGTCAGCCAAGAATCGAATCCGAACCACGTACGTAGCTGGTAAGCGGCATTCTCCACTTCAGCCACCAATGTACAAACAAGTAACTACAAGTTAGTAATCCTTGTGATATCTAGATAGTCGTTCAGGGGAGCCCATATACCAAGAGTTGGGCTGAACAATATCGATCAGATTTATCAAAACGGAAAATCATAAATTTGAATAAATTATTTTTATTATTTTTTTGAAGTGTCGTAACTTCTAGCTTGGATAGTTTCATACAGAAGCCTCTATTTCCCTTCTAGACCTCTTCATCTGCTTGCCTCAAAGTGTTGATGCAAACTTTTGATTTCCCCCGTCAGTGAATTATTTTAAGCAATAAAGAATGTATCGCACTCTCAAAATGTCAGCTATCAGGTCAACGAAAAGATAAGGAAACCTCCTGAAGACAACCACTCCAAGTCAACATCACCAGGGTAGAAATCAATGTTGGTTATATTTTATAGGTCGAGTTACCACTGAGGTAACCATAACTGACTATAGAGCTAAATGACACAGGTTCGAGTCTCCTAGGGGACATTAATTCCTTCGAGTTTGTAGATATGTCTAGCTTCCGAGTGTCAATAAGCATAAAAACTAGACCAGGCGGAAGGCTTACACTATAGACTGCGTCCAACCACACAACACTTAAGACAGTTCAAGTATTGGTTTTTAGGGATTTGATTGATTAGTTACAGGATTTCATCATGAGCTAACATCGGTTAGAGAACCACTGGTAACCAGAAGGTCCTGGGTTCGAACCCTTGTGGTGGGTGCGTACTGATGAAGAGCCCCGAGCTAGGGGTACAAAACAGTTGTCCAGTACTCCCTCACAGGTTTTCCAATGGTTCTCTAACCGTTGTCAGCTCATGATGAAATCCTGTAAATTAAGGCAGTTATTTTATTCATGCGGAAATTTTTAAAAAAAGAACCTAGTCCACTTTGAACTTGGCTTAGAAGAGGCTTTCTAGAAGGATAATAAAAGTTTCAGAATTAAAATATTCAACTTGAAGAACATAACACTACCAGATAAACACCCACACAAGATACAAACTTATTTTAAATTACTATTATTATTATTAGAATACCTACCTCTTAAGGTATATATATATATGTAGATATCGTCATAAACGGATGTCTCCAAGAGAATCATTGAAAACCAGGGGACACTGGACAGTTACCAGTGCTCACCCAATGTCATATTCTTCGACAGCGCTGGTCAGTGGTTGTGCGATATCGTGAACTGACAGAAGTTAGAATTCATGGGACGTTGGATTGTAACTTCATGAGCTGATGATCCTCTACACGATCTGTAGGAGATTCATAGGTGATCACCGAAGAAGATTTCTAGAGGAGAACGGAACAGTTGCCCAGTACTCATTAATTTCACAGTAATTCTCTACCTGGCGTAGTTTCCTCATGAAACCTGCAGTGAAATTAATGCAAGTCCCTACAAAACCCGAAATCTGCACAATAATAATGGTGTAACGTTAGATGACGAGAGACTTGGTAAGGAATACTTATTTGTTATTTGGTATTTCTATGAAGCCAACTTTAGTACAACTTATCTTCAAACCACCATCTATTATTATTATTATTGTTCCCTTGGGTTCCTAGTGGAACATAGGGCTTCAACTACACGTCTCCACTTGATTCTGTCTTCTGCTGTACTTTTCACCTGCATCCATGTTAGTCGATACTGTTTCAAATCCTCTTCACACGATCTCCTCCATGTCACCCTTGCACTGACGTCCCACTCGCCGCTTCCCTTTCGGGTTCCACTCGAGCGCTGGCGTGACGCGCGATGTCACCCAGTGGCCTCCTCAGCGAGTGTCCAATCCATCTACACTTTCTCCTGCATATTTGTTGAACGATTGGTTCTTGTTTTGTTTCTTTGTCCCATAGTTTCTTGTTGGTGATTCTTTCCGGCCGGCCATCTGATCTTCAGTATAGAGCGAAGAAGACAGTTGTTGTTGATAAAGGTCTGCAACAGGCTGTTGGAAATATTCTTTGTGATCCGCCGCCAAGTTTCTGATCCATCCGTATAGAAGAACTGACTGACTTGACGTTTGTATTGAAAATCCGAATCATTTTGTTGTTGATGCAGGCTGATTGACAGCGGAAGATTTCCAGATTGGTTTCAGGTTGATGAATGTGTTTCTCGCCTTCCCGATTCTCGATTTGACATGCTCGTCCGTCCGTTCCTCCTGTAGTTGAGACAATGCTCCCTAGATAAGTGAATGAAGTCACCTTTTTCAAATCCCTTCCGTTGATGGTGATTGGCGCTGGATGTTGCTGCTAAACCACCAACTGCATAGATCTTATGTTTTAACCTGCTTCTGCCCTACCTTCATGTTGTGTTTCATTGTGTTCCTTTCATGTCTCCCATGTATCTCCTCAACGCTGTATCATTTGCTTCCTCTGACATCAAATCTATCTCCATGCTATTTGAAGCCAATGAACGTCTCTTTATATGTATATACTACTGATAAATCTTATCAGTAGCACACGCCACAATGGTAATAATAACAACAATAAGGCGGACAGTAGTCCAGAATTTAGACCTAATCCTCTCATTCTCATTCCCTTCACCCCAAACAGTAGATCCAATGGCATGGATTAGTAGTCATATTTGTAGAGATATTAACAATACGCTGAATATTACTCATAATAAACCCCTAGTGGTTAATTTAGTACATGTCAATTAGAAATGCTAATTAAATAAAATAATTAATTAATTATTTATTTATTTTTATCATTTCATTAAAAATCTTATCAATTAAGTTTAGTTATTAAATTTCCATTCGATTAACTAACTGTGGCGTGTGCTACTGATAAAATTTATCAGTAACATCCAGCGCAAATCACTATCAACGGGAGGGATTTGAAAGAGGTTACTTCATTCACTTATCTAGGGAGCATTGTCTCAACTATAGGCAGGTGGAACGGACGAGGATGTCAAATCGAGAATCGGGAAGGCGAGAAACACATTCATCAACCTGAAACCAATCTGGAAATCTTCCGCTGTCACTCAGCCTGCATCAACAACAAAATGATTCGGATTTTCAATACAAACGTCAAGTCAGTCACTTCTTCTATACGGAAGGATCAGAGAATATTTCCAACAGCCTGTTGCAGACCTTTATCAACAACTGTCTTCGCTCTATACTGAAGATCAGATGGCCGGAAAGAACAAGAACCAACAAGAAACTATGGGAACAAACAAACGAAACAAGAACCAATCGCCCAACAAATATGCAGGAGAAAGTGGAGATGGATTGGACACTCGCTGAGGAGGCCGCTGGGTGACATCGCGAGTCAGGCCGATATTCGAATGGAACCCGAAATGGAAGCGGCGAGTGGGACGTTCAAGGGTGACATGGAGGACATCATGTGAAGAGGAGTTGAAACAGTATGGACTAACATGGATGCAGGTGGAAAGTACAGCAGAAGACAGAAGCAAGTGGAGACGTGCAGTTGAAGCCCTATATTCCACTAGGAACCCAAGGGAACAATAATAATAATAACAGTAATAAATATATGTATATATATAAAGAGACGTTCATCAGTATAAAAACATCAAATAGCAGGAAGATAGACTCTATGTCAGCGAAAACAAATGATACAGCGTTGTGGAGATACATGGGATACAATGTGAAAGGAACACAATGAAACACAATATGATGGACGGCCAGAAGTAGGACGACACGGAAGATCTGTGCAAATTGTGCGGCGTTGAAGTTAAGGTGTACATAATTTGGCTATACAAAGATACCTAGTTGCTTTTGGACTTCTACGGTTACACTCCTACTACGGCCAACATCAATCAGGGGGCCATTTTGAAACCAAAAATTACTGGACAACTGTTTCGTCTTAGTCTGTGACTCTTCAAAGCAATAGTGACTGGCTACGCGATGGAGTTGCCTGGAGTTGCCTAGTAAGAAGTCTTGACCAGTAGAGTCCATCAGGTCGTGTGTCCGAGAAAATACTTACCAGTGACATTGTCTTGTGTTCGCTCTGAAATCTCCAATTTACAGAAGTTAGAATTTATGGGCTGGCCATTGGATTCCAAAATAAATGACTGAATCGTCAACGATCTTAGCATTCATAACCTGAAGGTCCAGAGTTCAGTCCCCCCTGAGGGGTGGAGTGGCATGGGTAAGTAGGGCTGAAGTGTTCCAATGGTTCTCTTACTAACATCAATCCATGATCAAACTTGGAGAGGGTGTCTTTGTTTACAGGATGGAGTCACTAGTCTTATCCGCCCCCCCACAGTCTCCCCTTTTTACCCAGCTCACAATGAGTCAAGCAAGATTTAGGACTGCATCGGATAAAGCATCGAATCCAGACCGTGTGTGTGAAAGGTTGGCGGATAAATCAAGTCGAAATAGTAAATAAACAAAATCTCATTTTCTAAATTATTGTTTTTCTCTTCTTTTTGTTTTAACACATTTTTTCTCAACCCATCTATTTTCCATCTATTCTATGCCTCTGTTTGTTTGTTTGTTTGTTTTTAATCTCCACCTAACCTAACTGACGCCACTACTGTATTCATCCTATGAGTAGTAAGCTATTTTTCCTTTTTTCTCCAACTGTTACAATAATGATAATAATAATGATGATGGCAACAGTTGTGATGCCAGTGGTAACGTACTCACTCCCACACACGCAATTCTCCTTTTTTCCTCTTTATTAGCTTTCCACAACTCGTCTCTCTCTCGCTGCGTTTATAACCATCTGTATCTATCTATGTATCCGCATAGAGAGTATTTGAAATGAAATCCTTCCTACAGCTAATTAGTATCACGCAATGTGTATCGCACTTAGGACTATCTCTGTCTCCTCAGTCTCTCCTCCCCCTCCTCTCTCTCTCTCTCGTTTCCTGTCTCCCCCCTCATTCCCCTACCCAGCTCTCTCTCACTCTTCCCCACCTCTCACTCTCTCTCCTTCTATCTTTAGTAAGGCTGAAAGGAGCCAATATAAATACGGTTCAAAAACAGATAAATGGATAATTAATTAACTGATTAATTCTATTGTTTGCCGTGTTTGTTTTTTTTCAAAAGTAGAAAGTAAATAAAAAGTTGTTGATTAAAATTTTTAAAAATAAGTAAATAAATAAATAAACGAAAGCAATCATCGTATTTTGCCTCAATTTTAGGCAGTGATCTGTGGTGGTTTAAGCCTTAGCTTTCTTACTTATTGTTCTGTTGGTGTACACACTACTTATGAAAACATATTTAAGTAGTATATACACATATATGTATATGAAGAGGGACAGAGGAATGTCTTCAGTAGGTG
This sequence comes from Trichobilharzia szidati, assembly GCA_944472155.2. Lineage (NCBI taxonomy): Eukaryota > Metazoa > Platyhelminthes > Trematoda > Strigeidida > Schistosomatidae > Trichobilharzia > Trichobilharzia szidati. Next base: position 130,400,830 of record OX235272.1, on the reverse strand, counting down.
GGTGGTGTGAAGTGGGGCAGGCAGAGATAATTCCCTTTCATCTTTACTAGTCGTCCTAAAAATTGTAGATTTCTCGAAAACAATATATATGTATATGGAAGATACGCAAGTGAAAAGCAACAAGTTGACGATAGAAGAAGCATCCAGAGAAGATGGGACTTCACTTCAGGTGAACATAGAGAAAACAGAGGTAGGTGATGAAGATTCCTGACCGACAGCGACAGCAACCATAACAACTGACAACAATCAGCCAGCATAAATGGAAGAAATCTGAAAGAAGCGATCTCTTTCTCCTACCTACATACCTACCTACCTACCTGGGAAGCATCGTTTCAACTACAGGCGGACGGAACTGACAATGATATCAAAGCGAGGATCACGGAAGCAAGGCAAGTTTTCATCACCCTCCAGTCTGTATGGAGATCAACATCACTCAGCACTAAGCATGAAAATGAAAATAAGATCCGGATTTTTAACTCCAATGTGAAGTCAGTGTTACTTACTATACTGATGGATCAGAGAATTGGCGCCACGCTGCGTCACGAAGGGCACCTCGAACAAAATACACACTTTCATCAACATCTGTCTTCTCCCAATACTTCGCCGACCAGAAAAGATCAGCAACAGGGAGGGATCTCTGGCAATGAACGAACCAACCTAGCAGGAACCCATTGTGCAACAAACGTGCATGAAGAAACGGAGGTGGATTGGAGACCAAACTCTGAGAAAACAAACCATCAAGTAACATCACACGACAGGCCACTGCTCGAGCGGAATCCGAATAGGAAGCGTCGAGTCAGTCAGTCATCAGTGTGAGGGTGATATGGGGGAGGCGATGTGAAGAGGATATGAAAGCATGTGGGCAGACGTGTAACCAGATGATGAAAACGTTGGCGGAGAACCGAATGCAATGGAGACGTGTAGCTGAAGCCCTATGTTCCTCTAGGAATTAATGGAAACAATAATAATAACAAGTGTCCTGGTAATTATTTCCACACAGCTCCCCCCTCTACCATGTAATTTATGGAGAATATTAGATGCAACCTAATGTACTACATACCGAGGATTCCACGATGTATTAAAAATTACTGTTTTGAATAAAGCTATTATTACTATTACTATTATTAGTATGATGTACATGAACAGTGAATAGTAGTATATATTCTGGGGTTATATATAACTATCAGAAAAGTCACCTAGAGAAGGAATATGAGTGAAAAAAAAAGATCCTATCTATAAATCGAATCAGCCTAACTCATTGCTGAAGTCAATGAAAACGATGAATGACTTTTCTAGAGTTGGTTAGTAAGGATTAGTTTTGTTTTTTCGAGTTGATCACGGATTGATATCAGTTAGAGAACCATTGAAAACCAGCTAGCGAGTACTGGACAGCTGTTTCATCCTAGTTTCTTGGGAATCATCAGCAGTACGCACTAAATCACGAATTGGTAGAAGTTAGAATTCATGGCCTGGCCAATGAATCAGGTCCCAATAGCTGAATGGTCCACGAACTTGCCTTGTAACTGGAAGGTCCTGGGTTCGAACCATTTTGGTGGGTGCGCACTGCCGATGATTCCCAAACTAAGATGAATGACTTTCAGTATATATATATATATATAAGCGACATTCACAGTGTTCTGTGATACAACTAGTTGAGAGAGATTCGTGAAGATAAGGGGCAATAGTATTCTACATAGATACAATATCAAACAATGTATTTTTGAAAAAAAAATCAGAATCAGGGATAAATCAGCTCCATCGAGATGGCAATTAAGTAGGATGTTTTGATCAGGGAAAGCTTCTTTGTAATTATCTTCAGTCATCCAACACTTGTTAAAAGATTTCACAGATTGATGTCATGTTCTGATTTGACAACTCCTTCCTGTCACCTATCTAACCTTATTCTATGTTAGCTAACATTGTTCGACGTGGAATACAATTGGCCTATGTAAGTAACAGATGTGCTAACTAGTCTAACAAGCTCGTCGTTTGCTTTTCCACTCTTACCTAATAACAACAGAAGACAAGGGCCAGGCTAAAGATCATATTAACGTATGTTTATTGATAAAATCAGGAGATATTTATAGATTTTTATGTACATTATTATTCGTTATTAGCAGAGGAGCAACGTCTTCTGATTGGTTGTTTTCTTGCTCAAGGTTATTCTGTACTGATTGTGACGGTTTCTCAGAAAGTTAAGCGAAATATCTGCGAATCGTATTTGCATACTTTAAGTCTGCTGTGATTGGTTGTTGTTGAGCACCTCAAGGTTAAGCTTTGATATTGTTTCTTTTCATTATCCCGATTCGGGACGTAACACTGACGTCAATTGTTGTCTACAAATTTGTCTTGCAGAAAGCTGTCACCACACAACCATTTCCCTGTCTATGATGAAGTTGAATAGAAATGGGAATAATGGGCATCCTTGATGGACGCCACTAGTCGTCACCACTTCAGATGACAACTCGCCGTAAGCCCTCACCTGACTGCATGAGTACGAGTAGAGTGCCTCAATCAGTGCAATGTATTTTCTCGGCATTCCCTTTACAGCCAAGCATCACCAGAGATCCTCTCGATCGACAGAATCGAATGACGCCTTTAGGTCAAGAAATTTAATGATTGTCGGACGCCGGTAGGAATGCCTATGTTCTAGAATCTGTCGGAGGGTGAAGATATGATCAATACACCCTCTACCTGGCCTAAAACCTGCCTGGTTTTCTCGTGTTTGTGCCTCTCGAGCACCACTTAGTCTACGCATGATTATTGAGCCTAGGACTTTAGATACCATATTAGTCAAGCTAATCCCCCTGTGATTATCACAGGAAGACTTGTCTCCCTTCTTGTATATCGGGATAATCAGTGACTTAAACCAACCCGACGGGACCTCCTCTGATTCCCAGACGCTGCCTAGAACCTCAGTTAATGCAGACAGTAAACTGTCTCCACCGTACTTAAATACCTCTGGAGTCATTCCATCAGGCCCCGCTGCTTTGCCTTGTTTTAGACTAGTGACAGCTTTAGTAAACCCAGTTAAAGAAGGAGGACTTGTGTCTATATCCCATTCAGGGAGGTGTTGGATGTTCTGCAGGTTAGGCGTGGCTGTAGACCAATTAAACTGCTCCTCATAGTACTCTTTCCCTACATATGCTTAAATAGGCAGTCCACATATACAAGTTCTAAATGGTGACATAACTAACATCCCCAATGAGTGATGGTGATTCCACTGAGACTCGAACCTTGAACCTACGGTTTTAAACACCAAAGCATTCTCCATTAGATTACGGGGCGAAGACAGCCACCTGTTGTGCAGTAGGTACCAGTTGTATTTCTGGGGTTACTTTGTATTCTATTCTGACTGGTTAAACTGAACCGAAATGGTAGGTAGTGTGCGGAGATTGATATAATCTTATTTAGAGGATAGGCACCTCCAGCTGATGTGTACCAAGTAGGACAAATATGCAATGTAGATTCCATTGTTAGCCATTAGATATCGTTGAAGGGTCCGTATTTGGGAGCCAGCATATCAACAGACACCAAGCATTTCAGTCCAATGTAAATCAGTCGACAGAAACAGTTAACTGCATATGTGAACAAGTGGATAACCAGTCGATAAACATTGGCATCCTTACTGAAATCCTAAAAGAATTTTGTTATTAAGGTGTACACCATGAATGTAAATTTCAAATTTGACGTCACGCTTTACAGGCAAGTGGACAGGGTGGCGATGGGCTCCTCATTAGGTCACATTTTGGCTGATTTCTTTCTGAATGAACTAGAAAATGGACCTCTGAATAACCTTATCAGAGAGTTCTCATTTTATTACAGACATGTGGATGACACCTTCATTCTTTGTGATAATGACTCGGATAGGAGTACAATAATTACTGAATTCAATGAAGTGCATTCGGCTATGAAATTCACGTGGGAAGAGGAATCTGAAAACAGAATCAACTGCCTTCCTGGATGTCCTCCTTACAAGGAAACCAAATGGTAGCATAAAAAGAAATTTGCATAGAAAAAGTACATGGACAGGACAATATATACATTTTCACAGCTTCGTTCCCATAAATTACAAAAGAAATTTAATGAAGACCCTCAGCCACAGAGTTAGAGTTATATGCCCAGAAGAAGTAATTGAAGATGAATTAAGCATTGTATATGATACTTTGATTGAAAATAGCTATCTCGACAAATTTATCAAGAAACACATGACAAAGAAAGCGAAAAAGGACTACTCACTATCCGTAAACGAGAGGCCTCTTTATATACGACAGCAATTCAAGGGCAATACACCAAGTTAAACCATTACGAAGAAATTAAGAAAATTAGTTCAAAGAACTTTTAATGCTGGCGAACTACACGTATTATTCTCTACATGACCGATGGTGCTACCTCGACTGAAAGATGAAGTACCTAGACTAGCTAGCCAATTCCAATTTTATGTACTAATTCAACTGCGATTGTGGAGCGAGTTATGTTGGCCGTCGCTCTAGGAACTTGATTTTTCGTGCTAACTCGAGAACATCTCCCACTATGGCTAAGTAAAGGTGTAGTGAAAACCATTAACAGTCCGATATTAGACCATTTGGTGCAAACCGGTCACAAAGCAAGCGCGGAAGAATCCTTCTCTATAATATACCGGGTGCCTAACAAACTACCGAAATCGTCAAAGCACCGCATGCTCCAAACAGCAGAGGCTATTACAATTCGCCTCAAATAACCAGTGCTCTGTGTTCGAAAGAAGCAAGCCCAGCCCCTACTACTACCCTGGCCTTCAGTAGAGACTATAAATTCATGAATTTGTATTATTATCTTTCCTAATTCTTCTGACATTCAGCTTATTTTATGTTGATGCCATTGAACTATAATCCATTGGTATTATTATTGATTCGATATTATTTAAACAACATTAATGTTGCTCATAACGCTAATTTATTCATTCACTATAATGTATACATAACTGTAGAGCCTGATGATGAAGGGGTTATCGGAAAGAATATTCTTTGTTCAGTAACCATTCTTTTGAAAGTTATTTTAATGGGCATTTTTAATCAGTTAAAATACAAAATCCCCTTAAAATCAACTCTACCTTAGGGTTCTTAACGTCTTCTTCTCTCTGTTCTCCCCATTTTCCGATACATTATTACTGTGCGAATTATTCACAATATTCCCCGTTCACTTGTTGAAGATATTTTGTTTCTCAGGGTAGGTGCTGGTAACCAGGCCTAAATAGGTCAAAACGTGCTGCCTGCATTTCACTTTCAACCATCCGCAAGGAAGCAACATCCTCTGACAACGTTGGCAGATTCCCGTAAAACACAGGCCTCGGAAACAGGCTACAATATGGAAATATGAAACTACATAATACAATTAAACTAATAAATAAACTTCAGCTCATAAGCCTATCCATGGAGATAAGCACATACACACAAATAAACAAAAACATACAGACTAAACCACACACTCTCTCCCTCCCTCACTCTGTATGTCTCTTAATTGTCATTTCAAGAAACAAAATAAAGAATAAGTTTCAATATATTCAGCTTTTTTTGTTTAAATGAATAGGAGAATAAAATGAGAGCGAAAATTGAATAAATTCGAATAAGTTGCTTCCTACTTCTTCTTCTTCTGTTGCTGCTGCTACTGCTGCTGATGGTGGTGGTGGTTATTTATGTATTTCTTTTCTCTTGTCAAGGCAGAGAAAAACACATCTGAATAGGTTTGTTATTGTTGTTTTTGTTGTTGTTTTTCTTTCTTTCTTTCTTGACAAAAACAGATACCAATTTTGAAATTAAAGTCACATAACAAACAAAAGAAAACATGGGAAAAGAGGAAAACTCAAATGATGAATAAGACAAGTGAATTTATCTAAAATGAATTAGGCATATATATAAATAAATATATAATATATACATATATATTATTCAGTAAAAAGGAAAAAACCATAAATGGAGGCGAATATTTATTATTCTTATTGTTAATGTCCTGATTAGCTAAGATGATTTAGGGTTGTTTATGTGTGTGTGTGTGCATGAATGCGTGTGCGCGCGCGTCTGCGGGATATTTAAATCGATAGTGATTCAATGTGTTCAATACACATTCAATGTTTAATGTCCAGTAGGTGTTCAACAGGAGTGTTTTTTAAAGATGAAGTCAAGTCAGTCATTCGAAATTCAGAGGAGAGAAAGAGAGAGAGAAAAAAATAAAGAAATCATATTCATCCAAATATACGAGTGACTTCCGAACTCGAATCGAATAACAAACTCGGTTTCCTGGATATTACTATGACCAAGAGAGATGATGGAACGATTCAGCGATCGATCTATTTGTCGTAAAGAGGCATGGAGTGGACAATATCTTCATTTCACCAGTTTTGCTCCTATCCAGTATAAAAGTTTCCTAGTGAAATGTTTGTTCTCAAGGGCCCGAAAAATATGCACGAGTGACACAGTGATGGATGAGTTTTGACATATACATTCAGTTTTATTAGCTAGTGGTTATCCAGAAAACTTTATCAGTTGTCACAGTAAGGATAGACCACATTTTGAAAAGACAGCTACTGTACCAAAGAAAGCTATCTTTATTAACCTTCCATTCAAGGGTGACCAGATTATGTAGTTGACAGCTCAAAGACTTCGGTCAGCCACTAAATGCACATTCTATGCCGCATCTCTTTCTGTCACATGCCAAACATTTTCGATCCTTTTACCTACGACTAAGGGACGAAATTCTGTGGACTCTACTTCAAACTGTATCTACAAGTTCACCTGCAGCTGCGGTGACACTTATATAGGTAGAACCAACAGAATGTTCCAATGTCGTCGGAAAGAACATGTTCCAAAATGGCTACTAAATCACATAGAAAATCCCAATGCCAGTAATCTGAATAGAAATCCAGCATCATCCATTGCTAAACATTTATTAATGTCAGGTCACAAAATAAATATTAATGACTGTTTTACAATTATTTCATCACATAACTCTAATTCAAGGTTGGTTATTGAAGGTGATAGATGGAAGCACTTTGGATTAATCATCACATACATCCTAAACTGTGTGTACAAAAATCAATAGACTGCAATCTTCGCCTACCATGGACTACATGACCTATCTTAATATGATTGGTCATTAGTATGTACTTTTGTGTTTTTTATTTAACTGAGTAATTGTCATGAACTTTATTTTATTGTTGTTAACTATGTTAGTTGTATTGCGGTTGTAAAGAAACTACGAAATGAAGATATCATCTCACGGCGAAATTTGTCTTCTAAGTGCCTTATTCAAATAATTAATTAGTTAATTGCTGTCATTAAGGTAGGCTAGTTAGTATTTCTACATGTATAAATATATATTTGCATTATAATACAAATCAATTATCAATAAATGGTGAGTGAATTCAATATATTTTTTTGTATTTTTTAAATTCTGAGGAAAGGTGTCTCTTTTTCTTTTGTTTATTTTTAGTCATGATTGTTCTTCTTTTCACATTTCCCATTTGATGATTTTGAGAGCTTCATCTTATTACGTGTTTTACCTTTTTATCATTCCCTCTGTGTGTTATATGTAATATTTAATTAAATTCATGTGGTTTCTAATAAATTTTAAGGTAGTGTAGAGCCATAAGCTTTCTGATATGCGTGTGTGTGTGTGGCGGGCGTGGGTGAGGAGGAGCGTCCCTCATGTAATAAACATGCATGTTTTATTTCTTAAGTCAACAAATAGTTAATTATTTCCCTAGTTTGGCGTTTTATTTACTCAGTTGTGTGTCAGCTTGCGCCTTCATCATCATCATCATTATCATCACCTGGTCCAGATTGTTTGTGGAGTGGAGTGGAATATTCCATGTTGCATTACACTAATACTGCCTACACACATATATCCACCCACGCAGCTGAGTACATACATACACACACACACACACAGGTAAGGACATGCACGCATAGACATAGTCGATTCTAAATAAATTTAGCATTTCATCTGATGAATGTATATCAATTGTTGAATTGTTTCAGATAAGATGGAATTCGTGTCAGCCATTTCTCAAAACCTAATTTTTAATTTTAATAAATATATATCTATTATATTTAAATAAAACAAGGAGTGGCGGACAGGGACGCGGGGTGGGGTTATGGTCTAACTGTCAATGTAGTTAAAAATAGATTAGATTAGATTTGATTAGAAGACAAGAAATCGATGGATAGACAGACAGACAGACAGACTGAGTGATTGATTGATTGATAGCTAGATAGTAGATAGACAGTGGTAATACTTTAATCGAGATAAGTGGTATCTTTCCCAATGATCATTATGAGCAAAGTATTTAGACGTCTGATGGGTGGATGGGGGGGGAAGGGGCGAGTTGAGCACATTTGAAAATTCTAGGCAATAAGCTGAGTCGTGTCATTTTAAGCTAAACTGTGCTGAAATTAAAAAAAAAATTGTTTTTATTCCTTCACGTTCCCAGTGGAACATGGGGGGGGGGGGGGTTCAAGCAAAGGGCTTGAAGTTTCGATAGCAGTGGTGTTTACTTTTACCGGATGGGGTTGCTAGCCTCATAGAGGAAAAAAATAAAGCTGAGTATTATCACCACTTTTCATACAGTGGTGAGTGAGGCTCATAACCTGACACCAGGTAAATGAGTTCCGACCTACTATAACATACATACATGCATACATATTTAAATATCCTCTGAGCTTTAATACAATGTATAGCTATAAACTATAATCGGATTAAGTCAATAGGGAAACATGACACGATAATTTCTATCCCTTTATCACACTGATTACATCATTACTGCTCATTTTGAAAACAATACTGCAAAAACTAATAACTATAACCAACATAACTCTAGTACTAATAAATGCTACTGGTATCTTTATGTTTTTACACGAATACTGACTTAACACTAATCCTTGAATGTTTTCTGATGTGTGATTATTGTTCTGTGAGCAGCGAGTTGGTTATCTTTCTAGACAATGTCTTCAGCTCTTACTTCAGTATGAAGTGACTTCCCCTTAAACTTCTCTGTGGATGATAAGGTTAGCAGTGATTGGTTGTTAATTCATCTTTGTGTCGATCGTTTTTATTAACCTAGAGTCTCACCTTTTTTGTCATGTGACTTATTCTTCATTAATTCATCAATCTGATCTAGGTAACCTCTTATACAGAGACAGTTGCTAGTAAGTGAACATCAGATTTTAATTATCAAGTATTGATTTGATAAAAACCTGTAACCAATCATATCGCTGGAAACCAACAGTTGATAATTAATTAGCCTGATACTTACTAGGAAGTGGCTCTATATAGGAAGGTACTTTGGGCTCTGTTGAGATGTAACAAACAGTGGGATCCACTAAGTCAGGTAAGAGATTGGTTACTCGCCTATTGTACTGACTGGCAGAATGGTTTATGAGATCCTCTTATAACCGGAAGACCCTTAGGTCGAGCTCCGGTGAGGTCATAAGTGCATACTGATGAGGAGTCCTAGACTAGGTAGAAAGAGCTCTGCAGTATTTTCTGGTTTTTCAAAGGTCCTCTTAGTGATACAAGCTCATGATCGAACCTGTAACCAATCAGATCCCTGCAAACTAACACCTGAAATTTGATCTGTGTTAATATATTTCTTGAGGGAAGACTGATCCGAGTACCAAGCTTGTAAGAATCCTCTAGACTATTTAGTATTCTCACTGTTTTAAAATTTTCACTCGCTTCTAGTCGAATGGGTATCCATAGTTGTCTACGTAAAGTGATATTAAGAAATGAATGTCATGCCTTTTGACAGTGTGTTTATCTTCTTGGATGAGAAGTCGAACTAAAAGGTGGCTTAACAGTAGAAGCTGGAAGACACGGATGTGGTTCAAGTCCGATTCCTGACCTAACAACTTCTAAGCCTGATCTAGCCAAAAGTAAGTCCAGGAAATAGGGAAATTTGAGAGAATTGAGATTAGCAGCCTCGTCCAGTAAAATACAGCTCCATCGCTACTGAAATTTCAGATCTTGAAGCCCTGTCTTCCACTGGGAACTCAAGGAATTAAAGAAAATCAAATAACTTACGATTCAGCATTTTCATTTTATTTTATTATATTTAAACGCAGAAAAACTTGGTACAATATGGCACCAAGAAAGACGTGCCACACAATAATAATAAAACAACATAGATTAAAAGTAAAAATATAGGTAGAAAACGGATAAAGAACTTCATCTGGAAGGAAAACAGTCATGTTTAACAGGTTCAAACAGTATTTGTTAAATATCATCAGGAAGTGAAGAAAGAAGGAAATTGCAACACGCTCGCCATTGATTATGATTCTTGGCCATATCCGATAACGTTTCGAGCTATCTCGCGGACCCCAAACAGGGAGTCGTGACGCACCAACCGATGCTAAACTGGCACAAATATCCTTCATCCCACGACGTCACGTCATGGACTGACCACCCCTCCGCCTTTTCCATCCCGTCCCAGGGCTGGCGAACAGAGACCTATACGGAAGCCTCTGGGATGACATTAGCAGCACATGTCCAAGCCACCGGAGCTGGTGCTTCCAGATGACGACACTCAGTGAATGGTGATCTCCACTGTTCAAATGCAATGCAACGAGACGGTCTGTGAGGCAGATGGCACGCCAATTACCAGCTTGAAAAGACGCCTGGAACGCTGGGCAGAGCACTTCGGGAAACAGTTTAGTTGGCTGCTGTCATTAGCCCTAGTGCTCCTTGGTCGGTTAATACCGACCCACCCACCGAAGCGGAGGTCCGTAAAGAACTCCAAGTGTTAAAACGCCATAAGGCGCCCGGCCCAGATAATTTACCACCGGCTATTTTTAAAGATGATGGCGTGAAATGTTATGATTCAGCACACGAATAACAAAAAATGGATGACTCTAATACTTTCAGATTGATCAAACTATTAGTGATATAACTATTATTTGCTTAACGTCATATTTCCCGTTAATTAATTATATTGAATCTAAAGCTTTGGTCTCTGTTGACATGTTGGCATCCTCGTATGGCGTGTACGAAGACTCCTACTTGTTAGCATTTTGGTTGATGGTGGCTATCAGTGTAGAATCCAGGATGAGCGTTTCGTCCCGTTCGGGACTCGTCAGCTAAATGTACCAGCAATTTCCAGTAGATACCGGTGTTCTAACTGACGAGTTCCAAATAGGACGAAATGCCTATCCCGGATTTGACTGCTAGTCACTCTACATCAAAAATATCAGTGAAATAGTTGCTTTAAGCAGAATGATACTGATCTAATATTCAAACTGTCTGGAGTGGTTTTCGATTAGCAGACCACCATTCATATCGTTGGTAATGAATAATTGATAATGGAATGAAAATCTGGACCGTAACATAATCGGAACTCTCTTGACCAGTTGCCTTTTGCAACTGGATCCAGTAAGTCAAAATGCAAATTACACTACTAACTCACATCACATGAGAAAAACAACCGGAAAAGTGAGAATACTAAATAACAGTTACCTCACAGCTATTGGATTCCCTTATTACACACCCTGAATTGCAAAAGAGATGTAATCTACAATGAGGAATATTTGATGATATTGGACGGATGGAGGCATTCGGCAGGAAGCCTTGTTTGACCTAGGTTTCGTGCTAGGTAGCACTCACCAGTCAGTCAGCAAGGCGTATCTGCAAACTTGAAGGAACTCGTGTCCCTTCTGGGATTCGAACTCACGTCACTCAGTGCCGCGTGCAGTGAGAGACGTTACCACTGAGGTTTTCGGGTTCGCGATTGATCTCCTGTAGGACTGCAGTGGGTACTTTGATTGGGCACTAGTAACTAGTGTGATGCGTCTAGTCCTTTCTTTGGTGCAGACTGAATTCTGTCAGTCAGGTGTGCAATGTGGCCACCATTCAATGTGCACCGAGATGGCGAGCTACCTAGTGGCATGGTAGCCACATTGCAAACCTGACGGATAGAATTCAGTCTGCACCAAAGAAAAGACTAGAAACATCACACTAGTTACTAGTGTCCAATCAAAATGAGGAATATTACCATTAAATTACTGATTTAATCAGGACCGAATCGCACACGAATTCTGACTTTCGTCAGTTCTCAATACAACCTCACTCTTTTCAAAAGTAAATGTTAATAACACCACATACAAGTTAATGGAAACCATAGGTCACCAATTTTCACCAAAATTCCAGGAAATGATGGTAATTCACTTTCGATAGAAATCATTGAATTTCATCCCAACAGATGAACGACAGATACACTGAACTAATAACTACAGGGTGATGTATTTGACTCCACGATAACATTTCATGAAATCAATTAAACTGAAGTAAGTTCTGAATCTTTTCAGAGTTGTGAAATTAGTTCACCTCTTATTATGGAGGAACAAGTCATGTATTGATCAGATCGCCACATTACGGATCATCATTGAACAAAGCTTGGAATAGCAGTCACCTCTCTGTCTCAACTTCATCAACTTGGAAAAGGTCTTCGACAGCGTCGATCGAGAGGTGATTTGGAAACTACTTCGCCACTATGAGGTGCCACTGACAATTATACATCTCATCCAACAGCTGTACAACAATGCTGCATGCTAAGTAATCCACAACGGGAAACTTACGGAATCCTTCGAAGTGAGGGCAGGACTAAGACAAGGCTGCCTACTATCGCCAATGATTTTCCTGATTACAGTAGACTGGATAATGTGACAAACAGCGGGACGGGAAATGAGGAAACAGGCATAAAATGGACTCACACAAAAAACTTGGAGGATCTGGACTTCGCTGACGATATATGTCTGGTTTCCCACAAACTGGAAGATATGCAAGCGAAAAGCAACAAGTTGGCGATAGAAGGAGCATCAAAGATAGGACTTCAGGTGAACATAGATAAAACAGAGGTGATCAAGATTCCTGGGCAACACCACCAACGGCAACAACAACAACAGACAACAATCAGCATAAATGGAAGGAACCTGAAAGAAACAACCTCGTTCACCCACCGACCTGGGAAGCATCGTTCCAACTACAGGCGGACTCAACTGACGAGGATATCAAAGCAAGGATCATCGGAAAAGCAAGACAAGCTTTCACTACTCTAAAGTCTGTATGGAGGTCAACAGCACTCGGCATCAAAAAAAGATCCGGATTTTCAACTTCAATGTGAAGTCAGTGCTACTATACGGATCAGAGACCTGGCCAGCGCGTCATAAAAAGTATCTCAAACAAACTAAAGACCTTCATTAACAGTTGTCTTCGCTCGATACAACTCAAGATCAGATGGCCGGTCAGAAAACATCAGCAACAGGGATCTCTGGGAGCAAACCAACCAGGAACCGATTGTGCAACAAATGGGCAGGAACAAATGGAGATGGATTGGCCATACTCTGAGGAAACAAACCATCAAGTGACATCACTAGACAAGCCATTGCTCGAGTGGAACCCGAATGGGAAGCGGCGAGTTGGTTGTCAGTGCGAGGGTGAGGGTGACATGGAGGAGGAGGTCACGTGAAGAGGAGATGAAAACGTGTGGTCAGACTTGGAGCCAAGTGAAGACTCTAGGAGGGAACCGAACGCAATGGAGACGTGAGTGGCTGAAGCCCTATGTTCCTCTGGGAATTAAAGGAAACAATAATGATATAATAATCATATTGGTCACTCGACGCAAATCCTGTCTCAAAAGGACTTAAGAACACTATCCTACATGGCTACATAAAAGACAACAGTAGCTCTTTAAGTAGTGAGATAATTGAATAACTTGTCAACACAGACCACTGTTATCTCAGCAAATTTATCCTTCAAAGGAATCTACAAAGTAAAAGAAAAACAACCTGCTAAAAAGAATACGCTTTCGTCGCCGTTTTACTTCTGAAACTCTAGCTATTCAGATAGAGAAACCAGAGCTCTACTCAAAAAAGAAAGTTGTTCAACCACTTCTAATATCTAGGCAACATCCTTGTTGTTTTATTCCAACCTAATTTTCCTTGCTTGTTTCTTTAACTCTTATTTAAACCTGGTATTTCCAATCATTTTCATTTGCATCCTGATTAAAACTCATTCAATAAATTATTCATGTTATTGTGTGATTCCAATACATCTATTCAAATTATCCCATTGCATTGACCAATATTAACACCTATGATTATGACAACTTATAACTTTTACTGCCACCCTCTTTCGTGAAAAAAAAAATTGTAGATGAATGCGATTATACACCTGAATAAGTCAGTGAATTCGCCGAAGAGAGCCTCTTCAATGAATTACTTGTTTTCTTCTTTTAATTAATGCATGGAAAGGGGCTATTGATGAGTTTAAGATATTATTATTCCCTTGGGTTCCGAGTGGATGGTATATAGGGGGCTTCAACAGTACAAATCCACTTTATTCTATTTTCCTTTGTCCTCTCCATCTGGGTCTACGACTGCTTATAATATCTCATCTCCTCCTACCCAATACACGAACTCATCCATGTCACCCTCGCACTGTCGACTCACTCGTCGCCCCCCCCCCTCCTATTCGGATTCTACTGGAGCAAATGGCTTGCGTTTCGTCCGATTTTATTCAACAGCCTCCTCACTGGCGTATACCCAATCCACCTCCATTTCCTCCTACATATTTGCTGAGCAATCAGCTCCCGCCTGTTGGTTTGTTCCCACCTATAGTTTCTTCTTACTAACTCTTTCAGCCCGGCAGACCGGCCATTTGATATTCAGTTTGGAGCCAGTCAGAGAAGTGGGCAGCTGTTGATAAAAGTCTGCAGTGGCTTGTTGGAAATCCTTTTTGTGACATGCAGTTCAAGTTTCTGATTCGTATAGAAGAAATGACTGAATTCACATTGCTGTAGAAAATCTGAATCTTGTTATTTATGTTGGCTGAGTGCAGTGCAGAAGATTTCCAAACTGGTTCCACGTTGATGAAGGTGAATCTTGCCTTTCCGATTACGACTGCCTGGCTTTGACATCTTCATCCACTCCAACTGCCTGTAGTTGAAACGGTGCTTCCTAGGTAGGCGAGTGAAGTGACCTCTTTCGAATTTCTTCTGTTGATAGTGATTAGTCCAGGTTGTTGTTGCTGTTGGTCTGTTTATCAGTTGGTTGTCTTCATCACCTCCGTCTTCTCTATGTTCACCTGGTGTCCTGTCTTTACTGCCTGCCAGCCTCTTCTGCTAGTTTGTTGGTTTGTGCGTGCCTGCAATTCTTCAGCTTTGTGTGACATTAGACATATATCATCCACGCGACGAAATCCGGATCTTCTAGAATCTTATTATCGGTAGCCCACTGTATTCTTGTCTACTCGCTCCCCACAATCTCAAGCATAATCCAATCCATTACAATTAAGAACATCGTCGGTGAAAATAGTCAGCCAGCCAGCCTTGTTTTACTCCCAAATTCACTTCGAACGCCTCACTGAGTGTTCCGTTGTGGATCAGTTTAAGATATACTTTTTAAATATTTGTTCTTCTTCATACCTCCTAAAGAAATCCTCTTATTCTAGGATTCCTACTGCTGCTGAATGACGACGAGTTGAAGGAATTTATCTCCATCCCATTGATGTATCTTGTACAGACAAGTAACTCCAATGAGCTATTTTTTATTCCTTTACGTTCCCAGTGGAACATAGGGGGCTTCAAGTTTCGGTAGCATTGGTATTTATTTTTTACGGGATGGGGCTGCTGGCATCATGACCAACCTCCCTCTTTACCAGTCTTATTACTGACTTAGCGAGGTAAAGGAGTGCGTCGGCCGGAGGCGAGGTTGGCGAGCACTCTTCCACTGTGCCACCGGCGCAAGTGAGCTATAATCAAGAATGATAATATGTAATAACTCGGTTAGGTTATTCAAACAAATCAGCCTTAATGTGTCCAAGATGACATATACTACTGACTACTTGATATCAGTAGGTCACACACTCACACATAAAACAGTAGTGCCTACTACCTAGATCTAAATGATCTAAGAAACAAGTGGCTATTAAGATCGTTTAGAGCTGAGCCCATCAACGATGAACCCAGTCAAACGTGATCCAGGTTCGATTTCTGGCCGCCACACTCTTAAACTTCACCATGTCTCCTAACCAGTAATCAGTCGGGAAAAAAGTGAAGGTTGACTGCTACTAAAACAATAAGCAAGCAAGAAGCCCTATGTCCCACACAGAACTCATGAAATTTTTAAAAAATGTCAACTTTAGGCTGTTATCATCTGAAGAAAAACCGTGAAAGGAAATAACCTCTTTTCTTATCTATTGTACATCAGTTTCCTTTGTGTTTCCTCTTCTTTTTTTTAAAGAAAAAGTTTCATCTGTTTCCTCAGTTCATCTACTCTGCTAAACAAAGGTCACTCACTATGTTATATGACTATTTAAATCTTTTGTGTGTTTTTTTCTTTCACAATTTAGTACTATTCAAATTTGTGATTTATTCAATACGTAATTAAGAGAGAGATTTTCAAGTGTTGGTTTGTAGGGATTTGATTGGTTACGGGATTTTCATCATGAGCTGACATTAGTTCGGGTCCCAGTGGCTTAATGGTATACGAGCTCGCCTCATCATGTCAGCTCATGATGAAAATCCTGTAAAAGAGAGATTATTCAAAATTGAAATATTTGAATACTTTTGAAAACATAAAGCTTGGCGAAGCTAGAGTGTCATAGCCACAGCCTAGATCTTTCACAGCTGACCTTCAGCGACCACCCAGATTAATCGGACTCTCTGGAAAGTCATTCCAAATAGAAATTATGCCTGCGTTGATAGATTTGGTCGCTGAGTTCCGCAAAGACTGAGCATTCAACTACCGTCTTGATAATGGAGTTGAGTTCGTGGAGATACTGTGACACTAAAGCTATACAACCATTTTGAAGATAAACAGTGCTATAGATGTAATTCATGTCATAAGAGAAAATATGTTCATGGGGGTAGGTGAAGTATTTTACTTGTTCCTTAGGTACCTTTTTCTCCAAGTCTAAACTGTCTTTGATGGATATCCTACGCCTTTTGTATTGTTGGATTTTACAAAAACCTACAGGGTCAGCAGCCGCTGAGATAGAGAATAGCATGGTCTTTACTGTGCAGTAGTGTCAGCATTATAAAGACATAGTGTCATGGAAGATAAAGGGGATTACTGACTGTCTTGGAGAAGTAGGAGTAGTCTTTCAAATTGATGAAACTGTCTTCATTAAAAAGAAGTATAGTTGGGGGAAAAGAAGGGCTAATCAAGCGTGAGTGCTTGGAATATACAACACTTCACTTCCCAAAGGTCTTGTAGAAACAATACCCAATACAAGTGCTGGAGTATTAATTCCAGTCGTTCGGTGCTGGGCATAGCTAGGGACAACCATACATACTGATGAATGGAGGAGATATAACCAACTGTCATCTTTGGGTCATATTCACCATCATTTCAACCATTCCTCCGATCTTGTGGATCCAATCACAGACACGCATACTAGTACTGTCAAACGATTTTGGTGGAGGTTGAAGAAAAGAATGAGGAATGTCGATTTATAGCCACATCAATGAATACAAGTATGGGGTATGGTACGGTTTCTCTGCGGGTCATACTTGAAAAAACTGGGAAACCCTTCTACAGCATATTAGAGAGCATTATCCAACTTAAAATTATGTTTGTACCGTTTTTAAAATATTTCTTTTTCCGATTATACCTTGTTTTTTCGCATCTGAGGCCGCAATGGTTGTTCAAAGTCATTGTTAAATTCCATCAAGAAACACTGGAATCAATTAAAAAGTCACTGAGAATCAAGGAAAACTGAACATAGCAGTTTCGTCCTAGTTGGGGAATCTTCAGGAGTGTGAACAGTTGACTCCAATGGGGATCACAACCAGGACTTTCAACCTCGTTGACTATTCAGGCATTTGGGTTGGAATACAATGACCCGTGAATTATAAACTCCCTCAATTTTTCAAATTCCCATTTACACATTTAGAAATAAGAACAGATTGCGTGAAGAAATATGAATTCCTTCTCAGTTAGTTCCCTATCATCGGATCGCTCTACACTAATATAGAGTATTTTGCATCAAAATACTTTACCAATCAAGTGGTTATTTTAGATGCCAGACATTCGAAGATTGCAGCTCAAGGTGTTCAGAAGGCTGCATTTTGTCAGAGTCTTCACCTAGGAGTCAGGACTATATCATCTGCATATTCTAGGTCAACGGAGTTATTTCCTGGTGGTAACAATTCAATCCCTGAGTAGCTCAATTAAGCTAGGGTACATCTACGATGAAATTAAACAGAAACTGAGACAGTTGGCATTCCTGACTGACACCACTGGTTTTCAACATCTCAGATGACAACTCACCCTTAAGTTCTCACCCGGTTGCATGAGTTCGAGTAGAGTACTCTGATTAGTACGATGTTTTTTTCTTGGCTTCCCCTTCACAGCCAATTATCGCTATAGTACCTATCAGTCGACGGAATCGAATATCGCTTTCAGGTCAAGAAATGTGACGACTGTTGGACGCCAACGATATGTATGCCTATGTTCCAGAATCTGTCGAAGGGTAAAGATACTATCAATACACCCTCTTCATGGTCTAAAGCCTACCTGGCTCTCTCGTGCTTGTTCCTCCCGAGCACCACTTACTCTACGCATTATTATTGAGCCTAGAACTTTGCATACCATATTAGTCAAGCTAATTCCTCTGTGATTATCACAGGAAGACTTGTCTCCCTTTTTGTATATCGAGATAATCAGTGACTTGCACCAACCCGACGGGACTTCCTCTGATTCCCAGACGCTGTCTAATACCTTAGTTAACGCTGACAGTAAACTGTCTCCACCATCCTTAAACACCTCTGAAGATAAATACAAATACACAAAAATAACCTCTGTCATTCCTTCTAGTGATTGAGGAGGTAATCGTTCCCAATGAAGACCACTTTCATCAAAATTCTTCAGTTCAGGATTTCATCATGAATCCCTGCAATATCGGAATCCCTTTTTTAAAAAAACACCCGAAATCTTGTAAAGAATACTAACCCATTTAATTTGTTTTATTATTATTATCATTATTATTATTATTATTATTATTAGGATAATTTAATATATTTACGCATTAATATTTATACATTTTGGTGAACTATAGGTGGATAGATAGATAGATAGATATAATTGAACTTGGAGATAATTGTTTGTGCAGTAAAGAATCCTCCACATTAGGCTAATGAAATCAGAAGAGGTAGGGAGAGAAATAAGGGCAGAAAGGCGAAGAGAGAGAGAGAGAGACAGTGAAGCCCCATAAAGAAAGGCTTTCTTGCTCCACTTTTGTGTCAATCAGTTGTGTGTATATATTACATTACATTACACTGCATTACATCATATCACTTCGATTACATATTACATATTATGATTCGAGAACTGATAGAATCGAAAATTCTAGATAAATTTTGAAGTCAACTTAAAGATGTTGGCATTATCAGTAGTGATACACTGATGAACGTCTGGTGAATGAGTCAATGAGTTAGTTAGTGAGTGAGTGAGTGGGTGAGTGAGTGAGTTATTGAGGAAGCGAGAGAGAATGGAAGTGATTGTATGCCAGTGTTGAACTTGACACTACACACAGAAGTAGAGAGAAAAATAATAACAGTAATAATAAATTACAAAATAATTGAATAAATATAAATATTTGTTTATTTATTTATTTATTGGTATTACAGTTTGTTCACTTTGAAAAAATTTGTACATCAGATTGTTGAAGGGAAATGCCTCATTTGTATGTATTTGTATATGTGTGATATAGTGAAATTTGAAAGAAAAAATGTCTCCATTCTTTTGTCAACTTGAATCTTTTTCAAATGAAATATTCATTAAATTCTTGAAAATGACGTATATATATGTATATATATCTTGATTAGATAAGATTTTCACATTCATTTCTCCTTGGTTTGTTTGTTTAAACAAAAATGAAATCGCGCGCGCACCCGCTCAAATTACTATGTTCAATGTTGAAGGACTGTTAAATTCATTGATTTGAACAAATTCTTCATATAGAATAATAAATAAACATGGTAAGGATGGAAGTGATATATGTATATATATCCGTTGGGAACGAGAAAAATTACAGTAATACTGTTTATACGTATACGTATATATTTACGTATATATGTTTAACTTTTTTGTACATTGGAAGGAGAACCATTCGAGTTAACGCCTAAATCTGTCATATTAGGTAACATTCTATGACCTTGGAAGTGTATTGATTGCTGATGATGTAGCTGCTGTTGTTGTTGCTGCTGCAGCTGCAGCTGATGGGTATCAAGACGTTCTAACCATGCAGGATTACGATTTATTTGGAATTGTGAGGATAAATTATTTCGACTATATGGATCCAACTGTGGACACGATGGTGGATACGGAGAAGAAGATGATGATGATGATGCGGTTATCGATGAGAGGTTTACATCATTTCTTGATACATCTAATGGCTCTAAATCACTTCGATTATAAATTGTTGACCATCCAGAGGAGATTGGTCGAAATGATGCATTCTGTGGATTAGTATTGCTACTGTTATTCATCCAGTTTGATGATAATGACTCCATAGTACTACGTCCTCCCCCCGGTATGCTTGGTTGACGTGAGTATAAACTCTCGTTATTGTTATCAATGTTGTTGTTGCTGTTGTTGTTCGACTGGGTATTAGCTCCATAGTAAGCCAGTTGAGATGCTGCATAATTAGCCGCTGCGACAGCAGCCATCATAGCAGCTGCCGCACTATGTGAATTATTATTATTATTATTCGACGTTGTCGGCGGTGGAGATACCATCGACGATGCTGGGAGTGGTGGTGACGATGATCCTATAGATCCTGTGTAGCTAAAATTATTATTATGATTATCATTCTGTCTCATCGGCATTGAATCCGACTCAGCAAATTGATTTGTCTTTAATCCTGATTGATTGGATATCGATTTATTATGATTATCATTACGTAACATTGACCATGGTGAATTATTCAGCTGTTGTATAAACTTGATTGAATTTTTATGATTTTTACTCTCAAAATTTGTATCATTCACTGCGGCAACAGCTAATGCAGCTGCCGCCACTGCAGAGAATTGATTTGACATATCCGTTGGAACTAACTGGGCATTAGTATTCTCATTATTCTCATTGCTGTTGTTGTTGTTATGAGGATTCATCAGTTGTGCTGGTTGATGGTGGTGGTGGTGGTGTGGGTGTTGATGAGAATGAGGATGTGAAGGAGGGAAGGGTGGTGGTGGTGGGAGGAGAGAACGATGGCTACCGCCAGTACTATTGTTAACAGTACTAGTACTATTAGGAGTATTCACAATAGTTGTACTAGTCGTAGAACCAGTAGGACTTCTAATCGATTCTTCATTTCTTTTCAAAAAGAAATTCGGATTAAATTGATGATGATTAGTTAAATTTTGCTCTGATGCGTAAATACGTCTACCGGCGCTATCTTGAACTGATAGTGATCGGCTGTAATTACTACTTATATGATTCATCATATTCGCAGTAGCAGTAGTAGTATTATCTCGATAACTTCCAGAGAGTTGTCGATTTGCATGAAATGCTGTTGTATACTCTTCATATTGAGAGGATGTTGTTGTCGGTGTGGTAGTGTTTGTTGTTGTTGTTGCAGTAGTCGCTGTTCGAGGTGGACTTGTTGTTGTTGCTGTTGTTCTGAACGTTGGCGTTTGCGTTGGAGTTGTTGATCTAGCAGCCATTGGATCAATACTAAACAGTGAATGCTTTAAATTCGCATCTCTATCAAATTCACTCCCCGGATAACTGTAATACGGCATCATATTTGAATTTAAATAATCTTGTAAACGATGCGTTGAATGAAAGTCAATTGGTTGATGATGTTCAGGTGGTTGGGGTACAGCTGATCCAGGCTGTGGTATTATTTGAGTTAATCCTGGCAATCCTGGCATAGATTGATTCTCAGTATTCATTAGTCCAGTAATAGGATGTGGTAAATACCCTGTAGGTTGATTAGGCATATATGAAGGATTTGTCGGAAGACGTGGATTATTCCCCGTTGGATTGAATAACCCGTGTAAATGATGGTGATGTTCATGTTTATGTATATGCTGACTGAAATGATGATGATGCGACTGAGACGATGGAGAGTTGAGTGGATCGAATAAATCTGGAACCGGTCGATTTGTATGCGTCATAGGTCCTCCCCCACCACCACCGCCAACGCCGCCGCCGCCGGTTCCACCACCTCCTCCACCAACCGCATTACCAGTAGGCAGTCCACGTGATCCAGGAGGCATTGTATTATTCCCTAAATATCCACTTATCATTGAAGACGGTAGAGCGGTTGAATTCTTTTTCTGTTTATCTAACGGTTTATGTTTACGTCTTGGACGATATTTATAATCAGGATATTGTGTCATATGATTTGCTCTTAAACGTTTCGCTTCATCAATAAATGGTTTCTTATCTAGTTCACATAAATTTTTCCACATTGTACCAAGACGTTTACTGATTTCAGAATTATGCATTTTAGGATTTTCTTGTGCCATACGACGACGTTGTCCACGTGACCATACCATAAATGCATTCATTGGACGCTTGACACGATCTTCTTTACGATTATTATTATTATTGTTATTGTTGCTGTTGCTGATATTATTATGACTGGTATTCATACCACCAGTATTTGGATTCATTGGACTTGACATTAGATCAGAATCATTCTAAAATTTGAAAAGAAAAAACAGAAACGAATTTTAAGAAAAATATCTCAGGAAAGTCACTTCATTGACTTATCTATAGGCGGCATCCGCTGCACAAGATGATATTTGCTGATTTCTAATCGGAACCTAAATGTTCAAATACAGTTCTTTTAGCTATACTCCACTTGTCCTGCTGACGTCTATTAGTGCCCGACGCAGCATCGCAAAGTCTACTTTAAGTAGGCTTCGTAAGAATAAGTTGTGAGCGAGCAGTAAAGAAGTTTAAGCGGAATGCAAGAGTTAACAAACGGTGACAGTAGAGAAGGAATTGTGCCGGGTCGTCTCAGCTTCCTCACACAGAACATCAAACGATAAGCCAGGACAGGAAAGGTGATCAGAGGAAATGCACAGTCCAAGTTATTTACCATTCACTTTGGTTTCAACTCCAGTGCTCCACTGATAGTGGAACCATGTGAGTCAAACAGTTCACGTAAGTCTGAAAGTTAAAATGACCACCTGACATTTGGATGTAGTAATCAAGCTTAAGACAATTCTGCCGGGATTACTGAGCAATTTCTGACTGAGAATTAACCATCAGCATGGTAACAGTCTGATCATCGACAAACTTAACAAAATTAGCTTGGTAAGAATAGGAGGCAGGTCATGTGAGAAGAAGGAAGACAGTAAAAGAGAAAGAACAGCCTTACGAGGAATACCAGTTAGAGTAAGTGAAGCAATGGAGATCTTCCCATTGTAAACAGTTAACTGCTTCCTATCAGAAAAACAAGATTGCAACCATCTAGTAATCCAGCACTGTGCTTGTGACACAACAAGCTTGTTTAACAAAAGAAGCCTGTGTACCTCAGTGTTGAAGGCAGATGTGTAATCAAGGAAGGCACACGGTAGGGGATTTACACGTCCTCGGCACTAATATCAAGTCATTTGGTATATCAAATAAACATTCCAAAAAACAGCAGACTTTTGTCAAAACAGATGTCACCTTCACCCCATACTGAAGATCAGATGGCTCCAGCCAACTGGAAAGAAAAAAGGGTAGGCAACAAGGAACTCTATCAACAAACCGATCAATAACCTATTAGTCAACACATATGCCCAGTGAAATGGGGACGGATTGGACGGACACTGAGAATACCATTGGATAGCATTGCATGACAAGCGCCGTGGTAGTAAACGACATGTTGGATGTGGATTTGAGGGTGACATAACGGAGGAGATCGCTTGAGGTGAAGAAGGAGATGGAATCTTAGGCGGTAATCATGGAGTCAACTAAAAAATTTATATTTAAAAAGTGATATATCTTTAAACCATCACCCATCACACTGATCTGTAGGAGATTATCTCAATTAGTTTCTCTATCTATCAAAATAACTTGCTTCTATCCGTTCTAATTCAGTATATCACTCTAGATTGACGTAGGAGATCTAGCTAAAACGTCAGCAGATAGTTTGATGCATAAGAAACAGGCTGTTACGCAACATGACAGTTAAACACTACCACTAATGACCTCAGTGAAATGATAACCTGGTTATCAACTTTGGACCAGGTTGTTGGAATGCCTCCTGCTGTGATGCGAGTTTTCATTTTATCCCAGTCAATCATTATTAATCCCCGACTATAAAAAAATCTTTACAGTCAACCAGTCAGGTTAAATAGTCATCAACTAAAACAGACACAGTAGAATTTAAGTGTGTTGTGCTCCAAACCAATAAATTCTACGCTTAAACAGTCCATTAAGTAATTGATATTCAAGTGTTCAATGGAACATATTTTTTGACTGATTTCACAAACCAACATCAGTTGAAGAGAAACACTACTTCTACTTTGAAACTCTTCAGTAGTCACTATGGATCTGACCTACGGAATTTGAGACTACAAGTCGCTCAGAATTCAGTGTAACATCCATAAGATCTAGATGAATTCAACAGATTCTATCGGTATGCATTCGTTTTCATACTGTTTGTAGAGTTCTGATCAGAGACTGCTGAAAAGTCGGCAACTGGGACGAAATAGCTACCTACTACTCCCTAGTTTTCACGGGTCGTCTTATTAATTTAGGGTTGTAACATAAATCAGATTGAAATTAGTCTATCTATATTCATTTTATAATAATAATAATACTATTGTCATTGGCACTATGTATACTACTAACTAATTGAAGTGAGTAGTTTGTAAAGTATTCTTAGAAATCAGTAGTACTCATTTAACAACTCATTTAACTACCTACCCTATTCAGGTAGGTAGTTCAATGAGTTGGTCGGGTGTGAAGAAAAATACTCGTCGAAGACAGTGGCTAGCGGTTGCGCTATGGCGTGAATTGGCAGGACTGGCCATTGGATCGGGTCCCAGTGGTTTAACGGTCCATGAGCTCGCTAGCCTTGTAACCGTAAGGTCGAGGGTTCGAACCCTGGTGGCGGGTGTATAGTGCTGAAGAGTCACAGACTAGGACGAAACAGTTGTCTGGCAGTACTCCTAGCTGGTTTTCCAATGGTTCTCTAACCAATGTCAGCTCATGATGAAATCCTGTAACCAATCAATCAAATCCCTACAAACCAATACTTGAAAGCGATATAAGTTAATTCGTAAACACCTCTGATCAGCACGAACAGTTAGGTGGTAACATTTCTGACCTCATGATTGAGTAATGCAGACTCTACACTCACAAGGTTACTTGTATATCTTAGGGATAAGCGCTGATAAGCACAAAGCTTAGATCAGTCAAGACTTTTTATCGATTACCTCACTGAGGTTATATCGATCAGCATTAAAAATAAAAGTTGGTTTCTAAAAAAGAAGAGGGGTTGATGGATCTGATATGAATTCAAGGGTAGATATGATTGCAAAAAGATAGTAATTAGAAGAATTAATGAGAAGTATGCGACAAAACAGACCATTCAACAATTTTGCGACCTACACTAGTTCTCTAACTTTGCTAAAGTTCAGTATTCACTTTAATTACTGCTAAAAGGAAGGAAGTTTTCTGATTGTGTAAATATGAAGTGACATTAGTATTAGAGAGCTACCGAAATGCAGGCAATGCTGAACAACTCCATTGTCCTAGTGTGATACTCCTCAGCAGTACTTATTCATGACACCTCCCTCCACCAGGCGATCTAATCCAGTAATTTTAGGATATGAGGCTATTGGATAAACGCGTAAATATTCTATTTATTATAACTAATGGCTAGTAGGATTGATCATATTGGATATAAAATGGATGCTAATTGATGACACTGTTTATCAGGGATGTTGTAACGAGAATTCATAGAAATATCAGTCCATTGCAGACATTTGACTGAGGGGTTAGCAGAATAATCTTGTAAATTAAAGGTCTTGGTTTCCATCCCAACTCATTGGTGCCTACTGGATGAATTTCTTAAAGTTGTAGTGAGAATTCATGGCCATTGTGAGACATCACACCAAAATCAATTGGATGTTCGTCTATGGCATTGGTTGGTAGTACTGCTTTTTCGCTAATAAACAGAAGTTAGAATTCTTCAGTCGCTCATTTCCAACCCAAACTTTTGAATGGTCAACTATCTGACCTCGTAACCTGAAGGTACAGTGTCCGATCACCGGTATAGTCGTGGACTTGCACTGTTGAATGGTTCTAAACAACTGTCCTCTACTGTCTACCGCTTTTTGATGATTCTTTCACTAATGTTGATGTTTCTTGACAAAATGTACATTGCAATAAATTTTTAACCATAGTCTTCGATCACAATTTTTAAAAATTTTGTTTAGATTAAGTAAATTCAAATTTGAATGTTGTGGCGGACATTTTGAAATAATTTATAACTTAAACAAGAAATGGTTAATTTTTTGTGCATTTTATAAGTCTGCTTTGTACTATTATAATATATATATAGGTGTTAAGATGTCCTTAATAAGATTGATGAGCACTCATCAAAAAGAAAAATGTGACGAAATTTAATGTATCGTCAGTAACTAACTGAAAACAAGTACAACTTACAAACAATCAATGATTAATTTTAATGTCTTTAAGTTTATATTGTGCCCGTTAGTTTTTCTTACTCAAAAGTAATAGTAATAATAAGGCACTTGATAGCATGCCTATCAAACGAATAAATCAAAAAAAGGGTTTCGAACCCGCACCACCTGTCAGATAAGGTCATTCTTTTCAAAAAATTATTTAATTCTAATTCATTTCAGTGATGTTAATGTCATAAAATTAGAATAATGCAAAATAAAAGGCATCAGAGATTAATTATTCTTTCTTGCTTCGTTTGCATTCCAAGTGGGACAGAAGGCTTCAAGTTATTCCAAAGTTTCGTTTTTAAGCGGTGAATTTGTAGATCTTGCTTTCTCATCCCCTTGAACTTTCCTTCTTTCTTAGGCTTACTATTTGTCAGCTAGTAAACCTAGCCGAGGTTTAGGAGGGCATCCTCCAGAAGTCGAATTAGGATCATAAGGGTAGTTAACAAGCAATCTACTAACGAACTACCAACACACACACACACACACGCACAAAGACATCGGAGGTTGTGATAACAAAATATGCATCACAGAGATCTAAGATATAAAAGGCATAGACAATAGGAGAAAATTCAATTTGTTTTGTTTTCTAATAGACGTGGTATCACAGAAAAATACATTAATTGTGAGAAAGGAAGTATTTGAATGACTGTGGCAAAGGTTGTTTTGATCCGTGATTCAGTGCACCTCTACTCAGTAGCTGTAGATCCTTTCTTTGATCCATAGTAAGAGGTCATGGATGCATACCTCCGAAGAACTTCTATGCATGAATGCCTGATTTTTAACAGTCCTTTTTTACCGATGTCATTTTCAGACCATATGTAGTTTTGAAATAGGAAAATTATACGCAAAATGGATTTGGTCCTCGCTCATTGCATCAGTAACAGTCTATCCTAGCCGAAGATCATGCTGACTAACTGACTGACTGGTTTCAACATAGAGCCGCTTTGCACCGACGTGCAGCAGTTCGAGTCGACACACTCCCTCCATGTAGCACACAAACCAAGGGAAGAAAGTAAAAGAAATACAGAATAGAGACAGTAAAGAGAGATATGAGGCAAAAAGAATAGTAATATCGAAGAACAATATAGTTTTATTGGGTATTATAAGTCACAAAGAGTGAATGCATCTGAGCCCCTGTGAACGATTTTGAGCCATATCACTGATTGTTTCCAGCCGTCATTGGTTTTTACCGTCCCGAGGACATCAACCAGTCAAGAAGTCTACACCTCCCTCCCTAAGTGACTGGCTGGCTGGCTTAAACTAACTGTTGTGGATTTCATTGACTGATGAAGCCATGTTTTGTTTTAACCACCACTGGCTGTTTTCCGACCTGATCCCTCCTATGTCAGTCAGCTAACATTGCCCGTTATCGAGGAAGGCGATCGATGTCTAGGCATACATAACACATGTCCTAACCATCTCAGTCGATGTAGCTTCACAGCCAACTCGTCGATTGATTTCCCCTCCTTACCTAGCACTCGACCGATGCCTAACCCCAATATTGCTCACCCTATTATTCAACCACTTCACATGGGAGATAAAACGCAGGTACCTATGATCAAGAACATGCTAGATAACTTTACCAACTATCCCTTTATTACTTTGATACCAAATTTTATTATATTCCATTTAACATACTACTTATATAACACCCACCACAACAGTAGCAGTAGTGGTGTGTATAGATAGTATCAATAGTCCCGATATGACTTTTCCAGACTTAATAGTTTTTTGTCAGACATAAGCCAGTGGTTTAAGTTAAATGATCTTGCCTTGTGTTCCTCTAAACGTCAGATGGCTAACTTCACCTTCAGGCATAAACACGATCTACAAGAACTGGTTTGCTGACATAATGCTTGTAGCATAGAGGGCATTGAAATAGGAACTAAGTCAAGCATAAAATACCTTGGAATAGTTCTATCCTCTAACTGTTCTCGGTCAAGCCATATCTTGTCGATTTCTAAAGTTAAGATAATCTGGAATCACTCACCCTCTACTTTTACAGTTTGTTAACTGCTGCATCTCTAACCTAGTGTACTTTACTTCTCCCCTTTAGTCTTTCCCTGGGCTACTGAAAAACGAACATGTCATACTGCTCAGGGTTTTGAAGGTTGTCAGTAGGGTAATTGATAGACATCTGAACTCATGTAAGAAATCGTCTAAATCCATATTATGTGACTGTCAACCCTCCCCCTACATCTCATCAACTGAGAGGACTAGAAGTCAGTATAAAAGATTATGTGTGTTCGTGCAACCAAGTATTGCGTCCTATGTAATAGAGATAATGTCAGGCCGCAAACCTACGATTTACTATGTTATTAGTAGAATAATTGGGTTTTTTTCACCTTCGCCTATTCGTAAACTATGATGATACTATGTCAGTTAACTTATAATCTTAGCTGTTAACATTCTTATGATCATTATTTTACACTTTTTATAGATATCTGACTTTAATTGAATTGTAGATTTTCCCCGTCGATTGATTGGACCGAAGTACTCGGTCTCAGGTTGACATGTCTGTTGGCTTCTTGTGCAGATGCTTCGACAATGTCTGGGCATTTAATTAGTATTTAATTGGTGGATGGTGACTAGCAGTGGAATCCAGGATAATGCGCGTTTCGTCCTATTTGGGACTCGTCAGCCAGTGGATGTACCTGCACTTTCCAGTGAGTGATGATATTCTCACGCTTTGGCGTTTGAAACTATGGGCAATGGGCTCAAGCCTCTATGGCAACATTATCACTCAGTGACTTGGGAATGCAGGTACATCCAGTTGGCTGACGAGTCCCAAATTGGACGAAATGCGCGTTATCCTGAATTCCACTGCTAGTCACCATCCATAAATTAAATACTGATATTTGACTTCATTGTCACTGCTAATACTAAGAAGGCTTTTCTTTCCTTCACGTTCCCCAGTGGAACATAGGGCTTCAAGCTAGTGGTTTGAAGTTTCTGTAACAGTGTTTATTTTTACAGGATAGGGTTGCTAGCCTCATGCCCAACCTTTCCTCTTCACCAGCATTATTTTTGGCTTAGCGAGGTAAAGGAGTGCATCGGCTGGTGTTCGAACCCCGGACCATTTGCATGGTCGGCAAGCGTCCTAACCGCCATACCACCGACGCACACTACGAAGGCTGCTATTGTCAATCGTGCAATTTTATTTTTATTTTCCTTTTTGCTGCGTCGGTGGCACAGTGGTTAGGACTCTCTCCGACCATGCACATGGTCCGGGGTTCGAACCCCTACCGATGCACACCCGATATCTATGGTCGGCCTGCAAAATTTGGGCTACCGATGTCCATGCTGAAAATGTCATACTTGTACTGAAAATACGGTGTGGCATCAAGCTGTAATCAAAATAATAAAAAAATAAAGTTAAAATAAATTCCATGCAATATTGTACCAAAAGCTGAGAATTCCACACTGTATCATAATTAGTGTTTTAGAATGAAGCGAAATAGTATTATTAGTAGTAGTTAAGCGTCGGTGGCGCAGAGGTGCAAACCTCACCAGCCACTCGCTTGGTCCAGGGTTCGATCCCCGGCCACCGACGCACTCCCAAACCTCGCTTAGTTAGTAAGTAATAAGCCAGGCAACCAGAGGGAAGGTTGGGCGTGAGACTAGTACCTAATCCTAACCCGTAAAAATAAACACCACTGCTACTGAAACTTCAAGCTTCTAGCTTGAAGCCGCCTATGTTCCACTGGGAGAACGTAAAGGGATGAAAACAAACAACAACAAAAAAATAGTAGTAGTGAAAGTAATAAAAATTATCTATTTTTTCCCCATCATTTTCTATTTGTTTGTTTTGTTTAGTTCTTTCTCCTTAATCAAGGTCTAATAGGGTTAGACCCCGTAGTGACAATAATAACAAATGCCCACAAACATTTGATCCCACATTTTGGTAGGTACGTGTTTCTCATATTAATCTTTCACTATAAAGTGAACTAATTAAATAAAAAGGGGTCTGAAATGATAGATCGATAAATAGGCAGGCAGATAGATAGATCCCATATGCCAAGCCCCACAGGTTATTTGCAAGCATTATAATAATTATTAGCCTAAGCTATATGGGCTTAGGTAAGCCTTTACTCATGTAACAGCACCCACACTTTCTAGCAAACACCCCCCACACCCACACACACGCTCCATACTGTTGTGATTATTATTATTATTATTACCATGTATTATTGGTTGTAGTAGTCATCAGATCAATACATTTCGATCATTTTTCATATATATATATGTTAACCTCAAATTGAAAGTTAGTTGCTAGGCCACTTATTCTCTCTCTCTCTCTCTGACTCTCAGTCTCTCCATCTCTTAACAACATCATCATCTTCATCAAATGACATTTCTACTCACTCAAATGAGGGTTATGAACGCAATGAACGACCTAACAATTGATATCAGGATGCGGGTAGTTAACTGCCTACCTAACTGACTGATTACCTGAGTCACTAACTGGCTGGCTGGATGGGTGATTTGTTAAGTGAATGAGATCTTTGACCTTTACACATTTTTGTCGTTGTTGTCGTTGTTGTTGTTGTTGGTGGTGGTGGTGGTGGTTGGGGTGTTGTATCAAGTCTACAGAATCCCATCAAATCATACGAAAGAGACATAGATAGACAAGGAGACAGAGAGAGAGAGATCTCAATGAGTGTGAGTAGTAATCACGGTTTGTTACTTTTGTTGTTGAAGAAGAAAATGAATGTTCTTCAAATGTCAACATTTATACATACACAGAAGCAATACATGTGTTGTATATATGTATATACGTATTATTGCCACGAGTTTACTTTTAACTGTTAGGTCAACTTGTACTGACTACTGCTCAAACATGCGCACACACACACACACCTGGTCTCTCCTCTCTCTCTCTCTCTCTCTCTCTCTCTTTAGCTTTCTCTTACTACACTCACAACTAACTATTCCATGTGTACATTAGCGTCTGGTACTACTATTGCTACTGCTGGTATAAAATCGATGATAACACTGTAACATGATGAAGCATATTGTGAATTAAGGTCAGCCAGGTACTGTCTCTCTCAGACACGCACACACACACACACACAACTAGACACTCAAAGAAATAAACAAAAATTGTAAAACATGATAACAAAAGTTATGTGATGTTTTAGATTTCATGTTATGAACTAACAGCACAGTGTTAAAAAGAAAAGAGGAGCATTGGAAACCATCAGGGAATACACTGGACAGTTAGTTAGGTGTTGCGTCCTAGTTTGGGAGTGTTTTCATCAGCAGTGCACACACACTCAACATCACCCAACCGGGGATTAAATCAGAACCTTCAGGTCACAAGAGCATGCTTACGTATTTTTTTTTCCACGAGTTGATCACAGATTGATATCAGTTAGAGAACCATTGAAAACCAGCAGGGAGTACTGGACAGCTGCTGTTTCATCCTAGTTTGGGAATCATCGCCAGTACGCACCCACTGGGATTCGAACCCAGGACCTTCCGGTTACAAGACAAGCTCGTATACCATTCAGCCACTGGGACCCGATTCAATGACCAGCTCATGAATTCTAACTTCTACCAATTCGTGATTTAGCGCGACCCCAACCATTGTCGTTGGTGGGACATCCATCCACACACGTGACATCTAATTGGACCTCACTGGTCACGACTTCTCACTAGAACTCCAGGAAACTCCATCCTGTAGCAAGTCACTGCCGATGATTCCCAAACTAGGATGAAACAGCAGCTGTCCAGTAATCCCTGCTGGTTTTCAATGATTCTCTAAGTGATATCAATCCGTGATCAACTCGTAAAAACATAACTAACCCTTACAAACCAAACTATAGAAAATATTTTTTTCATTTTGTAATGTAGTATTACCGTCTATAATAATATCTATTAAATAGCCATCAATGAGGTGCATTCATAGTCGTTTGAAGCCGTAGTACGAAGTCGTGACCAGTGAGGTGACATTAGCGCTACACTACTAATTGACAAAGTCATTATATTCCAGCTGAAGTGAGTGAATGTTCAACGACTTTGGTCTCGCAGCCTGAATTACCAGGGATTCAATCCTTGCAGGGGTGGTGCATACCGACGAGGAGTCCCAAATTAGGACGAAATAGCTGTATCCAGTGCTTCCTGGTGATCTTCGATGACCTGTCTAAATGATGTTGATTTTGGACGAAATCTAACAACAGGGATTAAATTTATCCAAATGGCATAATCCAATTTATTTATTTTGAAAAGAGAAAGTTATGTGATGTACTTCATATAATGTTTCGCCCTACTTTAAGTTTCTTCAGGTATTATGAAGGATGGACACTAGATTTATCTCTCTTGTTGTTGATTTTGTGAAGAATCAGAATCCATCAGGGAATGAATGAATGAATGAAAATCAGAGTCATATATAGATAGATGTTTCGTACCAGTTCTCAACTCTTCAATAGTGCATTCTCATGAACCTAATAAGGACCTACCCTAGGACATTCAGGTTAAAAGGGGAGGAAGACAAGATTTCAGGTACTGGGTCAAACGACTCATGAAATCTAACCTGCCTCCTAGAAGTCCTGTAGTGAATTACTAATACGCAGTGAACTAAGTTTCGACTGTTAGATTTCTGAGGCATTCAATTCATTTTTTTTATTACAGCTTGATGCCACACCGTATTTTCAGTACAAGTATGGAATTTTCAGCATGGATATCGGTAGCCCAAATTTTGCAGGCCGACCATAGATATCGGGTGTGCGTCGGCAGGGGATCGAACCCCGGACCATGTGCATGGTCGGCGAGAGTTCTAACCACTGTGCCACCGACGCACATAATAAACATTATTTCAAGGTATATTTCGTCAAAAAATGATATCCCACTTTGATAAACATTGGAAACCACCGATTCTTATTACAATTCAACCTTCTAACTAAGCTGTCTTAGTTCCTGTGGACTTCTCTAACTATTGCTAGTTTGCAGCTTAAAACACACACACAAGTTATCCAGCGAAAAATATTCTTTTCCGGTTGGTTGATATTTGAAGTATCCATGGAAGTGGTGTTGTTTATTTACGCGGTGGGATTGCTAGCTTCATGTATCCCACTGTGACCTTCCCCCTTTGACCTGGCTGACTACCGGTTAAACGAGCAGTTTTAGGAGATGTACATCAGCGGGGAAGCGAACCTGAACCATGTGAATAGTTGGCGAGCATTCTGCCACTGGAGTAACAACGCTTTGTGCTTATTATATCCTAATGTTCTAAGTTTCTCTTAATTTACAATAATATTTCACAATATTCCCCTCTTACGTAATAACATGTAGAAAATCATTCTATCAGGTATAAACTTGAGTAAACATCTAGAATCAAAGCAGTTAACGCTATTTCAAAACATTGGTTGCTGGCATTAAATCTCAGGGGCAGGGGACGCCATTACTCACTTTTTGAGAAGCAAGCACCTCCAGCTAACGAGTCCAAAAGAAGGACGAAACTCACGTCTCACCTTGATTCTACTGCTCTTCGCTAACCACTAAAACCTTTAAATTACAGGCTTTCAATTATACCCTCATCAATCTTTTTTATTCCTTCACGTTTCCAGTGGAACATGGAGGCCTTCAAGCTTGAGCATTGGAGTTTCGGTAGCAGGGATGTTTCTTTTACAGGGTGGAGATGATAGCCCCGCACCCAACCTTCTCTTTTTAACGTTCTCATTACCGGCTTATTGAGGTAAAGGAGTGCGTGGGCCAATGGTCGAACCATCCGACTACATGAGGCATGTCTGGAGAACATTCTACCGTTTATCCACCGACACACACTTCACCAATCGCTTTACACTAATATATCCAATGACGACCGGTGGAAATCGGGGCAACAATCAGTAGGGATGAATTATGACATTGTATAATGATAAAAAAAATACTTAAACACACCTGGATACATACACTAATGCCTAGTTAAGAAGAAAGCGAACACCGGTGATCAAATTACGAAAGTTAATTACCCAAGAACAAGTTTAGGTAAATACAATAGGAGAAGGGGGGGAGGAATGATTATTTTTCGAACAAGACAAAATTAAATGGCTGTATACCGCCCGCCCCCCTAAACACAGGCAAGTTCAGTTTACTCAGCTAGATCTCAATTGTTCCTAAGGTTACTGAATATAAAGATTTCGAAAGGATTATATAAAGTATGATTTAACTATAGAATAGCAATTGTGAAGGGATTTTGAAATATTATAGCCTTTCCATAAGACCTAAAGTAAGCACTGACATTGATGATATGCATACTTCGTACATTACATATATATACATCAAACCTATAACAGAACTGATTTGGAATCACATATTTCCAAGTGTATCAAGTACGAGTGTTAGAATGGGTTCAAAGAATGGGGACTATAAGGAACAAGAGTGGAGGTGATCCCAATTTAGTATTTCATATTATTTTGTGTTTTAAGCTTTGGGTACTAATATATCCTGTCTATCTTTCCCCTCTGACAAGCTGTAGACTTTTATCAACCGCTGCCGACTTCACTCCATACTGCTGGAGAAAATGGCGATGTGTCGGACATACGCTGAGGAGACCGTCAAATGACATCAGGCACCAGACTTTCCAGTAGAACTCGAATGGGTATTGGGTCCGAGGGAGACATAGGGAAGATTGTATGAGGAGGAGGTGAGGTGACGATGGGGAATCGTAGAGTTAGCCAGAGACGACTGCGGGAAACAGGATGAAATGGAGATTTTCTGTTGAAACCCAAGGGAATAACAATAAAAATAATAATTTTTCCCCGCCCCACCCCCTGCAATCGATCCCTTTCAAGGACATCAGGTTAATTTCCAAAAATACTAGTTGACTCATCTACGTTTAAAAGTTTGCTTCTCACAATCGGACTGGTTAAGAAATATAGTGCTCTACCGGAGCATGTCGTATCAGCCAATTGAGAAGATTATTACGAACTTAAAGCTTATTATACTTTAAAATATGTAAGCTTCACTGTAGATTTTGTCGCAAAACACCGTCATCAGTTTGAGAACGACTGAAAATCCATAGGCAGTAATGAACACAGGTGTTTCGTCCTAATCTGATAGTCTTCATCAGTGCTCACCCAGAAGATCCTTTAGGTTACAAGGCGAAATCGTTGATCATTCAGCCACTTCGGTTAGATTTCAATGACCATCAATCATCTATTCCACCCTAACATGATCTACCTCACTGGTTACAACTAGTGAAGTTGTGAATCCCTTCAACCCTGAAGAGTTCCAAACTCGGACAAAACACCCGTCCACTGCTACCATAAACAGTTCCTATAATATATATATCGATCATGAAAATATTAAGCTGAAATTTGAAAAAGTAGCATTTATTAATATTACTTTTGTATTCAAAATATAAAATACAGAATACAGGTATGATTCCGCCGAAAAGATAAACAACAGTAATAAAGTAAGGTCATTAAAATGAGACATAATGACCGATGAGTGAATACAACTCACTACATTTATTGATTTTCTTAAAAGAAAACGTCTTGTTTGAAGAAAACGTACGACATTATGTATAATAAAATAAAAATGTATTATTACTTCAGAGTATTATTATGATTATCAGATGTGACACTGGCTGGCGGCAGCACTAAAAAATCGCTAACTAACAGAACTTAAATTTCATGGGTTTCATCCAAGCAGCTGAATGGTCTTTGAGCTCATCTCGTAACCTGAAGATCCTGTGTTAGACTTCTAGAGGTAAGATAATGGTTGTGTGCTGGTGAAGAGTCAAAAAGTAGGACGAAACAGTTACGCCTAGTACCCCCTGGTGGCTTTCATTGGTGCTCTAAATGGTATCAATCCATGTTCAGATTTGAAACCGATCAACTAGTGAAGAATACTTAATTAGGGAGGGGTCTGATATTATAAGACTTGTGTTTGACAATCTTTTTTATTCCTTTACGTTCCCAGTAAAACATAGGGGGGCTTCAAGCTAGACGCTTGAAGTTTCGGTAGCAGTGGTGTTTACTTTTACGGGATGGGGTTGGTAGCCTCATACCCCCCACCAACCTTCCCTCTTTACCAGTCTTATTACCGCCTTAGCGAGGTTTGGGAGTGCGTCGGTGGCCGGGGATCGAACCCCGGGCCACATGAGGCGTGGTTGGCGAGCATTCTACCGCTGTGCCACTGACGCACTGATATTACAACAGTAATAATGTAATGAGTAATGAATGGATATTGGTAAAATCCGGATTGTGGCAGGACTGGAAGCAGCGATGTCTAAATTACCTGTCTGAAGAATTAATTCTTCCCAAGTTCGAATCCTGGAGTATCTTAAAGATTTAGTATTTTAAACTTATGTAAATTCAGTCAGTCTCAAAAATCTATGAATTAATCTTCGTTTAAAACCGTGATTTGTTTGACAGCTATTTCACTTGGCCTGGAGGGGGGGGGGCAGGAGTATTGAGTCTGAATCGATTAAGATACAAAAGTAACTCAGTACCACGGATACTGATCGGTCACTGAGGGAGTACAATAATCTTTAGTGGGGCGGATTGAATCCTATCAGTCAAATTTCCAATTTGATCATCAAGGTGGCTACTTAAAGTAATTCTTGATTGTTAGAGGCACTCAACAAGAGGCCTTATATCAACCGATTCTAATTTCAGCACCGGATGATCCCGGTTCTAAACGCACAGGGCACATTTGTTTTCTTAAGATTACAGTTACGCCTTGTTGACAGGGTCAATACTCCCACATTCATCAGTGTTAAAATGTATCTGAATGTAAGAATGGTCAATGTAAGGGGGATTCATATCTCTCAGGAAACAACAATTCTGAAGAATTTCTCACCAGTCATCTGATAGCAATTTAAAGTTCATCATGAAAGGGAGTCTGCCAACTTAATGACCATTTTACTGACCAATAATATATGCGTAAGTAAAAAGCGAAGTGTGAGTCGATGGCTAAATAATAGGATGCTTGTCACACAGGTACATCATCCTGTTTCGGATGCAACGGTCGGTGCATTCCTAAACCTCACCGAGTTAATTGGCTGACAGTAAGCGCAGAAAAGGGGGAAGATTGGGAAAGGATGTACGGCTGGCAACCCAAGCCCATAAAAAACAAAAACCCCACCGCTACTGAAAAGTCAAAAATTCGAAGTCCTATGTTCCACTGAGAACCTCAAGGAACGAAGGCGAAGAAGAACAGGAATATGCGAAATAATTATTACTGAAGACAACTAGCCTTAGCCTACTCCTTTTTTTCTGATCTACCCAAAAGACATATATACATTTCTTAAATTTCAAACTTCCCGCCATAATTTGTTCAATATTTTATGAGTTAAATATATACATACATTGGAAAATACGAAGAGAATTTGTTTTTTTTTTGCTTCATTCCTACCGCCTAATTTAATTTTGTCTGATTAATAATCATGGCTGATTACATCATTTGATTACTGGGTCAGTGCCATCATAATGGTTATGTCAGTGTTAACGAAGATGATGATGATGATAATAATGATAATAAGGACCTCTACGAAGGATTATTGATTGATTTTTTCAACAGGAAATGAAATAAAAATATGAGAAAGATACGGAAATTAGTAATGTAATCAGTAGTACTAGTAGTAGTGATTTTGATGGGCAAAGAGAAAATCTGTCGCTTATTTAGTATGACGTATGTACACTTTCTAGAAAAAAATTAAGAAACAGACTGATGGAAATATTGAATTTTTCTGACATAGATAATAACACTGTACTCTAGTCTACATTAGTTGATAGGCATCTGAATACATGCGAAAAATGGTCTAAAACCATACTCTCCGACCCCCAACACCCCCTCTATTCCCAACTCTCACCTTGTATCTCATCAAGTAGAACCAGAAATCAGTATAAAATAATTTATGCTCGTACAACCAAGTACAGGAACCCAACGATACCATATTTGGCCCGTGTTCTAAGTGACAGAGACAATGTTAAGCGTGAAACCTATGACTTGCTTTGTTATTAACAACATAATTTTAGGCTCTTTTATTTCTCTCTTATTTTGTATTCTATAGTGAACTCCTTCTTAAACATACTTAGCTACCTAAATTATTAACATTGGCTTACTTTTTTGTACTTTTACTCTATTCCTTCTTCTGTGTATCTACTGGTTCCGACTATATTAGCACTATGAGTATTACAAAATTGTCCTGTCATTAACCATCATGTAATTATTAATTTTTGTGGTTGTTTTTTCTTATTTTCTATACTTTTCGGCAATATTAACTGACAATCATCGGTTGTGAACGCCATTATCACCATCTTGAAATTTTGTATTATGCAGGATTACTCACACTACCACTACAAACACTGCATTAGACCTGACAATAAAAAAAAACAACCCTGAAATGTTATTTTATGATTGTTTAGTGTTGTTTCAACGTAAATTAACTGATCATCTTGGCGATAAACATTCTTAAATATCATTTCATAACTTCTTGTATGACTATAGCTTTACTGTCACCATGCATAATCATATCATAGCTTCCACTACCCAATACTGAGTTATTATTATATGGTGTTTATTTTCCTTTCTACTTCTTGGTATTTTTTCGCATTTTAAAATTATTTTTGTATTTTTTGTGTTTTTTTGTTTTTGTTGTTGTTGTTTTCATATTTATTTTTTTTGAAATACTCCTTTTAAATGTTTGATAAAATTAGATGCAAATATTGTAGATATGTGCTGAAAATTCCACACTGTACCACTAGTACTGTTTCTGGAATAAAGCTAATTATTATTATTATTAGTGTTACTTGTGTAAGCTGTTAACTATGTATAAATCAATCAGATTTCGTAGTGTATGTGTACCTTAATCAGACATGTATTATTCAGCACTTATCAACCAGATGAATGATAGTTTATTTATTGAGATATGTCTGAACCTAATTGATAAGCCGCATTTTCGATATATTGGACTCTTTGAATAGATGCCCCAGTATTACCAGGAAAAATAATACACGTAATCATGATAGACAGAAT
This sequence comes from Trichobilharzia szidati, assembly GCA_944472155.2. Classification (NCBI taxonomy): domain Eukaryota; kingdom Metazoa; phylum Platyhelminthes; class Trematoda; order Strigeidida; family Schistosomatidae; genus Trichobilharzia; species Trichobilharzia szidati. Next base: position 130,361,178 of record OX235272.1, on the reverse strand, counting down.
ATGCGATTCGTCCTTTATAACGCCCATTAGCCGAATTCATTTGCCTTTCGGGTGACTGAGTAAGTGAAGGAACAAGACAGTACGTTAGTTAGTTAGTTAGTTAGTTAGTTAGTTAGTTAGTCACAGGTTAGTTAGTTAGTTAGTTAGTCAGTCAGTCAGTCAGTTAGTTAGTTAGTTAGTTAGTTAGTTAGTTAGTTAGTTAGTTAGTTAGTTAGTTAGTTAGTTAGTTAGTTAGTTAGTTAGTTCATGGTTAGTTAGTTAGTTAGTTAGTTAGTTAGTCAGTCAGTCAGTCAGTTAGTTAGTTAGTTAGTTAGTTAGTTAGTTAGTTAGTTAGTTAGTGAGTTAGTGAGTTAGTTAGTTAGTTAGTTAGTTAGTTAGTTAGTGAGTTAGTTAGTTAGTTAGTTAGTTAGTCACAGGTTAGTTAGTTAGTTAGTTAGTTAGTTAGTTAGTTAGTTAGTTAGTTAGTTAGTTAGTTAGTTAGTTAGTTAGTTAGTTAGTTAGTTAGTTAGTTAGTTAGTTAGTTAGTTAGTTAGTTAGTTAGTTAGTTAGTTAGTTAGTTAGTTAGTTAGTTAGTTAGTTCATGGTTAGTTAGTTAGTTAGTTAGTTAGTCACAGGTTAGTTAGTTAGTTAGTTAGTTAGTCAGTCAGTCAGTCAGTTAGTTAGTTAGTTAGTTAGTTAGTTAGTTAGTTAGTTAGTTAGTTAGTTAGTTAGTTAGTTAGTTAGTTAGTTAGTTAGTTAGTTAGTTAGTTAGTTAGTTAGTTAGTTAGTTAGTTAGTTAGTTAGTTAGTTAGTTAGTTAGTTAGTTAGTTAGTTAGTTAGTTAGTTAGTCACAGGTTAGTTAGTTAGTTAGTTAGTTAGTGAGTTAGTTAGTTAGTGAGTTAGTTAGTTAGTTAATAAGCCCAGCATCCACATCTTCCGACTCTTCAGTGTCATGCCAAAAACTAATTTTTACAACATATCTGTTTGATGAAACCAATGATTATTAGTCACTAGGCACGTGTCTACAGTAATAAGTCCTCAAATTTCGATGGAATCCGCCTTCTGCATCCTCCACTCACTGCGAATCACTCTCAACCAAATGACAGCATGTTAACCTCAGGACAGTGTTCCGCAGCATCTATACTCAGAGGGCGATATTGTCAAGACAGAGCAAACATTTCGGTACACGATAAAATAATTTTTTTTAAATAACGAATAAATGTCTATGTAATTTGTTGTTTTTTTTTATAAAATCACTAACTTTATCCTCTCAATTAAATTAAATCTATGTCGTTTTTATTTGTTATTGTCATGGTAAAATTATTGTTTCAAGTCAATTAAAAGGTGAATATAATGTAGTTTACTACAATAAGTTAAATGTGTTTCAGTGTATACTCCCGAGTGTGTGCGTGTGTGTGTGTGTAGGAGGACGGGAGCGTGGGTGGATGGAGAGTTGACACGGGGGAGGATTGAGAGAGTACATATCAGGGCGTATCTAACATTTTAAAGATTATATTATACTACTGTATTTTAGAAAAAAACAAAACATTTAGAAACCGCCAAAAAAAACATCCATATTCATATCTGATTAAATTCCTAATTTATTAAATGATTTGTGTTTGTGTGTGTGTGTGTGCGTGGGTGGTGAGATGGGTTATAGTTCTCCCTACAAGGTACATCCATGTTAAGTTGAGTATATTTCATTAATCTTTGTGTTCTAAGTGGGTTGATTACAGGGTTTCAAACTTTGATAGTTCCATTTTCCTGAGTGGTAGTGTTGCTAGTCTCATGCCACACACTCCCCCCCCCCGCTGCCTGCCCGCCCGCGTTCCCAAAAGGAAACATCCCTGTTTTTGTGACTTACTTACTACTGTGACTGCAGAATATAGTGGTGTGTTTGAAAAAAAAACATGATGTACAATGATGGCAAAATGTATAAACTCGACACGGTGAAATCTCCATTTCTCCATGTCCTTCATTTTGTCCTTTCAGGATTATTTGACAAGAATCTCTCTCTCTGTGTATCTCATTTTGCGATTTAATCCGTCGCACACAATATACTACTGATAATACCTTGTCAGTAGAACACGCTCCACTATCAGATAGCAAACTAGACGACTGGCAATGGAACTTGTGTCTCCGACGCACATCCATGTAGGAGGAGTACAATGCAAGTGTCATCTAATAAACTCATTCTTATATTTATATTTACCCCACAAACTGGAAGATATGCAAGCGAAAAGCAACAAGTTGGCAGAAGAAGTATCCAGAGAAGATAGTACTTCAGGTGAACATAGAGAAAACGGAGGTGATGAAGATTCCTGGACAAGAAAAACAACGACAGACAACTATCAGCATAAATGATAGGAATCTGAAAGAAATAAACCTCTTTTACCTATCTGGGAAGCATCGTTTCAACTACAGGCCGGTGGAACTGACGAGGATATCAAAGCATGAATCGGAAAAGCAAGACAAGCTTTCACTACTCTCAAGTCTGTGTGGAGGTCAACACTCAGCACTCAGCATGAAAAATAAGATCCGGATTTTCAACTCCAATGTGAAGTCAGTGCTACTCACTATACGGATCAGAGACTTGGCCAGCGCGTCATAAAGAGCATCTCAAACAAACTACAGACCTTCATTAACAGTTGTCTTCGCTCAACACTCCGCTCAAGATCAGATGGCCGGCCAGAAAAGATCAGCAACAGAGATCTCTGGTAATGAGCGAACCAACCAGGAACCGATTGTGAAACAAATAGGCAGGAAGAAATTGAGATGGATTGGCCATACTCTGAGGAAACCATCAAGTGACATCACTAGACAAGCCACTGCTCTAGTGGAACCCGAAAGGGAAGCGGCGAGTTGGTCATCAGTGTGAGGGTGACTTGGAGGAGGTCATGTGAAGAGGAGATGAAAACGTGTGGACAGACATGGAGCCAGGTGAAGACTGTAGCAGAGAACCGAACGCAATGGAGACGTGTGGCTGAAGACCTATGTTCCTGTAGGAATTAAAGGAAACAATAATAATAATTTATATTTATATATAGGCAAAACTTATCATCCCAAAGCATGACATCAGTCAATCAGTTAACCATTCAAAACTGTGTGTCATAAATCTGACTCCCTATTTCCACTATTGGAAATCCTAAAGAGAGAAGACACTAACCGCAATAACCATCAGTGGTAGAACACTCACCAACCGCCCATCTGGTCCATGGTTCGATCCCCAGCTGACTTACTCCTGTACCTCTCTTAACCGATGGTGAGCGCGGTAAAGATAAAGACAGAGAAGTTTAAGCGTGAGGCTAGAAATCTCACCGCGTGGAGAATTTACTCCACTAAAGCCCAAAGATTGATGCCCTACATCTCACTCAGAATTTCAGAATATCCCTCATGAAGTCAGTGAGTAATGAGCGATAGATAAATATTTAAATGATTAAAAATGCCCATTAAAATTTTCAAAAGAATAGACACGGAACAAAGAGTACTCTTTTCGATAAATTCATTATCAGGTTCTACAATTATATATACATTATAATGAATGAATGAATTAGTCTTATGAACGACATTAATGTTTAAATAACATCAAATCAATAATATTGATAGATTACAGCTGAATAGCATCAACATAAAATAAACTGAATGTCAGAAGAATTGTGAAAGATAATATTATAAATTCATGAGTTTATAGTTTCTACTGAGGACCAGAGCAGCAGTAGGGGGTGGACTTGTTTCTTTTGAACACAGAGCATCTGGTGCAAACCGGTCACAAAGCCAGCGTAGAAGAATCCTCGTCTATCATCTACCGGGTGCCTAACAAACTACCAAAATCGTCGAAACACCGCATGCTCCAAACAGCACAGGCTATTGCAATTCGCCTCAAACAACCAGCGCTCTGTGTCCAAAAGAAACAAGTCCACCCCCTACTACTGCCCTGGCCCTCAGTAGAGACTATAAACTCATGAATGTGTAATATTATCTTTCATAATTCTTCTGACATTCAGTTTATTTTATGTTGATGCTGTTCAGCTGTAATCTATCAATATTATTGATTTGATGTTATTTAAACATTAATGTCGTTCATAAGACTAATTCATTCATTCATTATAATGTATATATAATTGTAGAACCTGATGATGAATTTATCGAAAAGAGTACTCTTTGTTCCGTGTCTATTCTTTTGAAAATATTTAAATGCTTCTCTTAACAGACTAACGTTGAGTTCAACTCCAAGTACACAGCACACTATCAGACTAGAATGTTACTGTGTGTGTATACAACTGACAAGTCACCGATAGGAAGAAACGAACTGTTCTGGATTCTCGCTGATAGCCATTACTAATGATGTAACATCATCATGAACCGACTTCAGTAAGATAACCATTAAAAACCAGCCGTTTCGCCCTTGTTTGGGACTCTTCATGAGCACGCACTTATATTCTAGTGACATACGAGTTCACCTTCTAACCTGAAGGTCCTGAGATTTATCCTATAATAGGGTCAAAGGCACGTACTACAGACGAGTCCCAAACAAGGACGAAACAGTTGTCCTGCACTCACTGGCTTCCAGTGGTCCTCGAATTCAAGTCTATTCATGGTGAGAATTGAAATCAAGTATATATCTATTTGACAGCCTTTTAATCATTCAATTTTTAGAGAGATAAAGGTTAATAGTAGGCGGTATCAGCACGCGAATTTCGTCTATTTTAAAGACTCATTAGTAGGGACCACTATCATTCATTGGAATATACGCGTATAATATCAGACTGATGAGTCTCAAATTGGGACGAAATTCACATTCTATATTTCTAGTCGCAACATCAATCCAAAAATGACAGTAACATGTAGACTTCAGGGTATGATCAAAGCTCACGGGCTAAGGAACCGACATGTCAACAGAGATTCTATCCGATCAACAGGAAACTCAAAATAATCATTCCAGTGAAAAAATATATGAGTCACTTATAAACAAACAAACAAAAAATAGGAAGAAAACTTTCTGTCAGTGTATATCAGGAAGTCATGTTTTCAATAGGAGAAAATAAGCTGCTTTATATGTCTGTTACAGAAAAACACCAAGAAAAAAATATTTGTATGTAAGATAAGCCTTTGGTGGGACAAAATACCAACCAACCAAGTACGCGGGCCTGGGTTCGATTCCCGACCATTTCAAACTCTTAAACCTTACCTAACTGGTAGTAAACTCGGAAAAGAGGAAATAATTGAGTACTACTAGTCCTTCCCTACACCCCTTCGCGCCCTCGGAAGAACAATGGCATTACCGTCGCCACTCTCTCCCCATCGCTTCCGCCTCCACTAAAACCCTATGTTCCATTCGGAACGCAAAGGAACATAACAAAATAAACTCAAAGAGAAGATAAACATGTTCCGTTGGAAAGATGCTTAATAAATTCTGTTTATTTTATTCAATTTTTAGATTTTTCCCGTCGATTGATTGGACCGAAGTACTCGGTCTCCAGTTGACATGTCGGCTTCTTGTACAGATGCTTCGACGATATCTGGACATGTAATTAGAAGTTAACTGGTGGATGGATGGTGACTAGCAGTGGAATCCAGGATAACCGTGCATTTTGTTCAAGCCTCGGTGGGAACATCATCACTCACTGACTGCGGAGTGAAGATACATCCAGCTGGCGGACGAGTTCCAAATAGGATGAAATGCGCTTTATCCTGGATTCCACTGCTAGTCACCATCCATCAGTTAACATTTCAAATTCTGTTTATTCTTAGGGATTTTTGAAATTTTGAAAGGAACTATGGAACCCGTTTAAAAATATATATGAAATTAGATTAAATAGAAGTGTTGGTTTTGTAGGGATTTTTGTTTGATTGCATGGAGGATTTCATCGTGAGCTGACATCAGTTGAAGATGAGGTAGTAACTCATCGAAGAAGACATTGCGAAATGGTCGCGCTATGTCGTGAATTGGCAGAAGTTAGAATTCAAGGACCATTGGATCGGGTCCCAGTGGCTCAATGGTCTACGAGCTAGCTCGCCTTGTAACCAAAAGGTCCTGGGTTCGAACTCTGATGGCGGGCGTGTACTGATGAAGAGTCCCAAACTAGGACGAAACAGCTAGCTGTCCAGTACTCCCAGCTGGTTTTCCAGTGGTTCTCTAACTGATGTCAGCTCATGATGAAATCCTCCATAAATAGAAGTGGACAAACAGTAGGCGCCAATACAGTTGACACTAACGATTATTTCATTGGCTGCTATTTTCTATACTACTTAAGAGTAATGCGTCACGATTTTAATGGATAAAAGGTTTCACTTAGGGACATTTTATACCTGAAGAATGGATAAGATGGCGAGAAAAGATTCTAATCGCATGACAACAACAGTGACAAATAAAAAATAGATTAAATGATATGAAACAATCATAGAATGGTTACCAGCTAGACATATCCTTCGGGTTCGATTCTCGGCCAGAACACTTCTGAACCACATCTAGAGGATAATTAGCCAGGGAAAAAGGGACGGTCGGGGAGGAGGGGGGTGGAGGGGGACGATGTGAGGCTAGCAACTCAATAAAAGTAGACATAGTACTGAAACCACTGACCATAATAATAGATTAGAAGGAGTTTAAAGCACCTACAGTATCACCATATATGTGGAAGTAACATTTGAATTCCCACATAGGATTCTTAATAAGGCTAGAATTAGGGTAGCATGTATAAATCTACAGATTCACTCAGGGAAAACTTTGTAAGCTAAAGGCACCAACTGACTTGATTCAGCAAAACACCTTAATCCTTTGAGTATTTTTCAATAACTGCGAATATCTTAACTATATACAGATCGATCGAATAGATCGGGATCAGATAAGTTATCGGAAAATAAAAAGAGGAATTTAGCTAAATGTACCAGTGGCTTAATGGTCTATGAGCTCACCTTGTAACTAGAAGGTCCTGGGTTCGAACCTCACTGGGGGTACATACATACTGATGAAGAGTTACAAAGTAGGCTGACGAAACAGCTGTCCAGTACTGTCTACAGGTTTACCAATGGTACTCTAGCCAATGTCAGTCAGTTCATGATGAAATCTTGTAGCCAATCAGTCAGATCCCTGCAAACCAACATTTACATGTCAAATGACTGACCCCAAAAAAAGATAAATTACTTAGAAAAAAAATTCTCAGCAATTGCCAGACATGCACTAACATGCAGTCATACAACAGGGAGGGGGTGAAACAGAGCTGCAATTCTAAAAAGGTGGGAGGAGAGCTTGGTCATGGAACCACTGATCATGGAAACTATACACATCTAAACACATGCAATATAGGAATGATGCAACACCAATGCAAAATATCACTACCAATAAAATCAAACGTTAAAAAAAATTAATAGAACCCAATATATACACAAAATCTTAAAGTTACGTAATCATAGATTGATATCAAATAGAGAACCATTGAAAAAAAAAGAATCAGAATAGAGTATTGGACAGCTATTTCATCAGTCCAATTTGGAGCTCTTCAACAGTACGTGTCCAACAAGGATTCTGATCCAGAACCTTCGGGTTACAAGGTAATAAGCTCGCAGTTGTTTCACAGTCACTGGGACCCGATCCAATGACCTGTGGTGGAGAATTCCAGATTCTACCAATTTGTCATTTATGTGTGTGTGTAAAGTACCATGATATGATTATGAGCAGTAATAAACTGCAATCAAAGTGTTATCAGTATATATATATATATATATATATATATATTACTATGTATGAATATGCTTTACTAAATAAACAAATTCTTCTCTGGTAGAATATACTTTAACCAATTTCTATTTCACTGTTCATATGAGGCGATTCTTTTTGTAGAAAAGCACCGTTTAAATTTTAAAAAATGAGCTCATCTGACGATATAATTCAAGGTCAAAGGTGTTAGTTATTTTTTCACCACTCCTACAAGGTGATGCAATGAAGAATAAAGCAGACAGAAAATGGTATCTGCCGTTTGTCTGAGTCTTCGTGGGTGTATTTATGTGTGTGTGTGGGCGCTTGAGTGAATGCATTCGGAACATAAAAGAGAGTTAAATATATACGCCAGAGTAACAACAGAAATTCCAGTCTAATATATCACCCCATTTCATTTTTTTCAATTTTCATGAATTCTCCAAAATTTAGTCAAATGGAAAAGAAAGAAAAGAAGCGAAATATTAGACTAACTAATTCCGCATTTTCTGTACAAACTCAACAATATCTTTGTTGATACAGAAGTTAATTAATGGGTGGTAACTAGCAGTGGAATCCAGGATTTCGCGCATTTCGTCCTATTTGGGACTCGTCAGCCAGTGGATGTGCCTGCATTCCCCAGTGAGTGACGATGTTCACACCACCGAGGCTCGAACCCAGTGCCCATCGTTTCAAACGTCAAAGCGGGTTATCCACTAGATCAATTGGGCCACGAGAGCCACTGTCTCTTGTGCAAAGGGTCATTATATTATTTAATTCAATTTTAGATTTTCCCGTCGATTGATTGGACCGATTAGCCCAGACATCGTCGAAGTATCTGGACAAGAAGCCGACATGTCAACCTGAGACCAACTACTTCGGTCCAACTAATCGATTGGGAAGTTTAAAAATGGAATTGATACGTTGACAGAATGTTAAACAGGCTAAATATATGAACATGATATTAGTAAATAGCATCAGTGATAACTTTGTCCACTTCCTCTGTTGTCTTCTTTTTCCACCATCTCGGTTCCTCTACTGTCTCTCTCACTCTCTCACTTTCACTCATGTACTCAAGCATAATCTCACCCTTTCATTATTATTATTATTACTGTTTCATTTAGTTGCTAGAGGAACATAAGGCTTCAACCACACCTCTCCATTGCGTTCAGTTCTCTGCCAACACTTTCACCTGGCTCCACATCTGCCCTTATGCTTTCATCTCCTCTTCACATAACCTCCTACATGTCACCTTCTCACTGACGACCAACTGGCTCGCCACTTCCCATTCAGGTTCCACTCGAGAGAGACCCTGTCGTGTGATGTCACTTGATGGTTTGTTTTCTCAGAGTATGGCCTCCAATCCACCTCCATTTCTTCCTGCACATTTGTTGCACAATTGGTTCCTGCTGGGTTGGTTCGCTCATTGCCAGAGATCCTTCCTTGTTGCTGATCTTTTCTGGCCGGCCATATGATCTTGAGCGAAGTATTGAGCGAAGACAGCTGTTGATGAAGGTCTGTAGTTTGTTCGAAGTGCCCTTCGTACGTGACGTGGCGTGGCGCCAAATCTCTGATCCGTATAGTAGCAACCTTTTACATCATAATATGCAAAATTTACTTAATTAATCGGTGCATTTATTTGACAAATAACCGAACGTTTTCAAGTCAAACTGGATAGCCTTTTCAATTTTGGAATTATATTTTCTTGTTAAAGAAGAAATTTGTTAAAATATATACTTATTATCTAACTTATTTACCTTTTTTTCTCACACATGAAACGTATAGGGTTTCTCTAGCTTTGGTGTCTTTTTTAAGAAGATGAACTGACAGCCTCAGGAGGAGGAATCGAAATCTGATCACGTACGTTTCTGGAGAGTATTCTATTATTCAGTTACCTATGCCGATGTGTCCGTTGGTTTTCAAGAGAAATGGATGCTTATTGAAGTTGATCCTACGGCGAAAATTGAATATACTTTTATACTGTGGTTCAACTTCTTGAATACACTCTTCCCGGGAGTAGTAAAGTACTTAAAACCACAGAAAACTCATAATGGAGGTCTTCAGTGATACTGTCGTGACCATTAGGGTGCAGCAGGTCGCGTGTGAGGACAAATAATCGCCGAAGACATTGGCTAGGGGTCGCGCTATGTCGTGAATTGGCAGAAGTTAGAATTCATGGGCTGGCCATTGGATCGGGTCCCAGTAGCTTAATGGTCTACAAGCTAGTCCGCCTTTTAACCAGGAGGTCCTGGGTTCGAATCCCTTGTGGTGGGTGCGTACTACTGAAGAGCCCCAAACTAGGACGAAACAGCTGTCCAGTACTCCCAGGTTTTCCAATGCTTCTTTAACGAATGTCAGCTCATGATGAAAATCCTGTAACCAATCAAATCCCTACAAACCAACACTTGAATTAAAATAAAAATTAGAAATCACTTACAGTTTATTCATTCGTTTACTTCCCAGTGGCTTAATGGACCAGAGACTTGCCTTTCGGGTTATGAGTGCATCTTTAACTAGGCGGAAACAGATGTGTCAAGTACTCTATATGTAAGTTTTCAATGGTTCTCTAAATGATTTATATTTCATGACGAATCAATAACTTCGGTATTCTCTGTTATAATCCCTCTCTCTCTCTCTCCTTACTTATATTTAAAGATTCAGGATATCTGATTGGTATGAATATGGACTTTGTCGTAAACCAGCATCAGTTAGAGAGATTATTCAATACTAGAGAGTACTGGAAATAGCTGTTTCGTCCTAATTTCGGACTCTTCAAAAATGCGCACCCACCATCCAATCACCTGTGATTGAACCTGGGACCTTCAAGTTATGACGTCAAGCCCATTGAACAGTCATGGACCTAAACCGGTCTTTTCATATGAAGACAATTAACGAATGGTGATCTCCACTGTGTCCAAACACACGCTGTCAGACCTCGGAATTACTCACGCAATGATACCATAGAACGCAGGCAATCCTATGGAGACAGCGAGTCGCTGAACATCCTCAGCTCGGAGAAGCCAAGTTTCACAGGTATAGAGCAAGACAGACTGCACCGAAGCATAGTATACCCGACCTTTGACAGCCAGGCTAACATCGTGACGGCGCCAGAGGTGATTCAAGTTGACGTATGCCACCCTAGCTTTCATGATACGGTTGGAAATCTTATCCGTCATGTCTCCGCCAAAACCCAAAAAACTACCCAAACACATGAACTTATCAACAACTTCAAGTGGTTCACCTACAAGCAAGAGTGAGTGCAGGTACAGACAGGCTCCTGCCAATCTTGTAACAGTACTTTGCACTTAGACGGTGCAAAGCAGCACATACCATACTTGCAGACATTGATCACCAACTGGTCAAGTGAGATTTGGTCAGCCTGCATGCTATCGCACAGTAAGACGATATCGTCTGCATACTCGAGGTAGAAGTGTTTTTTTCTCCAGGAAACAGATCTACACAGATCATGGGTTCACATTTACTGAAGAGAGACCTAAACTAGGGTGAAACAGTTGTTTCCACTGCTCCCTACTACTGATTTTCAATAATCTCTACATTACAATTAATCCATGTATAGTGTCATATTTATGTTTTTAGCATACAGAAGGTTGAAACAAATGGTAACCGTCATCGATAGGATGAGATAATACCGAGTCTGTATATTGTCTAGTCTTCAACATTATGTAAAACAACACAATGGCCATCATCAGAGTGTTATTGTTATCCGAAAGTGACAACCTTAGTGACAAAAAACAAGATATTATTGTCGTTTTCTTTGTCTGTTTGTTTTTCAACTGTCATCTCAGCGCTTTCATTTGACTCTCTCTCTCTCGACTTCTCACCTCGTAAAACATGAAGGGAAAGAGAAAGTAGAGTAGGCAAGTGTGTCACACACACACGTTACCTGATAATACAACGTGTGATCACACGTTTACACAACATACAGGAATGTTCATAAAAAAGATGGATGATATCAGTACCGACTTATTATTATGAGTATTATTATTTTATTGTTGACAGCGTAGACTGACTGACTGACTGTTACTGGATGATTTGACATCCATAGGTGTTGGCATATGTGCGTCCGTGCGTGTGTACGTGTGTGCGTGTGTGTGTGAAATGACTAGCTTATTTCAATTACGTAATGTTATATATCAAAGAAAAACAAGGTAGAATACCGAAAGGGTTATTCTATGCTTGATTAATCCTACATATGAATAGTTTACGCACACACACACACACACACACACACACACACAAGAACAATGATAAACATTCCAGTCAATCTCTGATAAAAGCGTGTAATGATGTAGCGTCATTTCTAATGTCAGTGTAGATCGAGACTGTTAGTGTAATGAAATCCAGTTATGATAATAACCTTATCAGTAACATGAATTATCCGACGCATTTATATATAACTGACGAGTTGATTGTCATGAGCAGTTTATACACACATTTCTCATTCCTTGGGTTCTGCAGCTTCACATTAGCTGTGATCATGTCACTTTTTTATGAGGTAAGGTTGTCAGCCTCATACTCCTCTCGTGCCCCACCCTTCAACTTTCCTTTTTTTATCGGCTTATTATCAGTTAGTTAACTAGGGCAAGGTTTAAAAATGCGTCCCATTATGGGTAAATTTTATTTTGATAAAGTCTCACAGTGTTGTTATACAGTAATGTCTACTGATGACCAGGTTTCGAGCACAATTTATTGTTGCTCATAATCATATCAAGGTAATCACACGACTTCCTAAATTCATTTATATAGTTCCATTGTTTTTCACTTGACTTTCACTTGATTTGATTGGTAATAATATTATCTATATTTCGGGTATGTGTGATCAGTCATTCCTATTGCATTTGTTCGGTGTAGATTCGATGAACAAGGATTCAGTAATCAACCTCCCTCTCCACCTACCTAGATTACTTTTTAGAAATTTAACCCTCTCCCACCCTATTGTGTGGTTGTGTGTTAATGCATGCATGCATTGCAATTGCTGAGCTTTTTTTCTTAATTACTTATCTTCTCTGGGTCAACCATTCTTACCTTAGCCAAATTCTTATGTTCTGATAATCTGACTACCCCTGACCTACTAGTTTGACCTATGTAATTGACCTCACAGTCATTGCAGGGTATTTTGTAAATTATATTATTTTGTCTAATTAGGTCCACTGGGTCTATTAGCCTGCATAGCTTGTCCTGCCTGAGTGAGTTTGTAGGTTTAAATGCCACCAGCCTAATTCCTGCTTTATTCAGAATCCTACGTAGGGTCTCAGATTTCCCTCTTTATATGGTATAACAGTGGATGACTTATATTCTCTCTTATTTATGTTATCATTACTAGTTTCACAATTATTTATATTTTTCTTTTGGCCTTTTTCAATCTTCCTAATGAATTTTAAAGGATAATTTTTTAACACCAACACCTCTTCTATCTGTTTTATTTCATCATTTAGGTCTATTTTTGTGCTACTTAGTGCTCTGGCTCGGTTTGTTAAACATTTAATTAAGCCTGCCTTAACAGTTAATGGACGAGATGAATTAAAGTCTAAATATCTATTAGCAGAATGCGTTGGTTTTCTATAAACACTAGTGTGTAGTTTGCCTTCTTCTATTCCTTTTATTTTACAATCTAACAGCATGGCTAATTCTCCTTGTTCATTTTCCGATTCAAATGTGAATTTTATTCCCTCCACTAGTGAGTTTATATGTGTCAAGAAGCCAGAAATATGTTCTGTTTTTAACAATGTGTATGGAAGTGTCATTCACATATCTCCACTATATTTTTGAAGTAGGATTAAACGTATTAAGTGCCATATTTTCCCAGCTATCCATAAATATATCTGCTGCGATAGGGGATATTGGTGATCCCATTGCTACACCTTCTGTTTGTCTATACATTTTGCCTTGTTCATCGAATCTACACCGAACAAATGCAATAGGAATGACTGATCACACATACCCGAAATATAGATAATATTATTACCAATCAAATCAAGTGAAAGTCAAGTGAAAAACAATGGAACTATATAAATGAATTTAGGAAGTCGTGTGATTACCTTGATATGATTATGAGCAACAATAAATTGTGCTCGAAACCTGGTCATCAGTAGACATTACTGTATAACAACACTGTGAGACTTTATCAAAATAAAATTTACCCAGAATGGAATTACACTCTGCCACAGTGCACAAGTTTTATTCTTTTATCAATTAAAACTGCATCGACTGGGAATCGAACACTGGGCCACAGTACATGGAGGGGGTGAGCGTTCTACCACAGGTACAGGAAGTCACCAGTTTTCATTACATTTTATTGATTGATGCTAACTGGACAACTGAGCCAACCACATTTTGTCCATAGTGGGTACCACTTGTAATTTTGTCTAATTTCTGAATTCTAGGCGTCTAATCTAACAGCTGGGCTTTAGTATGAACGCTGAAAATGTTACCTTGATATCATTTTGGTGTTATTTGACTACTGTTAACTGCTAGTGGGATCCACCAATACACACATATACACAGATTTTGTCCTGTTTAGCACTCATCAGCAAGTGATAACTTTTCAGTAGGGATTTGAAGTATGCACCCATGATATTTAACATCAAGGCGCCTATAGTTCAATGGAATCGAGTGCTTGTCAGCCATGTTGAAGGTTCCGATTTGAATCCTTGGTGATGCACTCTTAAACTTCGCCCAGTTTATTAAACGACATTAAACACAGAAAAGAGGGAAGGTTCACGGGGTGGAGATGGGAACGTGGGGCCAGTAACCCAATGCCGTGAAAAACAACACCATCACCACCACTGCTACTGGAAATTCAGAACTCAAAGCTTGAAGCCCAGTGTTCTACGCACGGCATAAAATAGTGAAAAAAAGGTTGTATGATATCACCCGGTAGAAACATGCAGCTATTTACCTATCTATCTATCTATCTATCTATCTATCTATCTATCTATCTATCTATCTATCTATCTATCTATCTATCTATCTATCTATCTATCTATCTATCTATCTATCTATCTATCTATCTATCTATCTATCTATCTATCTATCTATCTATCTATCTATCTATCTATCTATCTATCTATCTATCTATCTATCTATCTATCTATCTATCTATCTATCTATCTATCTATCTATCTATCTATCTATCTATCTATCTATCTATCTATCTATCTATCTATCTATCTATCTATCTATCTATCTATCTATCTCTATCTATCTATCTATCTATCTATCTATCTATCTATCTATCTATCTATCTATCTATCTATCTATCTATCTATCTATCTATCTATCTATCTATCTATCTATCTATCTATCTATCTATCTATCTATCTATCTATCTATCTATCTATCTATCTATCTATCTATCCATCTATCTATCTATCCATCTATCTATCTATCTATCATTTTCTTCTATGTCGCTGCAAATTCTACAATAAAACTACATTAAAATAACTAATTGGCTAAAAATCTCAGTGAAAACAACATCGCTGTCATTCCCCAGGGTAGGCAAATACATCCGATTGATGAGTCCCAAATAGGACGAAATACTCAGTTTTTCTGGAATCTATTACTGCTAGCCATCATCAATACAAATAACTTCGAAGTACATTATAACTTTTCATCTTTTAGGTACATTTTTATGAGTCATTAAATTCTGTCACACACACACACACACAGCCAGCCAGCTTTGATTCCCCACCCCTTCCCTAAACGCGCACATTATCACTGATACCGATTAAATAGGCTGATAATAAAAGTAATAATATAATCATAATGATAATGATTATTAGTATCATAAGTAGTATAAAATCTAATCAATTTAGGTATTTTATGACTAAGTGGTTATATATATACATGAGTCACGTGTGAGTATTACTCATACATGTATGAGCCATAATCAGTAATTTGCAGATATAGATTTATGCATCTGCCTAAAAGCTATTAGACTTTCATTGCAGTATTAATGAGAAACGCGGGGGGGTGGGGGAGGTGGGAAAATAGATTATTGAGATAAGATATTGACACATTTGATAAGCAATTGATTAGCAATATAGTTAGTGTGATTACTGACAGTGCTGATATTTGGAGTGGGGGTGGGGGGTTGGGAATACATGAATTCAAGGAATCAATATGTATTCTATGCATTTATGCTATTCGTCATTCTCATTCTCAAGGTCATCGTGAGTATCATCCATCTCCTTCCCACAGAATCATCAGTAATCGATTGTGAAAGTTAGCTTAATTTAAATAATCCCTACAATTTTGGCACTATTTGCGTTGATGGTGATTAGCAGTGGTGGAAGGCAGACAAGACGGATGCTTCAGCCTATATGGGACTCTTCAGTTGGATATGGCTGTATTTCCAGGTAAATCAGTGAGTGAGTGAGTGAGTGAGTGAACGACGGTATTCCCATCATATTATTGTGAAAAATTCATTTATTCGAAGAGACTTCATCAATTACACTTAGAGTGACTGTTAATTGATTTGAAAGGTATTGCTTTAGGAAAGTGAGTCAATTGGTGGTGAGATGGTAAAGTTTTATCGACTGAAATTATTGACAGTGACAGAAAGTGAGAGAGAGAGTTAGAGTGGGATAGAGACGATATATCCCCTATCTAGTCAGCCACTATCTTCGATTTTCTGAACATTTGCCAAAAAGCCTACGTCTCAAGGGAACAAACTCTTATAGCAGCGCTATTACTAGACATCTTCTCGACACGGGTCATGAGGTAGAAATCGAGAAATCCTTTAAAATTATCAATAGACAAAGGAGTTCCATTCTCCTCAAGTTTGCCGAAGCATTCTCTATCAAACGCTTGAAACCAGATTTATGTGTTCAGAAAGAAGCAGTTATTAATCTTTCCTTGCCCTCCTGGTAGCTGAATGTCTTTATTCTCTCATCTGATTACGTAATCCTTGTATTGAACCTCATCCCCTTTTATAATCTGTAATTTTGCTTGTCTCTTGTTTCTATGATTTGAGTTGAACTCAGTACATTGTTACCTAATTTATTTGTCACTCTGTATCTAACGCATAATTCGTCTTTATTACGTAACTCTTTTACCATTGTATGCATACATCTATTTTGTTTAAACTTGAATTGCCTGTGTAAAAACTATATAAGCGCAATTTTCTGAGCACTGTTCACTTACTGTGGAACTTTCTGTCAACTGACAACATGTAAAATTTGCAAGTATGTTAAACCTTTTCTGTACGCAAACCTCATAATTTATTTAGGCTGTAAGCAGCTGATGAGAAGCCTACGAAATAAATGATGGTACCATATTATTCTGCACAAACCACTGTTGTTCTTGCTTTATTCAAATTCATCAAGGGGAATAAATGCATGAAGTTTCTCAAAAATCGCCCCCCCCCCGCAGATTCTTTCAAATCTTTGACAGTCATTAGAGTATGAGATGAACTTCTTAAAAAGGAGTTTAAATGTACTATTCGATTAAAACATGTTAGTATGTAATTACAGAGATTTTTAAATTGTTTGTATGTTAAGTCATTTTTTAGAAAACATCCCACCACGAAATAACTCAAATTCTTGTGTACTGATAAGTTGATCAGCCTGTCTGTATTTATGTGTGCATGTGCCTGTGTGTGTGTGTGTGTGTGAATACCAGGAAGCTCTAGACACCATTGTTTCCTGCCAGTATGAAACTGTTCAACTACCCACTTCCCAGTAGGTTTTCAATGAATGATCTTCTAACTGATGTCAGTTCACAATGATATCTACTCCTCGAAACCGATCAAGTCAGTCAGTGTTTGCCTTATACAGTCATACCATGTCACTACTACTGAAGACTTCCATCAATCCCCCCCCCCCCCGGGCTGCACACTTTCTTTTACTCAGTAATACTGAAAATCAAATAGACGCCTAGAAAGGACAATCAATAAAGAAGTTTGGAATGTAATCATCCAGCCGACAGGCAATTGTCCAAAGAACAAATGTTGAGAAGTGGAATGGAGAATTGGTCGGGTTGAACATACGCTCAGGAGACCGTTGAATGGCATGACATATCAGACTATTCAGTGGAACCGGGAATGGGGAGTGACCAGTTATGAATCATAAGATAATCCGGTGAAGGTCATATAGAAATAAAATGAAAGCATGCGGACAGCCAGAATAAAAAATGATTCAGCTGTCTGAGTACAGTCTAAATGTGTATGTATACTACTGATGAGCTCAATTCCACAGAAGACACCAAACCGACTATCCAGCATTAAGATCACTTCAATCTGTCTGGTCAATAAACAATGTTGTTTCCAATTACTGATTATCTCATACATTTATTCCCCTTAATGAATTTGAACAAAGCAAGAACTACAGTTTTAGCAGAATAAAATGGTACCATCATTGTTTATTTCGTTGCCTTCTCGTCAGCTGCTTACAGGGCAAAGACATTATTAAATATATCTACAAAAACAATTTTAACATACTTGCACAGAGTTCATTTTGAACAAAATTCAATCGATCAATATACTCATACACTAATAATATATACATATATATGCAATATTAAACACAATTCCGAACAATAATAATCATACACAATGAAAACTTTTCAGCATCTCGCATTCGGATGAAAAATATCCAGTTACCAGACAGGGCAAAGAAAGACTGATAACCGCTTCTTTCTGAACACCCACATAAATCAGGTTTCAGGCGCTTGATGGAAATGACTTCAGCAAACTTAAGGAGAATTGAACTCTTTCGCGCCTATTGATAATTTTGAACAACTTTTCGACGTCCACCTCATGACCCGTGTCGAGGAGATGCCTGGCGATGGCACTGTTTAAAGCATTTGTTCCCTTTAGACATAAGCTTTTTGGTACATGTTCAGAAAATCGTAGATATGCCCTTCTTCTTTCTGTTCTTCCAATGTAACTGCTCCCGCAGACACATGTAAATTATTGTTCGGAATATACATATATATAATGCGTATATTGATCGATTGATTTTTGTTCAAAATGAACTCCGTGCAAGTATGTTAAAAATGTTTTTGTAGATATATTTAATAATGTCTTTGCCCTGTAAGCAGCTGACGAGAAGGCAACGAAATAAACAATGATGGTACCATTTTATTCTGCTAAAACTGTAGTTCTCGCTTTGTTCAAATACTAATTATCTCCTAGAAAGTAGTATATATTGTCAAGAAATTACTTTTTATTGATTAGAATCAATCATATCTTCACCAGATTAATTAATTTGAACAAATTTAAAAAAATAAAGCGCTATCTGAAAGATGTGGAAAAAAAGGTTATTTTATGACTTCACTGCTTTACTACAGCAATTCTAACAATCTGGAAATATCATGTGTGCTGGTGTACATAACACTACTATTTCTATGTATAGATAGGTTACATTGTAGTCGTTTGATAACAGGGTGACTTCTAGTCCATGTATGCGGTGGTTATCTACAGATGACCTTGAATGATGACCTTGACCGTGTCTAATAATGATTGTACTTGTAAATACCTCAAAGATATAGACTATTTGTAGAAAGTTCAGTAATATAAGCTTTATTCTCTTATGTGTTTCTGTGCATTGGCTACAAAAAGGTGTATGCAGAATAATATATATATATATATATCATCCAACAGCTGTACGACAATGCTGCATGCCAAGTAATCCACAACGGGAAACTAACGGAATCCTTCGAAGTGAGGACAGGAGTAAGACAAGCTGGCTGCCTACTATCTCCAATGATTTTCCTGATTGCAGTAGACTGGATAATGTGACAAACAGCGGGACGGGAAATGAGGAAACAGGCATATAATGGACTCACACAAAAACTTGGAGGATCTGAACTTCGCCGATGATATATGTCTGATTTCACACAAACTGGAAGATATGCAAGCGAAAAGCAACAAGTTGGCGATAGAAGAAGAATCCAGAGAAGATAGGACTTCAGGTGAACATAGAGAAAAAAGAGGTGATGAAGATTCCCGGGCAACACCACCAGCAGCAACAACAACAGCAGCAGACAACGATCAGCATAAATGGGAGCAACCTGAAAGAAACAACCTCCTTCACCCACCGACCTGGGAAGCATCGTTTCAACTACAGGCGGACGGAACTGACAAGGATATCAAAGCGAGAATCGGGAAAGCAAGACAAGCTTTCACTACTCTCAAGTCTATGTGGAGGTCAACAACACTCAGCATCAAAAATAAGATCCGGATTTTCAACTCCAATGTCAAGTCAGTCAGTGTTTCTCTCTAAGGATCAGAGACTTGGCGCGTCATGAAGAGCATATCAAACAAACTACAGACCTTCAATAACAGTTGTCTTCGCTCAATACTACTCAAGATCAGATGGCTGGTCAGAAAAGATCAGCAACAGAGATCTCTGGCAATGAGCGAATCAACCCAGCAGGAACCGATTGTGAAACAAATAGGCAGGAAGAAATGCAGATGGATTGGCTGGTCATACTCTGAGAAAACAAAGCATCAAGTGACATGACTAGACAAGCCATTGCTCGAGTGGAACCCGAAAGGGAAGCGGCGAGTTGGTCGTCAGTGCAAGGGTGACATGCAGGAGGAGGTCATGTGAAGAGGAGATGAAAACCTGTGGGCAGACTTGGAGCCAGGTGAAAACTCTAGCAGAGAACTGAACGCAATGGAGACGCACGGCTGAATCCCTATGTTCCTCTAGGAATTAAAGGAAACAATAATAATAATATAATAATAATAGATGTCGAACCTACCCGTCTACATTACTAATGAAAGCCATGTGTTGACCAGTTAAACTCTACTATTTACTGACATCAGTCAAAGAATCATTGAAAAGTAAAAATAACAGTGAATAGTTGTTGTTTCATCCCTTTTTTGGAGGGTGCTTCTTCAACAGCACCTACATACTCATGTATGATCCGACCAGATATCGAATCCACGAGTGATACTGGTTCTTTGGTGAAAACTACCTTAAAATCAATCACACTTCACTACAAACTAGTTGTCATGTGAACAAGTGACAAACACGACGAACCATCCAACCAGCCACCCACCCACCTACACACCCCAGTTACACACTGAATAAGGGAAGAAAGGAACAGTGTGATAGGGTTCTTACTTATTGGTCAGACAATCTAAGACAATCTTCAACTGACTAACTGACTGACTGACTGACTGATCTCTATTGATTAATGTTAGTGTGATCGAAGATGTTGTATGCTGATGAGAAGGATAATAATTGCTACAATAAATTGAATCAGGAGAATGAATTGTAATTTATTGATTAGGAGAAAGAAAGAAGAGAAAAGGTGTTACATGTGTTACTCTATCGCATTTAATAGTTTGTCTCCTAAATTAAATAAACTGACTATTTGTGTGTGTGTGTGTGGATAAGAAAAGATTGTTGTCACCGGCAGGATTGTTACCATGGCAACAATATATTATGCACATACATATAATATACATGCGGGTTGATATTTTGATGTAAATTAATAATATTTTCCCAATAGTTTGTAATTATTTGTTTATTTATTTATTTATTTACTGTTTAGAGGTCATTCATTGATTAATAATTAAGGTTGTTTGTTTGTGTGTACCTGTGGTTTCATCCAACTGGTTGTTATACATTTTCTGCGTCGATCCGAGACAGGCGCGTGTGTATACACAAACACACAAAAAGACATACGGATGCATAAGCCGCCTAGAACTCAAAATTTTATCATTAAATATTGTGCTTTATCCTATCGTTTTATTTCCTGAGTAAATTAATTTTTGATGGAATGCTCTAAAATGGTTTAATCTACTATTATTATTTATATTATTTTATTCCTTTACATTCCCGGGGGAACATAGGGGGATTCAAGCTAGAAGCTTGAAGTTTCGGTAGCAGTGGTGTTTACTTTTACGGAATGGGGTTGGTAGCCACATACTCCCCCCCCAAACCTTCCCTCTTTACCAGTCTTATTACTGGGATAGTGAGGTAAAGGAGTGCGTCCAGTGACCGGGGATCGAACCCCGAACCACATGAGACATGGTTGGTGAGCATTCAACCGCTGTGCCACCAACGCACATGGTTATTATTATTATTATCCCTTGCGATCCAAGCGAATCACAGGGCTTCCAGTTTCAAAGTTTCATCGGTCATGGTATGAGGTTGCTAGCCTTATGTGCGCTCCTCCCCCCGTCCATCCCTCTGCTATCAACCATTTCTCTTTCTTAGACTTACTATCGGTTAGGAAAGGTATGGGAGTGTGTCATCCGGCAGTCGAACTCAGACCACGTGGATGGTTAGATGGAGAGGCTTCTGCTGCACTGAACCATCCATGCTCATTTATAATTTTTTTTTAAAATTATTGATTAAGATTTAAGTAAGGTAATAATTTGGTATTTTTAGTTTGTAAAGATCTATTTATTAATTCCCATGTAGATTTTATCGAAAATCGATATCATTTAGAGAATCATTCAAAAATCACACTGTGTGATCTGTATGGCTGACACCATAAGTGATGATCAAGAAAGCAAGAGAAATTGCATAAAACTATTATACTATTTAAACGTAGTAACAGAAAAACAAGGTCCCAGTGACATCCAAACTGGAAGTTCGTGAATTACCAAAACTTTAGTATGACACATGGTTTTGTTTCAAAGTTACTTACTGCTTACAATATATAAGGAGAAACCTGTGTATTAGTCAAGAGAGTGTTTTTGGTGAATTCATTTTCAAAAGAATGGATACTGAAGAAAGAATACTCTTTTCGATAACCCCTTCATCATCAGGCTCTACAGTTATGTATACACTTATAGTGAATGAATGAATTAGTGTTATGAACAACATTAATGTTGTTTAAATAACATCGAATCAATAATATCAGTAGATTACAGTTCAATAGCATCAACATAAAAATAAGCTGAATGTCAGAAAAATTAGGAAAGATAATATTACAAATTCATGAATTTATAGTCTCTACTAAGAGGGCCAGGGCAGTAGTAGGGGCTGGTGGACTTGTTTCCTTTGAACACAGAGCACTGGTTGTTTGAGGCGAATTACTATAGCCTCTGCTGTTTGGAGCATGCGGTGCTTCGATGATTTTGGCAATTTATTTGGCACCTGGTAGATGATAGAGAAGGATTCTTCAACGCTGTCTTTGTGGCCAGTTTGCACCAGATGGTCTAATATCGAACTGTTGATGGTTTTAACTACACCTTTACTTAGCCATACTGGGAGATGTTCTCAAGAGAGCACGAAAAATCAAGTTCCTAGAGCAACGGCTAATATAACTCGCTCCACAAGAGCAGTTGAATTGGTAGATACAATTGAAAGTGGCTAGTCTATTCTAGGTACTTCATCTTTCAGTCGAGGTAGCACCATCGGTCGTGTAGAGAATAATACGTGTAGTTCGCCAGCATTAAAAGTTCTTTGAACTGATTTTCTTAATTTCTTCATAATTATCTCGCTTGGTATATCACCCATGAATTGTAGTCGTATATATAAAGAGGCTTCTTGTTTACGGATAGTGAGTAGTCCTTTTCCACCGCTTTCTTTGTCATGTGTTTCTTGATAAATTTGTCGAGATAGCTATTTCTGATCAAAGTATCATATACAATGCTTAATTCATCTTTAATTACTTCTTCTGAGCATATAGCTCTAACTCTGTGGCTGAGGGTCTTCACTAAATTTCTTTTGTACTTGAGGGGAACTAAGCTGTGAAAATGTGTATATTGTCCTGTCCAAGTGCTTTTTCTATGTAAATTTCTTTTTATGCTACCATCTGGTTTTCTTGTAAGTAGGACATCCAGGAAGGCAGTTGATTCTATTTTGGGATTCCTCTTCGCACGTGAATTTCATAGCCGAATGTACTTCGTTGAATTCAGTAAGCATAGAACTCCTATCCGAATCATTATCACAAAGAATGAAGGTGTCATCTATATACCGACTCTTATGGAGATGGGTATATCAGTTGTCCAGTGTGGAATCTTTCCTAAAAGGTTCAGGAATACTGCCCTACATAACTACGAAGAGGTGAAAGTAGTAACTGTAAGTCCAAAGAAAGACAAGGTCAAAACTACCAATCACACCGCGTAAAATAAATAACAACAAAAAACACCATAACAACTGTATATTATTATTATTGTTTCCTTTAATTCCCAGAGGAACATAGGGCTTCAGCCAAGCACGTCTCCATTGCATTTGGTTCTCTGCTAGAGTCTCCACCTGGTTCCAAGTTTGCCCACACGTTTTCATCTCCTCTTCACATGACCTCCTCCTGCATGTCACCCTTGTACTGACGACCAACTCACCGCTTCTCATTCGGGTTCCACTCGAGCAATGGCTTGTCTAGTCATGTCACTTGATGAATTGTTTCCTCAGAGTATGGCCAGCCAATCCACCTCCATTTCTTCCTCCTTATTTGTTTCACAATCGGTTTCTGCTGGGTTGATTCGCTCATTGCCAGAGATCTCTGTTGCTGATCTTTTCTGGCCGGCCATCTGATCTTGAGTAGTATTGAGCGAAGACAAATGTTAATGATAGGAACTTCATGATTTCTTAAAGCCCCATGTTTTATTTAGTCAAAACAAGATTTCGATAGCCGAGGAAAATTCCATTTAATAGAGTCTAGTGGAGTTTGTCTCTTCCTTCTGTAGAATCCGATGACTTTTCTCAAAATTACACCTTTGTACACGGAAGTAGATACATCGAACTTCACCGAAGAAAAATTCGCGTTCAGCTTTTTTTAAAAATATTTTTCAAATTTAAATTGTTTCTTCCCTTCCTTTTCTCGAAAAACTTCACACACACACAACACAGTAACAACACCGTCGATGTTTGATCTATGTTACTGAGAAATAGAGTCCAGTCGGTGAACATTTTAACTTCAAACCCAACATGTTAGATCGTATCTCTTGTGAGCTCCAGATAAGAAAGCCCACCACCCTCTTCTAACCTATTTCAACCTAGAAAACTGGAAATTATTATCAACCTTCATACAATAAGCGTGCCTCATATTGTGATGTATAAGAAATTTGTGTTTATCGGGAAGGCGAGAAACACATTCATCAACCTGAAACCAATCTAGAAATCTTCGTCACTCAGCCTGCATCAACAAAAAATTCGGATCTTCAATACAAACGTCAAGTCACTCAGTTCTTCTATACGGATCAGAAACTTGACGGCGGGTCACAAAGAATATTTCCAACAGCCTGTTGCAGACCTTTATCAACAACTGTCTTCGTTCTATACTGAAGATCAGATGGCCGGAAAGAACAAGAGCCAACAAGAAACTATGGGAAGAAACAAAACAAGAACCAATCGCTCAACAAATATGCAGGAGAAAGTGGAGATGGATTGGACACTCGCTGAGGAGGCCACTGGGTGACATCACGCGTCAGGTCAGTGCTCGAGTGGAACCCGAAAGGGAAGCGGCGAGTGGGACGTCCAAGGATGACATGGAGGAGATCGTGTGAGGAGGAGATGAAACAGCATGGATTAACATGAATCCAGGTGAAAAGTACAGCAGACGACAGAAGCAAGTGGAGACGTGCAGTTGAAACCCTATGTTCCACTAGGAACCTAAGGGAACAACAACAACAATATATATCTCAGAACAGAGCTCTTAAAAACGAACACGTAACATCTTTATTCACGGAAAAATATATTATTACATAATAAGTAATCAATACTACAAGTTGCTTTGAGTAGTTGATGATTACTCACATCAAACAATAGTGCTTGTCAAAACAGTCAGATAGATACGATTTTAACACTAAGTGTGGTCGTTTAGTTCATGTGAGTCAGAGGTCAGATGAAGAGTCCTATTACAGTGAGCCATTCAAACCCCAACAACTAGTTAGTGATGTGTACCATTTTCACCTGAATATATTTTAAATTTTCAAATCAGAAATCGTGGTGAATATATTCACACCTCAAATATGAAAAAAATGCTAAAATTCAACCATTACGTCTTTTTAAATCCCAAATTTCTTCCAAACGGAACATAAAGCCTCATTTTCTTAAAGCGTGGAAGTCTCGCTAACGTTTGCGATACTTTTGCGTCCAACCTTCCCTCTTTCCTGGGTTTACTGTCGGTTATATGAGGTCTGGGAGTGTGTCAGCAAGGAACTGAATCCCGGAGCACATGTGTAACTGCCGGGCATCTACCCCTGAACCACCTGCCGAGCTAATATAGACCAACCATACTAACTGTCTGTTTTAAACTGGAAGAACTCAGATTTTTCAAACTTTATCAGTTATGTAATTAATACTCATGAAAAGTTTTCCAATATTCGGAAAGGGGAATAAATGAAAAAAAAACACAGGTTATTCAAATGTCGGTTTGCATGGATTTGATTGGTTACAGGATTTCATTATGAGCTGACATCGGTTAGAAAACTATTGGAAAACCACCTAAGAGTATTGTACAGCCAACTGTTTTGTCAGCCTAGTTTGGAACCCTTCATCAGTACTCAATCAACATAGGGATTCGAACCCAGGACAGTCCGGTTACAAGGCAAACTCTTAGACCATTCAGGCAGCCCATGAACTCCAACTTCTTCCAGTTGATGACATAGTGCGACTGGCACTTCATCGCTGGTTAGTATTTGTCCTCACACCCGATCTGCTGTACCCCACTGACTGGTCACAAGGCTAGTTGTGATACCCCTTGCACAACTAGTACTGTGGGTTCATGGTTCGAGTCTTGGCGAGGATGCCATCATTCACTTGAAATGCAAGTGGATCCAGATATGGAGAAGTCTGGATCCTGGATTCCACTGTTGGTAGCCATCAACATCAAGAAGAAAGGGAGAGGGGAAGATAAGAAACACTTAGTAACCTGGGCTGGATGCGCAAGTGGGTTGTGTGGGCGGATAGTGGGGAAGTATCTTGGATACTCTTTTAATCTAGATAAAATAATTCCCGATCAATAAATTGTTACTGAGAGAATCTGAGATGATGTCGGATTAACAAACGGTGGCTTACTGATGTAATGGATGATGGCTTGGGTCTGTTTAAATCACTCGACTGGCTACCCTAAATTTTCTCTCCATAATTTATATTGTATTTTAATCATCCTAATACCAATATATAAATGGCAGTGTATAATCACGTACACATTTCCAAATACTTTCCAATCTCTTCTGGATACCCCTCCTCTTACAGTTCATAAACTCTTGCATCCTACCTATTCTTCTTTATTGTTCACCCTTATTCTTTCCTCGTTTGCTTAAAAAGGACTATGTCACAATTCGTAGAATGCTGAAGACTGTCAGTAGGATGAGTGGTGTCCCAGTGGACTACATAGTTAACGTCATTGTCGATAGGCACTTGACTTCGTGCAGTAAATTTGCTAAAGGGATTTTGTCTGACTTGGAGCATCCACTTCACCCTCAGCTTTCACCTTGCATCTCCTCAGGTAGAACGAGAAGTAACTTCAGAAAACTGTATGCTCGCATGTCTAAGTATAAAAATTCTATGATACCATACTTGGCACGTATTTTATGTGGTGAAAATAGCGTCAGGCAAGAATTGACTAACCTTTTTTTCATCTAGTAAATAAACAATCTCCTCCATCCATCCTTATATACCTTCAAGTTTTACTTTTATTATTTCTATTATATTTATGGTCCTGTTGCTTCTTTGTTTTCACTTTCATAACTGCAAACACCAACTTATCTCTATGACTGCTGTAATCTTTCTTTTTTCCCTCACCATATCATGTAAAGAGAACATTATATTCAATATTTTTTAATTATGCAAGGATTTGTATACCGCATCGACAATACTGTGTGAAATAAGCCCACGGCAATTTCCACTTGTATTATTATTACTACCTTAGCTGCTATCATTATTATTGTTATTTCCATTTTATATGCTGCATGCTTTTTTTATATTACCCCAATTGTAAATGTAGAAAAATTTTCTGTGTGATTAATTTTATTTGTAATTTGAGGAAATTAGATGCAATACTGTGATTAATGCTGAAAATTCCATTCTGTATCACAAGTACTGTTTTTGGAATAAAGTATATTATTATTATTATTATTATTATTATTGAGGGAAATGGAGGAGTATTGAAGTATGCCTCGAACAGAAATTGAGAGGGATTCAAGCCAGGCGAATATCCAGTAGGTAAGAAGATAATCTTCTGATATGAAATCGACTTCTGAGTATTAGCTGTATTGATTAGAGTCAAATAACAGTCCAATTGGTAGGTAATATAGTTAAGTCTCATAGCTCAGTTAATAGACCGCTAGATTAGTAATTCAATGAATACTAGTATCAGTCCTGTCTCTATCCATATTTTACTTTATTTTCCATCTTCAATTACATCATTTATTGTACAGGTGAAAGATATATTATTTCATCTATTTCAAACATGTTAATTTCCCAGTCGCTAGCTAAAATATACTTGAATGCTCTCTAGGTGGTGGCGTTCCCCTGTGACAGCAGTATCCTGACTACCATCCACTGTTTTTTACCACTTTTTTTAGTTTCTTCCCCGGTAAGAGATAAAGCAGCATGTGAGTGGCTCACTGGTTCCAACCACGCACTTGAACCAGAATCTATTACCTGACTTCGCAGGTAGTACGTCTGGTAAAGTAGGAAAGTTGGCTAGGGAGGGAGGCAGGCTAAGAGAAGTGAGGCTAGCTGTTCCACACCGTAAAAAAAACAACCTTAATACCGTCTCTACTGAAATCTCAAGGCTCAAGCTTAAAACTCAACGTTACAACTGGAATGCAAAGGAGTGAAAAGAGGCGGGGGAGGGGGTGGATATAACTTGAAATTTTACAGTTTCATTTCTTGAACAACTAACTTCATCAGGAAGTGAATCTTGGAGAAGCCAAACCCCATCCCCTCAAACACAAATCCTTCATACTCTGATTATTCATAGACACTAAGTTGAAATCGAATGCTTTATGAATGTTGATGTCTAGTCACAACATGCACACACACACAGTAATTTGGATTGGACACTAGTCCTTTGTTTAGTATAGATTGTATTCTGTCAGCAAGTTTGCAGTACAGTCTCACAGGTCAGTCAGTGTTAACATCGCTGACTGTAGATGGCACTGGGGGATGCGAGTTCAAATCTCACAAGGGACAT
Organism: Trichobilharzia szidati; assembly: GCA_944472155.2. NCBI lineage: Eukaryota > Metazoa > Platyhelminthes > Trematoda > Strigeidida > Schistosomatidae > Trichobilharzia > Trichobilharzia szidati. The sequence continues at coordinate 130,332,434 of OX235272.1, read as the reverse complement.
GAGTTGCTTCAAGATTGTAGTGAAAGCCGGCTAGCATGAAATCCAGGTCCAAGGCTTCCTAGCGTTTACCTTCATTACACAACACAGTAATTCATTACTCTGAAAAACTTCTTAATAGGACTAAATGTATTCATTGATAAACATAGATGATGTTTGCGGGGGTGGGGTGGGAGGCGGGAGGAATATTCAATTATTATTATTACTTTGGTTATGTTACCATAGTAATATTGATCAGTCAACTGCTTATCAATTGATTCGTTAATTAATTAATTAAGTCAATCTTCGGTTGATTATTATTATTATCAATCAATAATAGTAAATAAGCAACACAAATATTATAAGGATAAATTTATCAGGAAAGGTTGGAAGGCAGAGGGATAGAGGGAGAGGGATGGGTAACTGTTTACTATTCTACTTTGTAACTCTTAAATAAGTGTACACCTACACCTACGACCTATTCAGGTGTTAAACCCGATACCTTTAAAATTACACGAGGAGCCTACTTAACCGACTATCCGATCACTGGTGGAGTTTGGCGAAGGAGAGTCTCAAGAAACAGGCTGAAACAATATCTTTATACAGTAGTATCTAGTTTTCAAGAGGGTCCTTTAACCCATTTTATATCATTACGAAATTGAGCTTGAGATCACACTGAACGCTGATAGCTGATAGCTTGTACTAGGTTTGTATCCATTCAAACGAGCTAATAACAGTTAATAATATGAGTGAAGTCAGTGCTACTTGATATACGGATCAGAGACTTGCACTGTGCGTCATAAAGAGGATCTCAAACAAACTACAGACCTTCATTAACAGTTGTCTGCGCTCAATACTTCGCTCAAGATCAGATGGCCGGTCAGAAAAGATCAGCAACAGAGATCTCTGGCAATGAGCGAACCAACCAGGAACCGATTGTGAAACAAATAGGCAGGAAGAAATGGAGATGGATTGGCTGGCCATACTCTGAGGAAACAAATCATCAAGTGACATCACTAGACAAGCCATTGCTCGAGTGGAACCCTACCGGATGGGAAGCGGCGAGTTGGTCGTCAGTGCAAGGGTGACATGCAGGAGGAGGTGATGTGAAGAGGAGATGAAAACGTGTGGACAGACTTGGAGCCGGGTGAAGACTCTATCAGAGAACCGAATGCAATGGAGACGCACGGCTGAATCCCTATGTTCCTCTAGGAATTAAAGAAAACAATAATAATAATAACAGATAATAATAATTTCTAATGGTGAGACTATTTGGGATGGCCCTGGATTGACTGACTCCTCCACTCCCTCTCCCCCGCTCAACTGACATAATGAATGATTTTCAGCCATTGGTTTGCAAGATCTCAACTGGATGTAGTGGGCAGGCGTTTTGCACCCCCCCCCACAACCACCACTGTCTATAGCTCTTCAAGAGTACACATTTATGAACTAAAACCACTTGGTATCGAACCCGGGACCTTGAGGTTATCAGGTGAACCCCATTCAGTCATTCAGGCACTCTGAGGGAAGGGTCTAGTAGTCAGCGCATAAGTTCTAACTTCAATCTATTCTAAACCAGATAATTGAACCAGTAGTCTCCAAATGACTGGTCACATTACAAAGCCATACTGAATGTAGTGAGCTAGCAGGCTTATGAACTAATTAGTAGTAGGAGTTGGAGGACTCTAGGTTCGAATCCTATCGCAGTTTTGATTCTCATGTTAACTTCCTCTTCAAATGAATAACTGAAAAGAGTTGCTTACACTTTAACTTTACAGCTAACTCCACATCTGTAGAAATCCATAAAATTAAGCCATTTTAGTATAGTTATTACATATTTTATTATCTCATTGGTAAGTAAACATTAAATGACTATGAGGGTGTTTTGATTCGATCCCTTTGCAACCAAGTGAAACAGGGGGTGGGGGTGGGAGTGGGTTGCTAGTCTCACGCGAATCCCCATTGCCTCATTATCAGGCGCTTACTACCAGCTAGGCAAGGGCTTGAAGTGTATTGGCCGAGGACAAGGATCTCAGAAAATACCAAAGGAGGAGAATTGAACAAACTATTGTCTCCAAGTCTAGAACTCTTCAGCAACTGATGATTAATTCATTGGTTCGTATACTTGGAAAGCTCGAAAATCAGAAGACAAAAAAAGAAATAACTACCCATTCCTTTATAGTTTCAATATTTCTCTAAATGGTGTTGGTCCGTTTATGATATATGAAGGGAAAAAACATAATAAAGAATGAATTCTTTTAATTTTACTGAAATAATAAGAGTATTTAGAATTGAATTGGTGGATGGTGACTAGAAGTGGAATCCATTTCGTCCTAATTGGGACTCATCAGCTACCTGGATGTATCTGCATTCTCCAGTGAGTGATTATGTTCCCACCAAGGCTCGAACCCAGTGCCCACGTTTCTAACACCAAAGCGTTATCCACTAGACTACTTAGGAGTATCATCACTCACTGGGGAATTCACGTACATCCACTGATTGACGAGTCCCAAATAGGACGAAATCCGTGTTATCCTGGATTTCACTGCTAGTCATCATCCACAAATTAACTTCTAATTACCTGCCCAGACATCGTAGAGGCATCTGCAAAAGAAGCCGACATGTCAACCTGAGACCGAGTACTTCGGTCCAATCAATCGACGGGGAAAATCTACAATTCAATTAAACAAGAGTATTTTTCAAGAATCTGTTTGATCTATATATCAGTTAGAGAAGCACTGAAAACCAGGGAGTACTGGACACAGCTGTTTTCTCCTATTTCGGGACTCTTCAGCAAAACGTACCGAAGACCTCACTAGGGATCGGACCTGGAACCTTTAGGTTATCATACAGAACGCATCGACAATTCAGCCACTTAGGTAGGAATTCAATGCCCCTGTGAATTTAAGTTGCTGTCAAATCCCCACAGACGAATTTTTGACAGCTAATCTGATATGCACTAGTCGGCTGGTTACATATGGATGAAGTTGCTCAGAGTTCTAGTGAGAAGTCGTGAGCAATGAGGTCCATCAGACTGGGGGTGAGGAAAAATACCCATTGATGAGGTGGACTGGCGGTCACTCTAAAATAACTAATGTATACGAAATAGGAGGAGGAGGAGGAGGCATAGGTGTGTGTGTGCGTGTGCGTGTGTGGGTGTATGCGTATGTATGTGCGTCGATTATGCTTATGATAAGTAATTAAATTAAAGACTTGGCAAACAGGCCACTAAAGTATTTCCCGTAGACCATTACTGAGTTTCATTCACAACTAGCCGCCTTCTCCCCATACTCAATGATCAGGTGACCAGAAATGATGGGTAACACGGCGGGACTTTGACAACTAACCAACCAGCCAACTAAACAACCTATTACTCAACAAATATACAGCAGTAAGAAGTTGAGATGGATTAGACGCAGATTAGGAAAACACATTAAATTTGATGTGTCACACACAACACCAGATACCTGAGTGGAACTCGAATAGGAAGTGACAAGTTTGGCGTGTGTGTGTGTGTGTGTGTGTATCAAAGGTGACTCACATAGTAGAGAAGATCGATCATGTATGCGGAGGGGATGAGAGCTTTTAAACAGTCACAGAATGTAGATATCATCCTACTGAAGCCCCCCTCCCTCCCCCGCAATGTTCTCCATGAAACAAGACATATAAACAATAATAATAGTAACTATAGTAACGATACTAATAGTACTAGTACTGATGATAATAATAATAGTAATAGTAATACTTACTTTTCCTCTAATTCCATAATTCATACCAACTGAATCCAACAATTTGGAATGTCCACGTGAAGAATCAATAATATTTTCCATATGATCAATAATTTTATTTGACTGACACATCATTAAATTGTTGTTATTATATCTGTTATGGTGTTGTTGTTGCAGTTGTTGTTGATGTTGGTGCTGGTGTGGTGGTTGTAGTGGTGGTTGCTGCTGTTGTGTGTGGGGATGGTGGGGGTGTTGATGCTGATGGTGTTGCTGTTGAAGATGTTGATGTGTTGGTGACATTAATAATCGATTATTATTAGTAGTAGTAGTATTAACCGTATTCATATCATCATTCTGTATATGGAACATTTGATTTCTTCCATTATATTTGAGTAGATTTAAACAGTCGTTTTCCATAAGTTGTTGTTGCTGTTGTTGAAGGTGAGGATGAGACGATTGTGGATGTTTCATGCTGTTATTATTATTGTCTAATAGCATTTCTCGTTGTTGTTGTTGGTGTTGTTGGTGTTGTCTTTGTCGCTGTCTAATATCTTCACCGAGATCCTCTATATCATCATCATCCCCATCACCCTCTTCTCCTTCGTCTATCTCTTCTTCTTCTTCCTCTTCTCCCTCTTCCCCCTCCACCTCATCAACATTCCCGTCATCACAAACACCGTCCTCATCATCATTATCGTCATCCTCAGCGACTCCGTCTTCTTGAAAACCTTCTGTATTGTCAACTTCCCTTTCATTATATTCATTTCTTTGTCTAACTTGATTTATATAGGCGATTTCATTACATGACATCATTGCGTTATGATTACTATTACTACTACTGCTACCATTATTATTATTAGTATTATTATTAGTAGTACTAGTAATAGTATTCTCAAATTTGTGATTATTACAACTATCTATCATATCTTTTGTATTATCCATACTTTCAAAATCGATTTTTTGATCACGTATTTCATTTTCCAGCTTTGGCACTCTGGTATTCTTCCAACTGTTGACATCGTGGTCATCGACTTCATCGCCGTCACCTTCATCATTGTCATCAGCATAATCTCCCTCTGCTTTAATTTTTACATCATTCTGTGATTCAGCATGAAGCATCATCATTGAATGCTGGTGATGACGTGAGAATTGACTGTAGACAGAATGATGTTGTTGAGATAATGAAGATGCCGAAAGGTGTGGTGGTGGATTATCGATCTTTGGTGATATAGATCCATTATTATCATTATCATCATCATCGTTGGATGAATATCTTCGCTTCTTCTGTGTTAAACATACATTCCTGTTAGTCTGTAAACTCAGCATTTGTCTCCTGTCCTCTTCTTGTTCTTCTCTGCCTTGTTGAAATTCTTCCACAGTCATTGGAACCGCCATCCTCACTCCTTCCCCCTGCTCCCCCTCCTCGTCGCCGTCTTCGTCTTCTCCTTCGTCAGCTTCTGTTTCATCGACGTTACAAATAAAGTTTTTACGACTGTCATTATTATTACTATTGTTATTATTATTACTAATACTGTTGTTGAGATCATTCCCTTCCATATCTGTAGTCCTATCTGACGTATATCTGTTCATATGACTGTTTATAAAGTGATTTGATGATGAGTAAAGAAATGCATTACTTAGCATAGTATTATCAGTAATATTATGTACAGGTTCATTGTCTGATATATCCATTTGATTAGCATTTAAAAGACTACTACTTGTATTGTTGTGAGTAGTATTGTTATTAGTAGTATCATATGCATCATCCAATGACTTCATAAACCATGAATTACTCGTATTATTATTATTATTATTATTATTATTACTATTATTCCTCTTGTTACTATAATTAAATGGAATCATACTGTCTGTTGTAAATGCATCTGTAGTAGTCATGAATTGATTCAATGATATACGATTCATATGCTGACGAAATTCATCCACTGATGATGACGATAATGATGATGCCGCCGATGACTCTGAGGAAGTGACAGTCGACGCCGCCGCGGCTGCCGCTGCTGCTACAGCTGCAGCAGCAGCTACTGAACATGTACCATTCATAATTAGATTCAGAGTTTCATTATTCAATTTATCATTCATTTGATGTTGTTCAATTGTTTGACTGATTGAAGAAGTATTGAGCATTGAATGTGGATCAGTAATATTGATATTGTTTGCATTAGTTAGCAGTGTATCATGTGTAGCCATAATGATTTGTTTTACTGCTTTAAAATTTGATTTTTGGCGGGAAATTTAGTTCAATGATTTAATAATAACAATGATAATAATAATAATATTAAGGAGAAGAAGGACAAAAATATTCCACAGATTATTTTGAAGCAGCAGTACTAGTTGTAGTTGTGTTGTTCAAGATGACAGCATAATTATAATAATGATTAGCAGAGTCGTGAACAGTTTCATTACCAATGAGTTATTATTATCGTTGTTGTTGAGATCAGCTCTAACAGTTTCAGATTGTCTGTCACGCGATTGGTTAATTCTATTGTATTGGTAGCGTTAACCAATCAACGTTTTTTTTCAGTTAACTCGTATCACAATAATGAATTGTAAGGATAGGATAGAATAATAATAGCAGTACACACATACACAACGAGGGTATAAAAACAATGGATACACATATGTGCACATACAATCTTTTCTTGTAGGGATTATTGATAGGCAATATGTTAATCCACACGTGCGTTCGTATGCATATTCTCCCCCACATGTAAACACATTCATTCTATCTATCGAAGGCCTGTCAACCTATCATAATAGTGTATGCATGTGTGTTTGTATGTAGGTCGGTTTGTGTGTAGAGATTACCTGAAATCTGATTGGTTAATTTAGATAGAGCTGTAAACATGTACACATTGCATGACAGGGAGAATTCATCAGTAGAAAAATCGAGACAATTCGTTCGAAAGTTAGCGAAAGAAAGAACATCTTCGATTTCTCTTCTCCATTTTTATGCATAATGATCTCACGATCATATAACCGTCACGGTTACTACTGGCCTTTGTTACTATCGTTGTATCATCAATATATCTGACTGATGAAACACTTTAGAAGGCATACAGACAAACAAACCAGCAAACAAAAGGGATGAAAGTAAGGCAAGTTAGGCAGGGGTAAAGGGAAAGAAAAAACAACCACAAAAAGAATTGTGATCATTTCCCTAGAAATTCAGAAATCCCCCATTCAAGCAATCAGTGTCTATGTGTGAGTCTCGTGTTTGTATGTGAGTGTGTGTGCGTGTGTGTCTGTGCATCACTATTATGTAGACAATCGAAACAGGAAAGGGAAGTAGTATACAGCGCAATGAATAAGACGATTGACACTGATCTGTATTGAAAGTGAATTAACAATAGACAACACTATGATGTAATCGAATAGACGAAGACAATACAATCATACAATCATTTCGGTTCTGATATGTATCAACATTTGTGTCTGCATACGCGAGTGTATGCGTGCGTGCATGCGTGCATGTGTGTGTATGTGTGTGTGTGTGTCAGACAACGAAAGAGAATGAATCAAGTATATTCTTATGTTAGATAGATAGTTAATGTACTTCAATTCATATTGAACGGGAAATGAGTATTGAAATCATTTTTAAAAATCAATCGATCACATCCCTACAAACTCACTCTTGAAAGTTTATCATTAATGACTGATTGAGGTTCACCAAGTTGAGTGTGTGGACATCAGTTGTCACTCGTGAACTGGTAGGCGTTAGAATCAGCGAACCGTTGGCTACTGTCTGTCTCTCCCAGTGACTGAATACTGAACAGGTGTTTGTCTCGTAACCTAAAAGTCTTAGGTTCGACCTCCAGTGGAGTTATGGGTAAGTATCCCGAAAACTGGTTTGCTGTCAGGTTTGCAATGTGGCCACCATGCCACTACTAGATGACTCGCCATCACGGTGCACATTGATTTGATGATGATATTAGATAGTTGGAGGCAATCGGTCATAGGAAGCCTTGACAGGACCTAGGTTTCGTGCTAGTTGGCACTCACCAGTCAGCAAGGTGGCATATCTGCAAACTTGGAGGAACTCATGTCCCTTCTGAGATTCGAACCCGCGTGTCAACGAATGCTGCAGTCAGAGACGTTACCACTGAGCTATTTGGGCTCACCAACAAGAAACTATGGGAACAAACAAAACAAGAACCAATCGCTCAACAAATGTGCAGATGCATTGGACACTCGGTGAGCTGAGGAGGCCGCTGGGTGACATCGCGCGTCAGACCATAGCTCGAGTGGAACCCGAAAGGGAAGTGGCGAGTGGGACGTCAGTGCAAGGGTGACATGGAGGAGATCGTGTGGAGAGGAGCTGAAACAGTATGGATTAACATGGATGCAGGTGAAAAGTACAGCAGAAGACAGAAGCAAGTGGAGACGTGTAGTTGAAACCCTATGTTCCACTAGGAATTCAACGGAACAATAATAATAATAATCTCGAAAACTAGGAAGAATCAACTGTGTCCAGTACTCCCTGGTTTCTTAGTGGTTAGGGATAGTAGGTTGATAAAATGGCGTTGAGTCTATCCTGAACAACCTTCCGATTGTCAGTTTGTTATTGATAATGACTGGAGATGGAATGGAATTCTGCATCAAAGAAGGAGGAGGATTCCAGCAATTCGTTACCCAACTAATAATATAAGCCAGATTTATGCTTCACTCCTTCCTTGTCACTGTACAGAAACTGTGTCTGGACATATAAGTTGGACGTATCTGCAACCTTATAGCAAGGGAAGGGACTTCCCTTCAGAGAATGGAGCGTGTATCACTCAAAAATGTTATAATTAAAAAAAATTCCAAATGACACTCGCCTCCTCTGGGACTGTAACGGAGACAATGACTGATCATTAGAAAGGAAAGATGGCGGCCATCTTGTTTAGTTTTTGGTATTCGCATGACGATAAACACCACCCCCGACTACCTCCAACCACTGAGACTGACAGTCTTCTAGACTGGTGATTCTACAATACAGAACTAACTGCTAGAGTTCAGTTGACACTGAGCACCAACACTAAAACGACCTAGACATATAATGTTGATTACCCCACTTTCCGACCTCCCCGCACCCCTCGACGGAATCTTTTTAACAAAATGTGTAATTTAAGGCAGAATACTGATATTGGAATGTATAATCAATGCGAGAATCTGATTGGTCACTAGATAGTAAGTAACCAGTGTCAGGCATCTATTCCTTGGATTGGTGTCGACTGAATTCTGTCATTCTTAGGTTTGCAGTATGGCCCGCCATGTTTGGCGACTCACCACCAAGGGGTGCACACTAGTATAAAATCAAAGCATCTGTTACATTCTTACAGAAGGTGAGTCATGAGGCCAAATAACTTATTGGTGACGTCTATGACCACAGGACTTGATGAAGTGGACTGGAATTTCAAAGGGAGGTAGGGATCGGGTTCTTTTAAGATTGCTGGCACATCTTACTGATGAGTGACAGCAAGCGCGAAACTAAGGTCACCCAACGCTTCCTGCCGATTTCCTCCAATCGTCTATAATCTATCTAGCATTGTTGTTGACATGAGGAAGGAAAGTGACACTGTAAGATGAAATGTACTACTGACTAATAAAATAAGTAGCTTGAAACCATTCATGTTAGACAGTATTGCTTGCTTTGTTGGACCGAAGGTACCGAAGTATTACCAACTGTTCACTTAAGTGGGTATTAGCATTCTGTGAGTTATAGTCGGTCGGTATATACTCACTGACCAAGTGGTGTATTTAACCCCCCTCCAGCCCAATGATCTGACCGACGGGCAAGCACTACTGATGGCTGCCATGACTGATTTCTGATTACTCCTATCACTAGAGCAGTAGTATACACTAACTTATAAAAGTATTTCGTACTTCTTAGAACTCATCAGGAGCAGGTAGGTGTCATTTTAAATAGGGATTGAAGTCAAATAAAATGTTTAATGTCATCAAAAGGCTGTTCAGTATGTATAAAGGAATTCCACTTATCAAAAATCTTTATTCCTCATTGAGGTTCATCTGGTTGCGTGTGAGGACAAATACCTACCAGCGATGACGTTGGCTAGTGGTCGTGTTATATTTGAAATTGGCAGAATTTGGAATCCATGTGCCAGTGGATTACTATCCAAGTGGCTGAATGGTCTACGAGCTCGCCTTGCAATCTGAAGGTCTTGGGTTCGACCCCAGTTGATGCATATCTGTGAAGAGTCCCAAATTAGGCTGACGAAACAGCTGGCTGTTCAGTACTCCCAGCTGGTTTTCCAATGGTTCTCTAACTGATGTCAGCTCTTGATGAAATCCTCGATCCAAAAATAATCGAGTTAAAAAAATCACTCGAATAATCAGATCAGTGGATTGTAGAAACCTGTCTAACCTGAAACAGTAGACCCACCATCATCAAGAAAAAAGATTTATAAGTTATGGACACATCAATCAATATTCAAATTTAGTCACCTATTATTGAATTCAAATTTAAAATATGAATAAAGTAGATGTATAAATTAGAGGTCCTGGGTTCGAGCCCTCATGGGTGTGTATAGCCAGAGTGTCCCAAACTAGACTAGTGAAACAGCTATCCAGTACTGCCTTGTGGTTTTCAATGGTTTTCTAACTGATATCAGGCTGTCATCACATTTGAAGCAAATAATCTGATTCTCACTAGTGACTGACCGACTGAGCTCTAGTGAAAACGTCGTGACTAGTGGAGGGTTGACCAGGTCGACTGTGAAGACAAACACTCACCGGTGATGATATTGGCAGACAGTTGGACTAAAATCAATAACTGATAGATATTGGAATTTGTTGGCCATTGGATTCCCACCCAGTTGGCTAAATGGTCATCGAGTTCTCTTTGTAACCCGAAGATTCTGGGTTCAACCCCCAGTGAGTGCTTCCTGCTGAAGAGTCAACAACTGGATCGAAACAGCTGCCCAGTACTTTTCGGTGTTTTTCGATTGTTCCATAACTAATATCAATCCATCAGTATTAGTGGTGGTAGGCGAGTGGATTGTGGAGATAGGGTGGGGTGGGGTAGGGTGAGATGGGGGTAGTAATGCTCTAATTATTGAATTTCGAATTTTGTTTTACTGATCAATACTAACCCACGATATATTATAAAAGGAGGAAGGCAACTGATACTTTTTTTGAAAAACTTGAAAATCAATACATCGGGGAGGGGGGGCGGTGATTTCCTATCCACCATTTCATAATCTTGATCATTTCAAGGGTATATATGATTGTTATCAATACTACTACTATTAATAGGAGTATTGACATAATAATAATAATAATAACAATACTAACACAATAATGAGTCTGAAATTTAATGCATTTCTGTTAAAGGGTTTCAATTTTCAATTATTATTACAATTAATTTGTTTTAATGTTTGTTCAATATTTCACTCGAAAGTGGTTAGTATGTATTTTTTTCTAAAAAAATATAGTTCTCTTGAGGTAATTATTATTATTGCTGTTTTCGCCTCTCGATCGCTTTCTCTTTTCCCCTCCCCCCTCTCTCTCTCTCTCGACGTCTTGTACACACATACGCACACACACACACAGAGTATGTACCAGTCAGCCAGTAAGTCAATCAGTGAGTCTACCTTGAGTATTGTTCATCTAATAGACTTAAGAGAACTTATAGAAGGAATTGAAGATAGATGCAGTTATCGACGAACTATGCACTCACTCACTCACACACATACACACGCACACGCACACGCACACAACATTTGTACTCATCTAGTGTGTGTATTTCTCTTTCACGTTTTAGAAACTCACCATTTTTCGCTTTAAAAATACTACTACTACTATTACTATTTCTACGGCTGGTCTACTTCGAATGATCTAAGCACACTAGGATGATATCTATACTTCCGTCCGTTCACATATACACTCACATACATACATACATGTCTACAAAGTTGAGGCAATCCACTTTGTTCAATGACATTTTAAATGAATTCTAATGTTGTTATGTTTATTTTTAACCAAACAAGATGGCGGATTAATGGATGTGTATATTCTTGCTTGAATTATAGTAATAATAATAGTAATAATAATAATAATGATTGACAAATCACCTTGTCTACAAATCACCTCTTAGTGCCTACTCCTTTATTATTTTTTTTCCCCAAAAATCGAGGCATTCTCATAAAACGAAAACTGAACAGACACAAAAAAACAGTGAAGAAAGCCAAGATGGGAAGAAAACAGAAAAAACTCAAAACATCATCACTTAGGGGTTTGATTAAAAACGTAGATAGAGTTCATGCGATGAAGCATTGTAATGTGGAAAAGACAGAGGGAAAAAAAGAAAGAAAGAAAACATTGAGTGAAAGTATAAACTTCATTGAGTTCACGATTAATTATCGCCCTAATTATTATTATTATCATTATTATTATTATTTTAAAGGTGATTAATTGCTAACGTTCTACCTGCCTATATTGATGGGACACAATGAATAAAGTTGGGAAATACTTGGGGTGAGAAACACAGATTGATTGCAATTAACTGTCAAGGTCATAAGATGGGATAGGTTATAAAAAAATCGTACACTTCTTTGTTCTTCCCATCATTATTTTCAAAACCTGCCCTCCCACCCACCTACTAATTTGCCTAACTAACTACCTACCTATCCTATTTGCTTACCTGCCTATATATCTACCATCCTACTTACTAGCCTACTTAACTTCTTAATTATTTACCTATCTGCTTATCTTCCTATCGACTCACCTATCTATCTTCCTATCCACCTACCTACCTACTTACCTACCTTCCTACCATCATCGTTATCAACACCTATCAGCTCACACGCCTATAGTTCCACCTACGTCATTACCTACGGACTTACTTACTTACTACCTACCAAACTAGCTACCTACTATCCTACTTACCTAACTATCTACATTCTTATCTATCTATTCTTCTGCCTATCGTCCTACGTTCCCAGCCTGACTGCATACTTTCTTATTTACATACCTACTACCTACCTACTCACTCGACTACCTGTATTTATGCAAATTTCAGTAACTGTAATCGTTATTATTATTATTATTATTGTTTCCTTTAATTCCTAGAGGAACATAAGGTTTCAGCCGTGCGTCTCCATTGCATTCGGTTCTCTGCTAGAGTCTTCACCTGGCTCCAAGTCTGCCCACACATGCTTTCATATTCTCTTCACATGACCTCCTCCAAGTCATCCTTGCACTGACGACCAACTCGCCGCTTCCCTTTCGGGTTCCACTCGAGCAGTGGCTTGTCTAGTGATGTCACTTGATGGTTTACTCAGAGTATGGCCAATCCATTTCCATTTCCTTCTGTTTCACAATCGGTTCCTGTTGGGTTGGTTCGCTCATTACCAGAGATCTCTGTTGCTGATCTTTTCTGACCGGCCATCTGATCTTGAGCGAAGTATTGAGCGAAGACAACTGTTAATGAAGGTCTGTATTTTGTTTGAGATGCTCTTTATGACGCGCAGTGCAAGTCTCTGATCCGTATAGTAGCACTGACTGACTTCACATTGGAGTTGAAAATCCGGATCTCATTTTTGATGCTGAGTAGTGCTGTTGACCTCCACACAGACTCGACAGAAATGAAAACTTGCCTTGCTTTCCCGATTCTCGCTTTGATATCCTTGTCAGTTCCGTCCGCCTGTAGTTGAAACGATGCTTCCCAGGTCGGTGGGTGAAGGAGGTTTTTTCTTTCAGGTTCCTTCCATTTATGCTGATTGCTGTCTGTTGTTGTAGCTGTTGGTGGTGTTGGCCAGGAATCATCACCACCTTTGTTTTCTCTATGTTCACCTGAAGTGAAGTCCTATCTTCTCTGGATGCTTCTTCTATCGTCAACTTGTTGCCTTTCACTTGCCTATCTTCCAGTTTGTGGGAAATCAGACATATGTATGTTATCGGCGAAGTCCAGATCCTCCAAGTATTTTGTGTGAGTCCATTTTATGCCTGTTTCCTCATTGCCCGCCACTGTTTGTCGCATTATCCAATCTACTGCAATCAGGAAAATCATTGGCGATAGTAGGCAACCAGCCAGCTTGTCTTACTCCTGTCCTCACTTCGAAGAATTCCATGAGTTTCCCGTTGTGGATTACTTGGCATGCAGCATTGTCGTACAGCTGTAGGATGAGATGTATAATTGTCGGTGGCATCCCGTAGTAGCGAAGTAGTTGCCAAAGCATCTCTCGATCGACGCTGTCGAAGGCCTTTTCAAAGTCGATGAAGCCGAGATAGAGAGGTGACTTCCATTCCAAGCTTTGTTCAATGATGACTTAACCTTGACGGGCTTTTCGATTGATACGTTACATTTGCATAGTTACCTAAAACTCTTATTTTTTGTAGAATATCTTGCCAAAAAGTTGCAAAAAACTATGGCAATTATTTACCTTTGAAACTATAATCAGCTGACCACTTTTCTCTGCTTAAGTGTGTTTACAAACTATAAATGAAAGCCACCAGTAGTTTAAAAATTGAAGCTGGATTTATCAGAATTCTCGAGATACATTTCATCATAAAATCTAAATCTGTAGAAAGAGTAATTCAAGTTTTATGAGGCAATGGATGGATGGGTGTTTCGTCCCAACTGTGGGCTCTTTAGCAGAGTTTATTAGAAAACTAAGGATATTAGCTTTAATACACCTGTCAATCAAACAATAGCATCTGGTTTTAAAAAGAAGAAATTTAGCTTTATTCAATTGAAAATCTTTTACAATCATGCAATTTTTTCGAGGCTAGTTGAATTCAATTGATTTTTGAAAGTCTTGACTTCATTTAAATCCCTAGAGTATTTATGCGTTCATATTGATAAGGAAATTAGAATTTCGATGACGTAATAACTCTCTACAGCGCTTGAAATGGATACTCATTTCTTCATGATGATGGATGCCTTGCAAAATATATTTCATGCATAAAAATCTATTCAGGTTTTGAGTTTCATTTTCTAAGAATTTTTAATTTTCTCATAAATCTTTTAGAAGTTGGTTTGTTAGGATTAGATTTGTGGCTTTTTTTACGAGTTTGACCACTGATTGATATCAGTTAGAGAATCGCTGAAAACCAATAAGGAGTCCTGGATAGCTGTTTCATCACAACATTGTATCCTCCTTAGACAAAGCGGCCAAGTATGTCTGTTGTACCTTCCTTGATTATACATCTGCTTTCGACTCTGTACCTAGAGGCCTATTGTTAAACAAGCTTAGCCTTGCACAAACTGAGCCCTGGGCTATCAACTGGCTACACTCTTACTTCTCTAATAGGATGCAGTACACGGTATATAATGGTGTACCTTCCTCTCCTTTGCTTACTGAAGCTGGAGTTCCTCAGGGTGTTGTTCTCTCTCCGTTTCTCTTTTCCTTCTTCTTACATGATTTACCTCTTTCGGATGAAATCAACTTCGTAAAATTCGCAGATGACAGCTCGTCACTACATTAGTAGAAAGGTATCTGAGTACATGCGAAAAGTTGTCTAAAACCATACTCCCCCAACACCCCCTCTATTCCCAACTATCACCTTGTATCTCATCAGGTTGAACCAGAAATCAGTACAAAATAATCTATGCTCGTACAACCAAGTACAGGAACTCAACGATACCATATTTGGCCCGTGTTCTAAGCGACACAGACAATGTTAAGCGCGAAACCTATGACTTGCTTTGTTATTAACAACATAATTTTAGACTCTTTTATTTCTCTCTTATTTTGTACTCGATAGTGAACACCTTCTTAAACATACTTAGCTATCTAAATTATTAACATTGACTTACTTTTTGTACTTTACTGTATTCCTTTTTTTGTGTATCTACTGGTTCCGACTATATTAGCACTATGAGTAGTACAAAATTGTCCTGTCATTAACCATCATTTAATTATTAGTTTTTGTGGTTACTTTTTATTTTCTATTTTTTTCGGCAATATTAACTGACAATCTTGGTTGTGAACGCCATTATCACCACCTTAAAATTTTGTATTATGCAGGATTACCCACACTACCACTACAAACACCTCATTAGAGCTGACAATAAAAAACAAGACAACAACCCTGAAATGTTATTTTATGATTGTTTAGTGTTTGTTTCAACCAAATTAACTGATCATCTTGGCGATAAACATTCTTAAATATCATTTCATAACTTCTTGTATGACTATAGCTTTACTGTCACCATGCATAAACATATCATAGCTTCCACTACCCATTACTGAGATATTATTCATTATGCTGTTTATTTTCTTTTCTACTTCTTGTTTTTTTCGGATTTTTTAAAAATTATTTTGTGTTTTTTGCGTTTGGTTTTTAGCTGTTGTCGTGTTTATATTTATTTATTTTTTTCATTGTTTTGAAAATACTCCTTTTAAGTGTTTGATAAAATTAGATGCAAATATTGTAGATTTGTGCTGAAAATTCCACACTGTACCACTAGTACTGTTTCTGGAATAAAGCAAATTATTATTATTATCAGCCTAGATTGTGAATAATCGGCAGTACGCACTGCAGTTCAAACTATTAGTTGGTGGTCGTGCTAAATCATGAATTGGTAGAATTTAGAATTCATGAGCCATTGAATCGAGTCCCTGTGGTTGAATGGTGATCTACGAGCTTGCCTTGTAACTGGAAGGTCCTGGGTTCGAAATCTTGTGGTTGGTGCGTACTGCGGATGATTCCCAAACTAGGCTGACGAAACAGCCATCCAGAACTCCCTAGCTGGTTTTCAATGCTTCTCTAAGTGATATAAATCCGTGGTCAAACTCATAAATCTTTTCTTTGTTGGAAATTGAATTTTCGGTTTTTTCAAAAAAACTTATACAATTCCAGAAGTTGAAATTTCATAGCAGTTTCGCTGTGGAAACAGAAATCATTCGAATCAGATCGCAAAATTATGTGTGATCCGCTTGATACATGCACCATATGGTCGTTTTGTTCGTTTCAGGACAAGCTCATCACCGGTGTAACCAGATTTGATTTGACCCAGATCACAATATGTGTGATTTATGTATAATGTCACACATAAACACACACACACACACTCGAAGACTTTAAGCGAAAACCATCAAATCAGTTTACTTGCTCGTGTGGAGCAAAGTATATTGGTCGTACGCAACGTCAAGTCCACAAACGTATTCTGGAACACTGCCCAGCTTGGTTATCCAGAGGGGAAAAGAAGAATAGCAACAGCTCAATCCTCGAACACCTTGTCATCTCTGGACATCGAGCACCCCCACATGAATGCTTCACAGTGTTACACAGAGTCCCTCAATATCGTACAAAGGGACTTCGGATTCGCCATCTGTACATAGCTGAAGCATTAGCTATTCGAGATCTGAAACCGGACCTCTGCATCCAAAAGCGATACATACATTCTCTTGCCGTACCATGGCCAGAGTAAAGTTCTCACCACAATTTTGCTTCTTTCCTTTACTATGTAAGTTCACTATTATTACTATTATTATTTTATTTTATCAATACTTTTTTATTATCATTATTGTTCCCATCATCCACATTTTATTACCACTCTATTACAGTTTATTAATAACATTGCTTTTCATACATATTTTATACAAAAACACTTAAAAGCTTTTCCACTAGTTCCTGTCCATTTCACACGAGTTTATTGATTATTCAATATCTCAAACTTATTACGTCATGACAACTTCTGTCTCCTTTCTAACTTACAATTAGTTATCCCTTCTTACACCTTACATTATGTAATACAATTTTCTAAGGACAAAATTTACCAGTATCTGATTGGTCTAAAGATTTCCTTGTTTAATAAAATTACGATTATACAGCTTATGAAAATGAATCGTCGAAAAGAAAATTTTCTTCGCTGTTTGTGCCTTTTTCTTATAACCAACAAACTGTCAGAAGAAATAGCCATCGTAGACAAGACTTCAAGTGAACATAGAGAAGACAAAGATACTCACCAACCAACCAGCAACAACAACAACAACCAGCAACAATCACTATCAGTGGAAGCAATTCGAAAGTGGTTACTTCCTCCACTTATCTAGAAAGTATCGTTTCAACTACCGGTGGAAGACATGGATGAGGATTTCAAAACTACAGTTGTAAAGGTAAGGCCCATGTAAAGGAATGTAAACATTGAACGTTGGTTCATTAAACTTGGTAGCCATTGGCAGGCAACTCGAAGGCACGAATGGTTCAGTTCTCGACAAGTTGGAAGAAGACGAAAGAATGCGAATAAAAGTACATTATGTTTATTATAAAAAAATTTGTTTACAGACTCTCTGTACTAACCTCGATTTTAATTGCCAAACAATACAACTTCTTTCTTACAAGTACTGGTGTTTTTTTGGAGTTAAAGTCGAGATGCGGTTGTGGTAATTATCGATTTGGAGCGTCTTGGCAAATAATAGGAACTTAGGGAACTTAGTTCCTTGACAGCACGCCTTCATCATTCTGAATTCAATCTCGAAATCTACTGGAATCAAAATAAGGAACAAGATTCAGGTTGTCATTACCAATGTCAAGTCAGTCAGTTCTTCTGTATTGGTCAGAAACTTGGCTCTGGGGTCATGAAAAGCCTTTGTAACAGTCTACTAAAGACTTTTATCTAACAGACGTCCAGTGCGCTCAGTATTGAAGATGAGATGGCCAGGAAAAAATTAGCAACGAGTGACTATTGGAACAAACCAACCAAATACCTATTGCTCAATAGCAATGCGGAAGAAAATGGAGATGGATTGAATCCACGCTGAGGAGACCGTCAGGTGCAACCTCGAGCGCAGACCCAACTGCAAACTATGAGTTGGACGTCCGAGGATGGCAAAGAGTAGATGAGAGCTTATGGACATTTGTAGGGCCAGCTAGAGAGGAGCTTAGAAAATGGGACAAAGTAGTAATGTCTTGTTGAAGTCCTATGTTTTAATCGGATATATATACAATATGCGACCTATCTAATATCACAAATGGCAATCACACCGGATACATCACTGATAATCTCTACCCTAAACGAGTGTGGTGGCTTCGATCTGACTAACAAGCTCTGATGACTGATGTTAGCGGTAACCAACTACTCATATCAGCCACTCAGTAGTATATACCTTATACCATATCCAACTCACACTCTATTAGCAATAATTTGGAGTTAATTACCACTTACATCATAAGGATGTGATGAGAAGTCGTTGTCCAGGGGACCTCCAGCACTCGCTGTAAAAGATCGATAATCGTTGATGGCATGAACTGGGATATATATAAGCCATATAACCAGTTACTCGACTATTTGGAAACCTGGGGGTACCATGGATAGGTACTCGCTGATAATATTGGCTGGAGGTAGCCTTATATACATACATATGTGTCATTGTGTTCACTGTCATTGGTTGAATGGCTGAAGAGGACTTGCTTTATGATCTGAAGATCCTTTGTGTAATCCCTGGAGGGATTAAGGATGCTCAGAGCTGAAGAGTCTCAGAAGCAGAGGGAAACAACTTTTAGTTCATGCTCTGGGACTTGAAATGAATCAGAAAAGATCTCTACAGACCAACACAATCCACACTAGGAACTGTCTATAGGATGAAGTGATCCAAAGTTTCAATAAAGATCCATCATATCAAAGGCGGACCCTCACGAAAAACTTGGAGGATCTGGACTTCGCCGATGATATATTTCTGACTTCCCACAAACTGGAAGATATGCAAAAGAAAAAAAAGTTGGCAGAAGAAGCATCAAAGATAGGACTTCAGGTGGACATAGAGAAAGCAGAGGTGATGAGGATTCCTGGCCAACACCAACAGCAACAGCGACAACAACAGATAATAATCAGCACAAATGGGGGAAATCTGGAAGAAGCAATCTCCTTTACCTACCCACCTACCTGGGAAGCATTTTTCAACTACAGGCGGACGGAACTGGCGAGGATATCAAAGCAAGAATCGGAAAAGCAAGACAAGCTTTCAATACTCTCAAGTCTGTGTGGAGGTCAACAGCACTTAGCATCAAAACGAAGATAAGATCCGGATTTTCAACACCAATGTGAAGTCAGTGCTACTCACTATACGGATTAGAGACTTGGCGCGTCATGAAGAGCACCTCAAACAAACTATAGACCTTCATCAACATTCGTCTTCGCTCAATACTTCGTTCAAGATCAGTTGGCCGGCCATAAAACATCAGCAACAGGGATCTCTGGGAGCGAACCAACACAGCAGGAACCAATTGTGCAATAAACAAGCAGGAAGAAATAGAGGTGGACTGAAGGCCATACTCTGAGAAAACAAACCATCAAGTGACATCACTAAACAAGCCATTGCTCGAGTGGAACCCGGCCGAAAGGGAAGCGGCGAGTTGGTCATCAGTGCAAGGGTGACTTGGAGGAGGTCATGTGAAGAGGAAATGAAAGCATGTAGGCGGACTTGGAGCCAGCCAGGTGAAGACTCTAGCAGAGAACCGAACTCAATGAAGAGGCATGGCTGAAGCCCTATGTTCCTCTAGGAATTAAAGGATACAATAATAATAATAAACACTTTAGAGATCCCGGTAACTGAATCGTCTATAAGCTTCCTGGGTTTGAAACCCGGCGGATACGTATTGTCAATAAGTCCCAAACTAAGAGGACGAAGTAGCTGTCCAGTATTCCCAAATGGTTCATTGACGCATCGGTAGTTTAAGGGTAGACTGTTCATCAACTATGCCACATGTGGTTTTCAGTTCGATCCCCAGCCGATGCATTCCCTGAACTCGCTAAGCCGGTAATAAGACCGGTAAAGAGGTGGCGGGAGGGGGAGGGAGTTGAACATGAGGCTAGAAACCCCATCCCGTAAAAATAAACACCACTGCTACCAAAACTTCGAAGGTCTAGCCTGAAGTCCCGCATTCCACTGGTAAGGTAAAGGAATAAAAATGTTAGAAAAAGAAAAATAAACATTTTAAAACATCTAATCGCAAGTCATTACTTACTTGTGAATTATTAAAAAATTATTAAAATAACCTTGATTTACTATATAATTTTAATAAGGGCAAAGGTCACTGCTGATTGACTGATAATTGTCAATCATAAATTTAAGGCACATGTATGTTGATGAGAGTTTGTGTTTGGGTGTGTGTGTAGGGACGGGTATGTTTGTGTGTATGTGTATTAAATTTCACCTGAGCTATTCAAATGATCATATGGTAAAAGCGAACAGAATAAGGGGTACTCTGATGATGATGGTTGATAGTTTAAATCTCTTAGGGCTTAAATTTATGAGTAACTGTCATCAATGTATGTTGAGAAATGTGTGTGTAGAGAGAGAGTGTGTGTGTGTTAATATACGGGTGCGCCTAGTAATTGCCTTATTATTATTATTACACATAGTGATTACAGCTCAACGTAGGTAGTATTAGTAGTCGTTGTGTGAGTAGTAGTTTAACAGCAGATAAGAAAATTTGTGACAGAAGGGTTACTTTGCAACCCCCTAATATGAACTCTGCAGTCTGATCTGATATGCCTGTGATTTTTTTAAACTTGTGTCCATTTGAATTATCAATGAATACTGTGTAACTCTCTGACACAAAGATTCTCAGCTATTAGCAAGACTGCCATCACCGTATCTATTAGACGTATGCTTTCTTTGCCCTACCACCCACTCGCAGCTTAGAATATATGTGCCCACCCTCTCGACAGTCCTCCATTACTTATAGTCTTATCGAAGAGCAGCTTTCCCTTCAGTATCCTAGTTTGCTACACTATAAAAAGCACTGGTCATTCGTTCTTAACGCCTCTGATATTCGATTTTGCATTCTCACCGGTTCGATTTCGGTGGCTTTATAGCAGCTACCATTGTGCTTAGTATCTGTTGTGTTACCTTCGCAAGTTCACTGATGTTCATAGGTTGTGTAGCGTTGACCAGTAGTAATTGCTGGGCGACAAAGGAAATCTGAAGCCTTACCTCCAATACTATTGGGTCTCCATCCGGTCCTTGCTTCATGGTACAAAGTTGTCATATTGTCTGCTGTGTGTCCATCAGGCTGTTGAAGTTCTCCACCAATCGGTCAACCAATATTTTCCAGGCTTCCTCATCAAGTGCCCACTCCACACTGTCGTACGCCACTGTTGTTCTGACCTCTCAGCCGCATCCACAGCACAAAACGTCTTCGTCGTCAGATCCTGGACATCCTTGAAGTCCGATTAGAAACTCCATATTTCTTCTTCTTCTTCGAAAGTAATAAGCCATGGGATCTTAATTGTCCAAAGGCAACGGAAAGGTTACTTTGAGATCCCAAATATGGACGCTGCATTTTGGCATCCCTTTGATTTGTAACGCGTGCCAAAGAGCACGGTCTAACTCTCTGGAGATAGTAGAAATGGTACTATGAGTTGTAGTGTATGCCATTGTAACTTCATAAATCAATTCTTTTCTTATTCATTAGCCTTCCAACTGTAACATAAAGCTTCAAGATTAATTTCATGAAGTTTTATTAGAGGGTGAGATTGATAGACTGGCGCTCCCCAGACTTTCCTGTTTACCGGGCTGACTACTAGCTATGTGATGTTTAGGAGTGCGTCCAACTGCATGTATGGTTGGTGAACATTCTACTCCTGATCCAACGGTGCACATATAAATCAATACCAATCAATAAATCATAGGGAAAGGAAGCTAACTGAACTGCTGCCTCCCAATTTTTTTTGAATTTATTTGTCAGTGAGTACGGTGGTATGACTCACTGGCTTAAAGTACTTTACTTTGTTTCAGCCAACGGATCCCGGTATTATTACTACTATTCCCTTGGGTTCCAAGTAGAACTTCTCTGTAGTCCTCTCTAGTTAGCTCCACGACTGTCTACCAACTCTCATCTTCTCATCGCACAACCTCCTAGATGTCATCCTCGAATTCCCAACTCGCTATCTTCACTTCAGGTCCCACTCGAGAGTATGTCTCATTTATTCGGTCTTCTTAGTGTGTGTCCAGTCCATCGCCGTTTCTTTTGGCGTATTCGTTGTACAATCGGTTCTTGGTTGGTTTGTAGCCTGACAAAGTTCATTTTTGCTTAATTATCCTTTCCATATGACTGGGTGATGTTCATAATCAGGAGAAGGCGGTAACTGTTGATGAAAATATTCACTAGCCTTCAAGTGTTAGTTTGTAGAGATTTGATTGGTTGCGGGATTTTCATCATGAGCTGACATTAGTTAGAGAACCATTGGAAAACCTGGGAGTACTGGACAGCTGTTTCGTCAGCTTAGTTTGGGACTCTTCATCAGTACACACCCAGCGGGATTCGAACCCAGGACCTTCTGGTTACAAGGCGAGCTCGTATACACTAGCCTGTTGGAAATGCTTTTGGTGATGCTATCACCAGGTCTCTGAGCCATGCTGAAGAACTGATTTGACCTTAGCGTTGAAAATGTGAATCTTTTCCTTTATGCAAAGTGGAGCAGATTCTCATATTGATTTTAGAGTACTGAATGTTTGCTTTGCTTTTCCTGCCCTGCCCTGTCATGTCCCGGCTGTCTTTGCTATCCTTATCGGTGCTGGTCATAGTTGAAAAGATGCTGTCCAAATAAAGTGGAAGAAGTGGTCTCACTCAAATTTCTTCCGTTGATAGTAATTGGTGCTATTCTCGTCCCACCTACTTCACTCTGACCAACTGGGACGTTCCATTAACCTGATATTCCTGTGAAAAGACCTGTTCCAGGTGACTGAACTCCCCCCAAAAACACTCATTACACTTTAAGCTATGGGAAGCAGAACTTCATCAGAGTTCACTCATAATCCCAATTTGGGATTGGTCTACGAATTCATTGAACTCCGTCCTCGTTGTTAAAATTACCGAAACTTTTATGATGAGTTACTTTAACCATTTGTGAATTAAGTGTGTAAAAGAAGCGAAGTGATTAGTTTCCAAGGTTTAATTACGAATTGGTGCGTCGGTGGCATAGCGGTTAGGACGCTCGCCGACCATGCACATGGTCCGGGGTTCGATCCCCGGCCACCGACGCACTCCTTTACCTCGCTAAGCCAGAAATAATGCTGATGAAAAGAAAAGGTTGGGCATGTTGGCTAGCAACCCTATCCTGTAAAATAAACACTGCTACAAAAACTTCAAGCCACTAGCTTGAAGCCCCCTATGTTCCACTGGGGAACGTGAAGGAAAAAAATTACCAATTGGAAAACTACTGACGTTTTACAAGGAGGAAGGGCAGCGCTATATTACCACTGAATAGTTGACGGGATGGGCTTGTTAGCTAAAGATCTTAGGTTAGACTTGCAATGAGGCTGTGGGTGTGTACTAAGGTGTACACATGTCCTAGCCATTATCTCAATCGAGGTAACTGCTTAACCTTATTGATTGGCTTCCCTTCTTTATCTAACACTCTATGCTTAACTTGAACAATACTCACCCAGCAGTACATACATCCTTTTTACCGATAGTCTACGCGAAAAATGACGGAAGTAAGGCTTTTGTTTCCATTGCTAAGATTTCGTCCTCAATCAATCCAACAGTACTGATACAACCACCTCACTTTCCAAAAAGAATGCTGCAGTGTTTTATCCACAGTGGCAAGGAAATACATAAATCCACAGTTCCCGTTGTATATACTCAGTGGAGGTATGAGCCAACAAAGTAATGCATTGAAAGCATATACATACTTCCCACGATCACGGTGACACTTTGCGGAATATATGTCAAAATCGTAGAGTAATCAAATCCTACACGAGATGTAATCAGCTAAATCTGCAAGGCAAACAAGTTGTAGTACATATCTGAATATTCATCCATATGTCGATCATGATGACAAATCCAAATCACTACCTATACAGCGCCAATAAACCTGGATATCTGTGAAATAACGAAAATATGCTGACAACTGCATTTCAGATCCCACTGACTCATTCGATGGTGATATTCTGCTCCTGCATGCCTCTTTCGACATTTTGTATGGATTGGTTCGCAGTCATTCTGGTTCCAGACCGGAAGGAATCAACCATCCAGCGCTCGCTGATTCATTAATACTTTTCTGCAAGTTTCACTGGATACTAACTGCTGTGGTAAGCCTCTTGCAGATTATATTGCTTAAAACATCGTTTATGGTAAACTAACTAACGTTTTATGACCCATTTTTATACTTTTGTGAGTAGCCCACCATATCGACCAAATGTATAACGCAACACTCAGTTGTTACGCGCATTTTCGACAAATTCAAACAGTAACGATGCCTAGGATTATATCAAATAAATTGTTTTAACTTATGCAAAGTGTGCTTACTGTCATTATTCCATTACCTTCCCTTATATATATATCTTGTGTCAGTGAAAAATTTTAAACATGCTTACTCCATGTATACATTATTAACATGTTAATGACGCCTGTTAACTGGAGTCCCTCATGTGCATAAAGTGAGAATTTATTATTATTATTATAAACTGGGAGTCAACGCAAGACCAGTAGTGCAGCATCATCCCTGACAGGCATCATTTCGTTTGACGATCCTCTATCAACTCTTATGTAACAGCTTTGATTAGTGCGAAAAACTTATTATTTAGCACTCCGCTCACAAACAAATATTACCACAGCACCTATTGGTCGACTAGGTTAAGTGCCGCTTTCAGGTCAAGAAATATGCACGTCAGTATTTTGATGATCTAGCACCTGTTGAAGAGTAAAGATACGATCAATACACCCTCTTTCTTTCTCTCATAAAACCTAAGTGATTTCCTCGGGTTTGGTTTCTTTTTTTTTAAACACTGCTCAGTTTATGCATGATTATGATACTTAAAACTTTAGATACTAAAGTTACTCACCCACTGAATTCTCATTTCATTAACTTTAAATCGTTTATTTTTTCAAGAAATTAGAAGGTGAAGGGAAGAAATCTGAAACAGAAAGAAATTTTTTTTAGAAAAAATTAGTTTCACACCCATAAAAAATTGACAAAAAAGGAGAAAAACCTATTTTTAAGTTATGTATTCATTCATTAAATAAGATTTCTATAATTAAATCATGATTTATTTGATTTTCCAATGTTAATAATTTTTGTGAAGAGGTGGGCAAAAATGAAGAAGAAGAAATGGACTATTGGCTCAGTGTAAACCTCTAATCTCATTACGGATGGATTTAAGCACCACGCAGTGAGTAACCGAATTCTGTCACAGCACTGGACAAAGAAGTGAAGAAGAGTGCCAGGAGGGACAAAAGACAATTCTACGACAACCTCGCTACTGAAGCTGAGAAGGCAGCAGGCAAAAGGGACCTGAGGACACTATATCAGATAACCAAGTCTCTGTCCGGGAAGAGATCAACACAATTGAAACCTACAAAAGACAGCCAAGGGAACCCAATTACCAAGGAAGAAAGACAGATTAAACAATGGGCGGACCACTTCAAAGGACTCTTGAACCGACCACCACCTGCAACCCGTCCAGAAATACCAACAACAGTACGTACACAACTGCAAGTTGACACCAATCCTCCAACGGAAGTTGAAGTCTTGAATGCAATCAAGCTTCTGAAAGCTGGAAAAGCAGATGGACCAGATGGAATACCCCCTGAAGCAGTGAAAGCGGACCCAGAAACTACAGCAGATATGCTGACTCCATTACTGCAAAAAGTCTGGAAAGAGGGAAAGGTGCCTATTGACTGGAGGAAAGGCTACCTCGTGAAACTACCAAAGAAGGGAGACCTGGGACTCTGCAAGAACTGGCGACGAATCATGCTCCTGTCGACGCCAAGTAAAATCCTGAGTCGCGTCATCCTGGAGAGAATCAAGGACGCGCTGGTAACAGAACTCCGACCAGAACAAGCTGGATTCAGGAAAGGCAAATCATGTTCTGACCAAATTACAACTCTACGCATCATCTTCGAACAAAGCATGGAATGGCAATCAAAACTCTACTTCAACTTTATAGACTTTGAGAAGTCCTTCAACAGCGTTGACCGTGAAGTAATTTGGAAACTACTCGAGTACTACGGCGTACCCCAAATATTCATCAACCTTATTCAACAGCTGTACGACAACGGCACATGTCAAGTGATCCACAACGGAAAACTCAGCGAGGCGTTTGGAGTAAACACAGGAGTCAGACAAAGGTGCTTATTATCACCAATGATATCCCTAATTGTGGTGGACTGGATTATGCGTCAGACAGTGAGTGGGAAACGAGAAGACAGGGATATCCTGGACCGACTTGAAGAACCTAGAAGACCTATATTTCGCGCGTGGATGATTTATGTTTGATGTCACACAAAATCGAAGACTTGCAAGCGAAAACCGACAAACTGGTCGAAGAAGCAGCCGGTGAAGACAGGACTCCAGGTGAACATAGACAAGACGGAGGTTATGAAAATAACCACCACCAACAACGACAGCAGCAGCAAAATCCAGCGCCAATCACCATCAACGGGAGGGATTTGAAAGAGGTGACTTCATTCACTTATCTAAGTGGGACATTGTCTCAACTACAGGAGTAACGGACGAGGATGTCAAATCGAGAATCGGTAAGGCGAGAAACACATTCTTCAACCTGAAACCAATCTGGAAATCTTCGTCACTCAGCCTGCATCAACAACAAAGTGATTCGGATTTTCAATACAAACGTCAAGTCAGTCAGTTCTTCTATACGTATGGATCAGAAACTTGGCCAGCGGGTCACCAAGAATATTTCGAACAGCCTGTTGCAGACCTTTATCAACAGCTATCTTCGTTCTATACTGAAGATCAGATGGCCGCCGGAAAGAATCACCAACAAGAAACTATGGGAACAAACAAAACAAGAACCAATCGCTCAACAAATATGCAGGAGAAAGAAGTGGAGATGGATTGGACACTCGTTGAGGAGGCCGCTGGGTGACATCGCGCGTCAGGCCAGTGCTCGAATGGAACCGGAAACGGAAGCGGCGAATGGGGCGTCCAATGGGGACAGCTACAGAAACTTCAAAAGGCTTGAAGATCGATGTTCCACCCACACAGAACACAAGGGATGAAAATTAAATAAATTAATTTTTTTTAAATCCATAAAAGCTGCGGCTTTTTCGAAAGTCTCTTTTTCTAAAACTTAGAGTACCATGGTAGATATCTAATCTGTGACACTGAGTAAAGACTGCTTAATATCATGAATGGATACGCATGAGGGAATATGGTCGCTTCTACTCTTAAATGTCAACTTTGTTGGCTAATTTTCCACATTCCTGGTCTTCTGAGTGAAACATTCTATTATTATTATTTTTATGGGACAAAGTGCCAGTCTCACGCCTTCCCCACCACGCTTCCATCTTTTTTCCGATTTCCTGTTGGTTATAAAAGCAAATCAGAAGGGGATCGAATTCAACCGCTGTATGCGGCTGACGAACATTCTACCAATGAACCATCGATGGACATCAGCGCGGACAACTTAATAATACTTCGTCAATACTAATTAATTTTTTAATAATTCTTTATAATTGATATCGTTTAAAGATGAAACCTGTATAAACTCAATCATATCAATACAGTCTGAGTATTTAAATGTCAAATTTATAAATTTCACAGATACTTTTCATTTCAAATTTAAATTTATCAACATTCTAGACTATAAATATACGAGATATGTGAGTTTTATCCTCTTCAACATTGAATATTGAATGGCGGAGTATTTAAATTCGCGCGTTGCTTTAATTTCTAAAGACAGAAGTTAATTTTCTTATAAAAAAAGATCTTTAAAAAATATATATAAACATAATCTATTGTTATTTTTAATTATTGAAAAAATAATGATGATAAGATGAAGCGAAACGATTAGATAATTGAAAGGTCTAATCCTCTTTCAATTTCTCAAGAGGCAGGGAGAGAGAGAGAGAGATAGGGAAGCCATTCATGGAGGGTTGAGGTAATTAGGGAGAAAATGGGGGAAACTCAAGGAAGGGGGTGATAAACAGACCTTGCTCTATTCAAAAGTAATTCCTCTTAGAATTTAGTTTTTCATTTGTTTTGTTTTTTCAACTCTTTGTTTTTTCCTTATAGATTAATTAATCCGTTAAATAAAGAAGAACTATGAGAGTAAAAAGGGACTGTTTACATATACACACTTTTAAAGCTTTTTTTAATTTATAAGGTTGATTTCTCCTTCCTTGAGAAGTAGTTTACTACTGAAATCAGGTGGGAAATTTGAGTAGTATAATCTTTAGGCGACATGCAATGATAAATAAAACACACTTCTCGCACCACCAAATACAGAAAATAGTGAAATCTATTTATGCTTTCTAACTTTGAGCACTAGGAATCCAGGCTGCTCATTTCATTCTATTCAGGACTCGTCAACTGGATATGACTTCAATCCCCAGCAAGACTGGAATCTAGCACACATAATCGCAAATGCCAAAGCATTGTTCCGCTAGGTCACTAGAGCTATCTGTCTACTTTTGTCTTCTTCAGTGCTACCTCGAATTTGTAGACTACTATCAGTGTAGTCGGCAACTAAATACCTGTCTGAACAGTTGGTTTGTCTCCTCTTTGGAACTATTCAGAAGTACACACCCAAGTTCCCACTAGAAATCCAATTCAGAACCATCAAATCAGTCATAATTCAATCCGTTATAAATCTTAATTTCTATCAATTCTGTTTTCAAGGAGTAAATTTCATCAGTGAGTATCTGTCCACACATCCAATAAGATCGACCCTACAGATGAACAATTCTCATGAAAACTCTAGCGAATTTATTCTGTAGTCAGTTATTTAGTGATTTATTTAAACCTTCATTGATATACTACTTATAGACTTGATCACAGACTGATATCAGTAAGAGAACCATTGAAAACCAGGACACAGCTTTTTCTTCGTAGTCCGGGATTCTTCAGCAGTACGTACCCACAACTACACCAAGGATCCCATCCAGGAACCAGCCGATAGCATCTGCTGACAGTTGCACTACATATATCGCAAATTAACGGAAGTTATGATTTGTGGGCTTCGGTGGCACAGCGGTAGAATACTCGCCAACCAAGCCACACGTGGTCCTGGGTTCAATCCCCGGCGACCAATGCAGTCCTTTACCTCTCTAAGCCAGTAATAAGACTGGTAAAGAGGGAAGGTTGGGGGGCATGAGGCTAGCAACCCCATCCTGTAAAAAATAAACACCACCGCTACAGAAACTCCAAGCCTCTAGCTTGAAGCCATATGTTCTACTGGGAACGTGAAGGAATAAAAAAAGATTATTCTTGGGCTATTGGAATCCGTCTCAGTGGTCAAATGGATTGATCAACTGGCCAGCCCCGTAAAATGGAAGTTCTGGGTTCGACCGTCAGTAGGATTATGGGTTGTTACTACTGAAGAGTTCCAAGCTGGAATGAAACAGATATCCACTACTCATTGAGGGGTTTCAGATCAAACCAACATGCTGTCTAAGCAATTCACAGTTTTCCATACTTTCAACAAAATATTACGCAATTTTATTAAAAATTACTTTCAACCAAACATTTGACAGGTGAGATTTCGACCTATCTGGGATTCATCATCTGCATTTACTAGATATATTCCTCAGTTGTGTGGGTAATATCATTCCCGTTTTGAATTCGAACCAGACACTCACATTTATCGTATAGTCAATTAACTTAGTTGGTAATGCTTTGAAACTGTAGATGTTTGGGTTCAAGTTACGAATCTACTCCTTACAAACCAACTATAGAAAATTAATCTGATGCTCGCTAGTGACTTGCTACAGGACGGAGTTTCCTGCGGTTCTAGTGAGAACTCGTAACCAATGAGATCCATCCAATCACGTTTGAGGATGGATTTCCAACCGATGACATCGCTTGGTGCCAGCCATGCTAAATCACGAATTAGTAGAAGTTAGAATTCATGGACTGGCCATTGAATCAGGTCCCAGTGGCTGAATGGAATAAGAACTTGCCTTGTAACCGGAAGGTCCTGGGTTCGAACTCCCTGTGGTGGGTGCGTACTGACGATGATTCCCAAACCAGGCTGACGAAACAGCTGTCCATTACACCCTGCAGATGGTTTTCAATGGTTCTCTAACTGATATCAATCCGTGATCAACTCGTAAAAAACAAAACTAACCCTTACAAACCAACTATTGGAAATTGGATATAAGTACATCCAGTTGATAGTTCTCAAATAGGTTGAAACTTGAGTCTCGAATCCGATTTGGAACTCACCACCGATCAAATAAATTCATACTGATTCCTTTATTTATTGACCATTGGTTATGATTTGTCTCAGGTCCAAGCACAGACTGATATCAGTTAGAGAACTAACAAGACCAAGCTTGTTGACCATTGAGGCACGTGGACTTCCACCAATTTGTGATTTTAACGCAATCATCAGCCAGTGTCATGGGGGAATATTTGTCTTCACACTCGACTTGGTGGATTCCACTGGTTTATGAAGTTGGCCTAGTAACCTGAAGATCCTGGGTTCGACCCCTCGTGGAGTCGTGGGTGCGCTCTCTGAAGAATTCCAAACTAGGACGAAACACCTGTCCAGTACTTCTTGGTGGTTTTCCATGATCCTCTAACTGGTATCAGTCTGCAATCAAACCTATTACACTTTTTATGCAATACATTATATTATGCAGAAGAAAATGGAGATGGATCCGACACACGCAGAGGAGACCGTCGAATGATACTGCTCGTCAGGCACTCGAGTGAAACCCGAATAGGAAACAATGAGTTCGGCGTCACTTCGAGAGTGACATGGAGGAGATTGTACAAGGAGGGAAGGAGAGACTATGGGCAATCGAAGGGCCGGATGAAGAGGGACTCACGGAGAATAGGACAACATGGAGATGTGTCGTTGAAGTCCTATGCTCCACTCGGAACCGACGGGAACAATAACAGTGACTATTATTATTATGTTAACAGATTGGGGACAATTGGTAGGAAATCACAAAGCATAGTTTTATGCTGATCTCCACTCATCAATGGGAAGTATTTGAAAATTCAAAGCAATTGGTCAATTCTCACAGATTCAAAACCAAATTAATCAGTGCTACAGTTAGAGAGAGGGGAAAATACTATCACTCAGCTATTTGTGGTTCGAATATCAGAGGTAACTCCACTTCCTTCAGAGTTTGTAGATATGTCTTACTGATAACCCCAGATCCAATTAGAGATTTCTGACTGCCGATTCCTTTCAACCATTTCACATTCTCAAGTGTTGATTTGCAGGGATTTTATTGGCTACTAATGGTTTTCCTGATTTCAGTAGACTGGATAATGCGACAAATAGCGGGCAATGAGGAAACAGGCATAAAATGGACTCACACAAAAAACCAACTTGGAGGATCTGGACTTCGCCGATAACATGCATATGTCTGATTTCCCACAAACTAGAAGATATGCAAATATGAGGCAACAAATTGGCAGAAGATAGGACTTCAGGTGAACATAGAGAAAACAAAGGTAGGTGATGAAGATTCCTGGACAAGAACAACAACAACAACAGACAACGATCACCATAAATGGCTGGAACCTGAAAGAAACAACCTCTTTTACCCACCTACCTGGGAAGCATCGTTTCAACTACAGGCGGACGGAACTGACGAGGATATCACAGCAAGAATCGGAAAAGCAAGGCAATTTTTCATTACTCTCAAGTCTGTGTGGAGGTCAACAGCACTACTCAGCATCAAAAATAAGATCCGGATTTTCAACTCCAATGTGAAGTCAGTGCTACTATACGAATCAGAGACTTGGCGCGTCATAAAGACCACCTCAAACAAACTAGAGACCTTCATCAACATTCGTCTTTGCTCAATACATCTCAAGATCAGATGGCCGGCCATAAAACATCAGCAACAGGGATCTCTGACAATGAGCGAACCAACCCAGCAGGAACCGATTGTGCAACAAATGGGCAGGAAGAAATGGAGATGGATCGGCCATACTCTGAGGAAGTCATAAAGTGACATCACTAGACGAGCCCTAGAGTAGAATCGGAATGAGAAGCGGCGGGCTGGTCATCAGTGTGAAGGTGACATGCAGGAGGAGGTCATGTGAGAAGGAGTTGAGAGCATGTGGGCACACGTGGAACCAGTGAAATTAGCAGAGAACCGAACGCAGTGGAGACGCGCGGCTGAAGCCCCATGTTCCTCTAGGAATTAAAGGAAATAATAATAGTTATTATTTTTGGCTACTGGTTTGATGATGAGCTAACACCAACTAGAAAACCACTGGAAAACTAGGATGGAGTACTGGACACTGCTGTTTCTTCTCCTCCCTCTTTGGGACTCTTCAGAAGTACCCACTCACCGGGGTTTGAAATCAATCAGGATCTTCCAGTTTCAAGGCGAGTTCATGGCGCATTTAGCCACTCGAATCCTACCCAACAGCCCATCAACTCCAACTTCTATCAATTCGCTAGGAATATATAAAGCGACCAGTTCAATACACAAAGTTACCTGGAGTTCCACTGAGAGGTTGTAACCAGCAGGATCCGTTAAGTCAGGTAAGACAATAGTAACTCACTCGCCGATGACACTGGCTGGCAGTTATTATTACTATTATTCCCTTGGGTTCCTAGTGGAACATAGGGCTTCAACTGCTTCAACGTCTCCACTTGCTTCTGTCTTCTGCTGTACTTTCCACCTGCATCCATCTTAGTCCATACTGTTTCAATTCCTCTTCACATGACTTCTTCCTGCATGTCACCCTTGGACGTCCCACTCGCCGCTTCGCTTTCGGGTTCCACTCAAACTATGGCCTGACGCGCGATGTCACCCAGCGAGTGGCCTCCTCAGCGAGTGTCCAATCCATCTCCACTTTCTCCTGCATATTTGTAGAGCGATCGATTCTTGTTTTGTTTGTTCCCATAGTTTCTTGTTGGTGATTCTTTCCGGCCATCTGATCTTCAGTATAGAGCCAGCGAAGACAGTTGTTGATGAAGGTCTGCAACAGGCTGTTGGAAATATTCTTTGTGACACACTGGCCAAGTTTCTGATCCATCCGTATAGAAGAACTGACTGACTTGACGTTTGTATTGAAAATCCGAATCACTTTGTTGTTGATGCAGGCTGAGTGACGAAGATTTCCAGATTGGTTTTAGGTTGATGAATGTGTTTCTCGCCTTCCCGATTCTCGATTTGACATCGTCGTCCGTTCCTCCTGTCTGTAGTTGAGACAATGCTCCCTAGATAAGTGAATGAAGTCACCTCTTTCAAACGCCTCCCGTTGATGGTGATTGGCGCTGGATGTTCCTGCTGCTGTTGTTGTTGTTTGTTGGTTGGTTATTTTCATAACCTCCAACTTGTCTATGGCTGGCAGTTACGCTGTCACAATTATTGAACACAATACTTCAATAATCCAATCCAGTCAGGTGGTCAGTAGCACCACCGTGGTCATAGAATTAGGCAACACGCATGACACTCACTGTATTACCCATCCTCCTGCCTCCCCCACCTATTAAACCATCAATATAACAGATGATGCTCATATGCGTTTGTGTGTGTGTGTGAGACCCTAAAAAAGGCAAAATCAAGTCAACGGTAACGTGCTGGTTGAAAGGATTAGCCTTACACCAAATGAACCAGAATAATAATAATAATAATAATAATAATAAAGAAACATATGGACACACAGTTTGTTTATTTGCTTTTCTACAAAGAAAAAGTGGTTGGTGTAAACACACATTGGGGAAACTCATTTTGGAAAAGAAAACAATACACCATTAAGTATAGTGTGACATAAATACTGTAACTATGATTTTTTTTTAGAAAAACTTTTTATTATTACTACTACTAAAAAGTGGTTGTGGAGTGGATTATCCATACATCGATCCATCCATCAATGGATCTGATCCATATGACCCATAAACATGTAGGTGAGTATGGTGAGTAAACAGGCTGAGTTGAGTTGAGTTGAGTTGATCGATGAATGGATGGATGAGTGGGTGGGTAGGTGGATAGGTGCGTGGGTGGGTGGGTATATTAGTGACAAGGCGAGAGAGAGAGAGAATTAGCCAATAAGAAAGTTGGGGGAGATAATCACCACCTACCGCTACACTAACTAACTAACTAACTAACTAACTAACTTTCACCATAATTTCATGGTTTTTACAAAGTTAATCGTATTCCACCCTTATTTTAATGTTGATAAACTTTATTTATTGTTTATTTATTTGTTTATTTATTTATCTGTTTATGTATTCATATTTCTGTTGTTGTTGACGATGATGTTGTTGACCAGGATCATATGATACATGGTGTTTTGTTTTTCACGTTTCCCTTATTACTATTACTATTACTATCATTATTATTATGATTATTTCCATATGTACAGTAAACAAGCGATTCCTGATTGAGTTAATTGACCAAATATAAAGGCAGAACAAGTAGAAACAAGCAAAAAGTGTTTGCCACACACACACAAACGCCTATGTTAACATGAAACAATTAACTTTGCATTTAAATACGTATATATGCATGTATGCGTGTATGTGTGGTTTAAATGTTTAACAAACACCTGTCAACATATTCCTCTCCAGTTGGAGAACCATTGAAAAATCAAGAGAGCGCGCGCGAGAGAGAGAGTACTTGACAGCTGTTTCATGCAGTTTTAGGATATTCAAATCTTAGTGGCTAAACAGTCCACGAGCTCGAACCCTTTTAAAATTATTATTATTATTATTGTTCCCTTGGTTTCCTAGTGGAACATAGGGCTTCAACTGCTTCAACGTCTCCACTTGCTTCTGTCTTCTGCTGCACTTTCCACTTGCATCCATTTTAGTCCATACTGTTCCAACTCCTCTTCACACGATCTCCTCCATGTCACCCTTGCACTGACGTCTCACTCGCCGCTTCCCTTTCGGGTTTCACTCGATGGCCTGACGCACGACGTCACCCAGTGGCCTCCTCAGTGAGTGTCCAATCCATCTCCACTTCTTTCTCCTGCATATTTGTTGAGCGATTGGTTCTTGTTTTGTTTGTTCCCATAGTTTCTTGTTGGTGATTCTTTCCGGCGGCCATCTGATCTTCAGTAGAGAACGAAGACAGCTGTTGATAAAGGTTTGCAACCTGTTGGAAATATTCTTGAGGACCCTTTTAAAATGCGTACTGCTAAAGAGTTTCAAAGGAAGAAAGACGAAATGGTTGTGTAGTACTTCGTGTTAGTTAGTCAGTTTTCCAGGTGGTTCTTTAACTGACTTCAACTCGTGATGAGATCTGTAACCAATAGAAACTAGACAAACCAACACTTGAAAATTGATATGGTGCCTACTAGTGACTGGCTGTGCACAGGAAATTACATGGAGTTCCAGTGGGAAGTCATAACCAGTGAGGTGAAGGTGGGGTTGACCAAGTTAGGTAATAGAACACGTACTCGCTGATAACATTGGTTGGCGGTTGAGCTATATATACATGACGAATTGACAGAAGTTGCAATTCATGGGCTACACAACCTGAAGACTCTGGGTTCGAATCCCAGTGGGTGAGTACTGTTATGAAATGGTCCCCTGACTGATATCAGCTCGTCAACAAACTTTGTAACTAATCAAATCTTTCTTCATCTTCCTATTAGTTAAACAACATTATTAAAACAATATGAAGGAAAGTGTTCGAGGTGTTTCATCCTGGTCTGGGACTCATTGCTTTCTGTCATTCCTTGACTCTTGAATGGAACGTACAACTTCAGGCTAGCAGCCTCGAAATTTCAGTAATATTGATATTGATTTTGGAGGATGAAATTATTAGCCTCACAATTCTTTCTTTCTTTGATTTGCTAGTGAACAGGCAAGCTTTCAGCGTACATCAGCAGAGGATCTAATCCAGGATCACATCCGTAGTTGATGAGTCATTCTACATCTGAAACAACGACTAAAAATTATGCGTTTATGACTTCTTCTTCTTCAGGGATCTACCTAATATACTTCACATTATTATGGGGATGAGGAGGGGGGGCGATGAACATTTTACTGCACAGTCAGGGGGGGGCAGTTAACATCCGCAGGGATAATGAATTCTATTTTCTGCTGTGAATAACAGGCGTCAGATCTTCCCTATTATATATATGTATATATAGTTTATACTCTAATGAATCACTGTGAGTTTGTTTAAATTTATTTTATTTATTTATTTATTTTTTCCTTCACGTTCCCAGTGGAACATTGGGCTTCAAGCTAGAAGCTTGAAGTTTCTGTAGCAGTGTTTATTTTTACAGGATGGGGTCGCTAGCCTCATGCCCAACCTTTCCTCTTTACCAGCTTTATTTATGGCATAGCGATGTAAAGGAGTGCGTCGGTGGCCGGGGATCGAACCCCGGACCATGTGGATGGTCGGCGAGCGTCCTAACCGCTGTGCCACCGACGCATTTGTTTACATTGAACGACATGAAATAGAATGTTCAAATATATGCATAGTATTCTGTTGCTAATGCACTGTTGAACTGTGGGGATATGTGAGAATAATATCCCCCTGGAACACATTGTCTGGATCACACCACCACACTACTACTACTCCTGTTACTAATGGTTAAGGCGGCCTTGACTTATTAGTGACCAACTCTACGCCAAAGCTGTAGTAAGAAATCTTGGACGTTGCGGCTTTCTCCAACTCATGTGTATGGATAATTTCTAAGCGACAGAGACGATGTTAAGCGTGAAACCTATGACTTGCTTTGTTGTTAATAACATAATTTTAGGCTCTTTTATTTCTCTCTTATTTTGTATTCTATAGGGAACTCCTTCTTAAACATACTTAGCTACCTAAATTATTAACATTGGCTTACTTTTTTGTACTCAACTCTATTCCTTCTTTTGTGTATCTACTGGTTCCGACTATATTAGCACTATGAGTATTACAAAATTGTCCTGATATTAACCATCATGTAATTATTAGTTTTTGTGGTTGTTGTTTTTTTGTTTCTTTTTGTTCTACAATATTAACTGACAATCATTGGTTGTGAACGCCATAGTCACCACCTTAAAATTTTGTATTATGCAGGATTACTCATACTACCACTACAAACACCGCATTAGACCTGACAATAAAAAACAAAACAACAACCCTGAAATGTTATTTTATGATTCTTTAGAGTTGTTTCAACCTAAATTAACTGATCATCTTGGCGATAAACATTCTTAAATATCATTTGATAACTTCTTGTATGACTATAGCTTTAGTGTCACCATGCATAATCATATCATTGCTTCCACTACCCAATACTGAGTTATTATTAAATGCTGTTCATTTTCCTTTCTACTTCTTGGTATTTTTTCGAATTTTTTTCTTATTTTTGTGTTTGTTTTTTGTTGTTGTTTTTATATTTACTTTTTGAAATACTCCTTTTAAATGTTTGGTAAAATTAGATGCAAATATTGTAGATATGTGCTGAAAATTCCACACTGTACCACTAGTACTGTTTCTGGAATAAAGCAAATTATTATTATTATTCTAAGTGACGTCAGTCGTTGACAGTGTGATGTAACACCAAGTCATGAATTCACTAGCCATCAGTTCTTGAGTGAACCAATAACCGAATGGTAGTCATTTCTTCATTAATTGTAAGCTAAGGACAGTCAGTTCTGTTCTTGGTGGGTTGGTATTCCTACACAGTAAAACAACTCATGCATGCTATTTGGTTTCCAATGGTCCTTTAAATTCTATCACAATTATTGATCAAATCTATCATGGGATCAATCAAATCGCATACAAAGTGATCCATTATTTGAATCAGCGTGTTGCGTAACTGCGTTAGGTTGTTGTGACTAAAGTATGATGAAAGCTACAGATGTTCTATAACTATCTTAATGCTTCGGTAGTTCAATCGCAAAATGTTTGCCAATCAATTAATAGTGTTCTCCGAGCTGGTTGGTTTAGTTGCTGACCTTTCGTCGTCCTTCTGGACAACATCCCCTTTCAGCGCAATATTTAGCATAAAGTGAAATGATTTAAATTTCTTCATGAGTGATATAATTGCGTCTCCTGGTAACCATCTTTACATATGTATTGACCATTTTCTATTGACTTGGATTTTAAACTTTCTGGTCACCTAATTTACTTTTTATTAGTTGGTATATTTCGTCTATATTAACGTGTTTGTTAATTGCATATTCGTTTGAGTACCAGGCCGCTAGGAATTCCCTGACTGCACTTTTGGTGTTTCCTCTGTCTAAGATTTTGACATTATCCCAATCAAATTGATGTCCATAATTGTCTATATGCATTGATACTAACGAGTACATATCATGTCTTTTTACGGCTGATTTATGTTCTTGGATTCTGATTCGCAGGGGACGCCCACTTTGGCCGATATAATGCTTGTTACAGTTCATACAATTTATTTTGTAGATGGTATTAATTTTATCCCCTTTTTCTGTTGGATCTTTTGGTTTGCATAATATCGAATTAAGCGATTTTACTGGTTTGTGTGCTATATTTATATCCAATGGTTTCAGCATTCTGGCTGCTATTTCAGAGATATTCCTCATGTATGGTAGAATGAATTTTCTTGTGGTCTTTGATGATGGTTTCTTGTTGGTGTTTTGATTCGACTTTAAACACTTTTTGATGAAATTTTGTGGATAACCATTCTTTTTGAAGACCGTTTGTAGGTACTTTTCTTCCATTCTTTTCAGCTCTGGAGTGCTACAATGTGTCTGAACTCTTTTAAACAATGTCTGCACACAGTTTCGTTTGTGAGTAATTGGATTATTGCTAGTATAGTTGAGTATTTGATCTGTGTGCGTTGATTTTCTATATATAGTTGTGTTTCTAAATGTCCTGTGTTGGTTCTCCTGATTAAGACATCTAAAAATGGGATTTTGTTTTCTAATTCTTCTTCTCTCGTGGTGAATTTGATGTCTTCAAATATGTTGTTTATTAATTTATGGGTATATTCTAAATCATTTCTCTTAATTATTACAAATGTATCATCAACGTAACGTACCCATATTTCCGGTTTAATTATAGTTTCAGCTATCAATTCTAATCTTTGCATAACGGCTTCAGCTATTAATCATTTACGTGATCGCAGGTCCAACTCCCGGCCAACATACATTTTGAAACCTTCTTTAATCGATGGCAGGTCCGGTGGTCATCGACTGAAACTCATAATTCATTTCTTTCAAGACAGACGCACTGTTCTTAAATCACACACACACACACACACACAGAGAAACAATGGAGGTTTGTAGCTCAGGTGGCTGTTTCTCTTGTGATTGTTTTCTTCCCCTCTAGGTTTGGTGGTTTAATTTACACAGCTTTCATTTTTCTTTCCAGGCGCCATCTTCAATGTGAATTTTGACAAAAACAAAATCCCAATTCCAGGTGAATGATACAAATTAACAATCAAACGATATCAAGGACATCAGAAGAGGCAGTTATGTCATTCATTGAGAAATCAATTGGCGATTGGCTCTAAACAGGAAGTTACTTGGAGTTCTACTAAGAAGTCGTAACCATCGGTGTCCACCAAGTCTAGCAAGAGATCAGTAACTCAGCAATAACACTGACTGGCGACTGAGTTATGTGTATACAGTGGATTTGTGGAATCTAGAATTTTCAAAAGAATGGACACGGAACAAAGAGTACTCTTTTCGATAAATTCATCATCAGGTTCTACAATTATATATAGATTATAATGAATGAATGAATTAGTCTTATGAACGACATTAATGTTGTTTAAATAACATCAAATCAATAATATTGATAGATTACAGCTGAATAGCATCAACATAAAATAAACTGAATGTCAGGAGAATTAGGAAAGGTAATTGTACAAATTCATGAGTTTATAGTCTTTACTGAGGGCCAGGGCATTAATAGGGGCTGGCTGGACTTGTTTCTTTTGCACACAGACCACTGGTTGTTTGAGGCGAATTGCAATAGCCTCTGCTGTTTGGAGCATTCGGTGCTTCGACGATTTTGGTAGTTTGTTAGGCACTCGGTATATTATAGAGAAGGATTCTTCTACGCTGGCTGGCTTTGTGACCGGTTTGCACCAGATGGTCTAATATCGAGCTGTTAATAGTTTCAACTACACCTTAACTTAGCCATACTGGGAGATGTTCCCGAGTGAGCACGAAAAATCAAGTTCCTAGAGCAACGGCCGATAAAACTCGCTCCACTACAAGCGCAGTTGAATTGGTAGATTCAATTGGAAGTGGCTAGCTAGTCTAGGTACTTCATCTTTCAGTCGAAGTAACACCATCAGTCGTGTAGAGAATAATACGTGTATTTCGCCAGCATTAGAAGTTCTTTGAACTGATTTTCTTAACTTCTTCGTAATTATCTCACTTGGTATATCGCCCATGAATTGTAGTGGTATATATAAAGGCTTCTTGTTTACGGATAGTGAGTAGTCCTTTTCTGCTTTCTTTGTCATATGTTTCTTGATAAATTTGTCGAGATAGCTGTTTTCGATCAAAGTATCATAAACAATGCTTAATTCATCTTCAATTACTTCCTCTGAGCATATAGCTCTAACTCTGTGTCTGAAGGTCTTTACTAAATTTCTTTTGCACTTGAAACGAATGAAGCTGTGAAAATGTGTATATTGTCCTATCCAAGTGCTTTTTCTATGCAAATTTCTTTTTATGCTACCATCTCGTTTTCTTGTAAGGAGGACATCCAGGAAGGCAGTTGATTCTGTCTTGGGATTCCTCTTCGCATGTGAATTTCACAGCCGAATGTACTTCATTGAATTCAGTAATTATTGTACTCCTATTAGAACCATTATCACAAAGAATTCCCAGACTATTGGGTCGCATTCCAATGGTTGGTACTCCCAGAATGAATGGTTAACGAGCTTGCCCTGGAACCAGAAGGTCCTAGTTTCGAGCACCACTGGATGATTACTGGTTAAGTCCAGCACTCCCTGATTCCTCACGAATTCCCTAACTGATATCATCTCATGATCAAACTTTTAATCCACCAAATCTCTGAAGATCATTCACCTGACACTGTGAACTAAGCTCTGAAGGTGTCTAAGAAGATAATCAAATCTACACAGATAAACTATCCAGCTCGGAGAAGAAGAACATAAAACAACGACAATCATATGCATATCCATATTTTAATTAAATAATTTGAAATCAGTCAAATTTTAAATTATTACTATTATTATTTATTTTTAATTTAATTAAAAATTAATTAACTCGCTTCTCTTTCTGTCAAATTGAAATTCGTTTTTTTCCACAAAATTTTCTCTTAGTTTCATTTTCCTTCCGAGTATATTTGCACACACACGCAGAAACACAAACTCGTGCACGTACGTACCATAATTCGTTTTTCGCTCTTCAATGTCCAAAATCTCAATATTTTTTGATGATGGCTTCTTCCCATCTACGACTTGAGACTCTATTAGGGAGGAAGCCAATTAAGTTAGGGTAAAATAGGCCATTAAGTGCCACCAATCAACGAGGAGAAGGAGAGAGGGAGATCGAAAGGAAAGCGGGAGAATAAGTGGGAGGATGGGTGGAGAAAATAAAGAGAGAGAGAATAAATGCCTCCTGCCTCATTCTTCTTCAATGCTGCCAACTGGTAATTTTTCGTTTTCTCTTCTTTTTTTTCAACTGTCTATATTTTAGCTTTAAAAGAATATAACTATATATATATATATATATA
This sequence comes from Trichobilharzia szidati, assembly GCA_944472155.2. Lineage (NCBI taxonomy): Eukaryota > Metazoa > Platyhelminthes > Trematoda > Strigeidida > Schistosomatidae > Trichobilharzia > Trichobilharzia szidati. Next base: position 130,290,231 of record OX235272.1, on the reverse strand, counting down.
TATATATATATATATATATATATATATGGAAATCTTGATAAATAGTACTCGCACGCAATTCGTATTACTTTTGGTTGCTTTACTGTTTGTTGTTAACGGAGAGAGACAGAAAAAACTGTGTGAAATCTCTGTCTTGATGAAGAAAAGAAAATATTTCCACATCAGTTACCACCCTTTCTCTGTCTCGCTCGCTCTCTACTCAGTATGTGGTGTTCATTTAGCCTAATGTAGCCTAGCCTAGCCTAGCCTAGCCTAGCTTAGCTTAGCTTAGCTCAAGTCTCATATGCGTGTACAATCAATTAGTCTCATCACTCTACAAGGTGTATGCAGTTGAATCTCCCTTTGTCTCTCTGTGATCAGATTGCTTGAATTTTGCCTCGAAATCATCCATACACACACACACACCCCTACGCAAACATACACACACATACGCGAGTGTACTATTATTCCCCACTTTTTAACATAAATTTCATTTGCCCAATAGTTAGTTAGTTAGTTAAATCCGCCCTTCTACTGTCTCTCACTCCTTCTATATGTATATATGAATGCAGACAGACATACAAAATAATAGACACATATATATATGCACATACACAGCATGTGGTAGTGTCGTATATACTTTTTTAAATACGCTCAATATGCTTGTAAGTATGTTAGTACGTGTGTGTATGTCTGTCTATCTATCGATCTTACACACGTTTGTATTCGCGTATGTACATTACACTGTGTATGTCTATTGCGTGTGATACGATGCATCGGCTTCTTCTCCTTCTGTCAAATAAATTAATGCAATATTATATCTTAATATATATATAAAATAATTAGCCAATTATTATTATTATTGTTATTATTATTATTATTGTTACTAATTGTCCCAGTGTCTAGGTGAAAGCATTCCTGCCTCTCATTCCTTTAGAATATTTGTCGCCAGTCTACTACTACCACTCTGTTTATTTTTTTCAAATAAAAAAATGTAACGAAATGAAGACAGAAAAATAGAGGAAGTCTCTGAGGCAGCAAAGCAAATAAGAATGGTGATGACGATAGTGAAGAGGAGGCTTGCATGCATCTTATCACTGGCCGCTATCTCTCTCACATGCTGTCTCTTCCTCTCTCTGTATCTTCCTCCTTCTTGAGTACACCTACACGCCAACATGCTGAGCTGACAGATACTCAGAGACTCTAAATGGTGGGAGGGGTGTGGGTGTGTGATGGTGATGGTGACTTCTCTAGTGTGTCATTATCACAATAGACATCAAATGCCTCGAGAGAAGGGGCGAGGGAGAGAGAGGGGGGAGACACACACTGAGTAGCGCTCTAATTATCTTGTTCACTCACTCAATTTAGATAATTAGAAGATAGAGTAGAGAGAGAGAGGTGGGTGAAAGAGAGAAAAGGGTGGAGAGAATAGTGTATGGTATTCAATACAATAAAATACAATACAATACAGTGGAATGCCACCTGGAGGCTATTAGAATAAAATGTAGGTGGTTGGTTGGTTGGGTGGGTGTGTATCACTGTGTTGTACTGGTATCCTGAATGTAGCAAATGAAAGATAGACCACAGATTCACCTATTCGCCTTTTTCCTAGAAAACATAAATGAATTGCACGCGAAGATTTAAAAAAAAATACATATCTACTTATTTTAAATGGCACCAATAGTTAGCTGCTTTATATTGTACTCACGCATACACTCATAAACACAAGCAAACACACACACAAACAGACAAACAACGACGTACCTTTTAAACCAGCAAACAATTAGTTCTACCATTTACCATCTATCCAGTTATCAGTGTACAACTGTTCAATGCTTCAATGTTTCAATGTTTCCACCCTTTATGGAAAATCACGAAATACTTTAAGTTTATATTTAGGCAAAAGAAAAAAGAAAAACTAACTCAATAAGTGATAATAATAATAATAATAATAATATCAATAGTAGATTATTGATTCTTTTGATTTTTGGAAGTAATCCTTGACGAAGTTGTTAGAGAGTAGTGGGGTCGAGGATGAGGATTTCACCCTGTTTGTGTGTCCTATCATCTGGATGTACCTGAAATCCTTCAGATAATGTTGGTACTTCCAATGAAACTGGAACCATGAACCGATCGTTTTAAACACCAAGACATTATTCATTAAAACAAATGGGCTATGAGAGCCACCTCTTATGTAATGAGTATCAGCCTGTTATATGTTTAAGTTTGGGAGGGAGGAGGGATTCTGAGTACCAGTCTCACTGGGAACGCTATTATTCACTCACTGAGGAATGTGAATACACCCAGCTGATGAGTCCTAAATAGGACGGAAGGCGTATGCTCTGGATTTCATTGTTGGTCACACTACCCAAAAAATAACATCACGTTTATCCTCAAATAACGTTGAAGCTTACGTACCAGGAGACTATATGTGAACAGTGATCGAACGTTCCGGTCGAACAGAATCAATCTAAGAGAAATTCTAGCTGTTAGTGAAGACTGACACCATTAAGGCGGAAGTATGGGTTACTTTTCTGTGAAATACTATAAAGAAGAGAACTTAACAGAATATTCCTAAATTCTTCTTTAAACCTATATTTTAATTGGCTGTTTCAAGGTTTCTTCAATTGGTCGTTCTTTAAGGATCGTTATCCTCGAACTTTTCTCGCTATCTCCATCTCATATACACGTAGCTTCTTGATCTCAATTGTCAATTGGAACAGGATACCTGCATATTTTTATCATCATTATTATTATTCCCTTGAGTTGCGAGTGGATAGTACATAGAGTTTCAACAACACACCTAGACTTTCTTCTATTTTCTGCTGTCCTCTTCACCTGGCTAGCTCCACGACTGCCCATAATATCTCATCTCCCCCTACCCAACACACGATATCCTCCATGTCACCTTCACAGTGAAGACCCACTCGTCGCTTCCCATTCGGACTCTTCTCGACCAATGGCTTGCATTGAGCACGATGTCATTCGACGGCCTCCTCAAGATATTTGTTGAGCAATCGACTCTCGTCTGTTGGTTTGTTCGTAAACAAAGCTTTTTGCTGCTAATAATTTCTGGCCTGACGGCCATTCGATCTTCACTTCACAGCAAATGAAGGCGGCTGTTGATAAAAGTCTGTGATTTTTCAGAAGTCCGTTTTGTGACATGCAGTACAAGTTTCTGATCCATATAGAAAAATTGACTGATTGACTTCACATTTGTGTTGAATAGTATCCGAATCTTGTTCTTGATGCTGCCTGCTGAGTGAGTGTAGAAGATTTCAAAACTGGTTTCACGTTAACGAAGGTGTATCGTCCCTTTCCGATTCTGACTGACTGGTTTTGATATCTGCATCCGTTCCGACTGCCTGTTGTTGAAACGATGCTTCTTGGCTGGATAAGTGAAGGAAGTAACCTCTGTTAAATCTCTTCCGTTGAGGATCATTGGTGCTGTTTGTTATTGTTGTTGCTGCTGCTATTCGTTGGTTATCTTCATCACCTCCGTCTTCTCTATGTTCACCTGGAGTCCTGTCTTCTCTGCCTGGTAGCCTCTTCAGCCAGTTTGTTGATTTTCGTCAGCCTACAATCTTCGAGTTTTTGTGACATTAGATATAAATCATCCACTCGCGAAATCCAGGTTCTCATAGGTGGACCAGAGTACTCATGTCTCCTAGCTCCCATTGCTCAGTCTGCAGCATAATCCAGTGTGTTGTTGAAGCCCTATGTATCATGATAATAATACTTGGGAAATAGGAAGAGAATGAGATAGGAAAACTTTTAACCAATATTGTTTACAGAAAGACTAGTGTGAAAGATATACATAGACTGAAATCACACCAGAAGAATATTTATCTTTCTCAAGTTAGCCCACGGATTGATCTCAGTTAGAGAACCATTAAAAACCAGCCAGCGACTACTGGACATTTGTTTCGTCAGTCTAGTTTGGGACTCATCGGCGGTACGCACCCACCACAAGGCTTGGAACCCAGGACCTTCTGGTTACTAGGCAACCTCGTATACCATTCAGCCACTGGGACCTGATTAAATTTCCCATGAGTTTCTTTTCCTTTTTTTCCCGCTCACATAATCTCCTCCATGTCACTATCGAGAGAGAGAGCCTATCTCGTCGACTCCTACATGACTGGGGCGGGGAGGGGGGTGGATTTCACTCAAAGGCCAGACGAGTGATATCATTCAACTGTCTCCACAGACCTTCATTTCCTTCTGGGTGACAGGTTTCGGAGTTGGTTCTCAGATGCTTATCGTTTCTAGCTAACTGTATGATCTTTACTATCAAGGGAAAGCAGTAGTTGTCAATGAAGGTGTGATTTAGTTTGCTGGAAATGCTTGTAATGATCCTCGTGCTAAATCTCTAAACCATTTAGAAACATTAATTAACCTGATATTAGTGCTGAAAACCCGAATCACATTTCTTATGTTGAGTGTTGTACATTCTTACACTTCTCATATACTGTCAAGTAAAACTGTAATAACGTGAAGGAGTATTCATAGAATGCTTTATTTAGACAGTTCAATAATTTATGTTACTCCTACTTTTTTTAGGTGTCGGTAACACGGCAGTAGAATGCTCGCCAACCATGCCACACGTGGTCCGGGATTCGACCCCATGCCACCGATACACTCCTTTACCTCGCTAAGCCATTAATTAGACTGGTAAAAAGGGATAAGGTTGCGGGGCGTGAGGCTAGCAATCCCATCCCGTAAAAATTAAAAACAAACAAACACCACTGCTACTGAAACTTCAAGCATCTAGCTTGAAGCCCCTATTGTCCACCGTGGGGTGGGGCACAAAGGAATAGAATAGAAAAGATCAGCAACAGAGATCTCTGGCAATGAGCGAACCAACACAGCATGAACCGATTGTGAAACAAATAGGCAGGAAGAAATGGAGGTATGGGGATTGGCAATACTCTGAGGAAACAAAGCATCAAGTGACATCACTAGACAAGCCATTGATCGAGTGGAACCCGAAAGGGAAGCGGCGAGTTGGTCGTCAGTGCAAGAGTGACTTGGAGGAGGAGGTCATGTGAAGAGGAGATGAAAGCATGTGGGCAGACTTGGAGCCAGGTGAAGACTCTAGCTAGCAGAGAACCGAACGCAATGGAGACGTGCACGGCTGAAGCCCTATGTTCCTCTAAGAATTAAAGGAAACAATAATAATAATAATAAATACTACTTTTTTGAAGTTTGTATTATTATATCCTGTCAATTATTACAGTTTATTTTCAAACTTTTTAAACAAAACAAAAAAACTTTTTACAACAGCAAAAAGAATAACGACATAGAAGAAGAAGACGAAAATATAAACAACAATAGTAACAACAACAAGGATATTTTTTCTTTATTTTTTTTTTTTGATTTACAGCTTGATTCCACACCGTATTTTCAGTACAAGTGTGGAATTTTCAGCATGGATATGGGTTGCCCAAATTCAGGCATACCATAGATATCGGGTGTGCGCCGGCAGGGGCTCGAACCCCGGACCATGTGCATGGTCGGCGAGAGTCCTAACCACTGTGCCACCGACGCTACACTTTCATGATATTCTCCTTTTCTCTCACTCTCTCTCTTACTTTTTTTATTGTTGGTTCACTTTCCCCACATTTCATAAGATGAGTTAAACAAAACAAAACAGCAAACAACAAACAAGAGAAACCATCAGCAACAACAACAACAGCGCATAATACTTTCTACTAGTGTTTTGAATACAACACAGATTTGACCATTCGTTTCATTCTCTGTTATCATTCAATGTTCAAGTGAATATATATGTATATCCTAATAAGTAAAGAAGTGTGAGAGAATATCACAAACGAGGGTCGTTTAAATTAAAGCGATACATCAACAACTACAACAACATCAACAAGGACGAAAATTTGAAATTCGAGCAGTTGTACACACTCACAAACAGTTGTACACACATACACACGTAGATGGACAGACGCACAAACGACCTCATTATGTTATTTTGATTTTTCCTTTTTTCAAAAACAAAAAGAGGATGTCAGTGATATTGATGGTGATGGTGAAGTGTGAAGAAGAGGCAGGACGATGAGAACGAGGTTGAAACAAGCCAAGATGATGATGATGACGTCAACAGCGAAGGTGATTATTAGTGTGACTGTGTGTATTGTATAAGGCGGAAGGAAGGAAGAGATATCTCAAATGTATTATTCAGTCATATAACATCATGCTACATGTAATAATAATAATAATAATAATAATGTTCCATTGTCCCCTTCCTCTCCCTGGTTAATTCTCAGTGTGTGTTTTCTTCAGTCAGTCAGTCACACACACACACAGGAACCTGGAAATAATAATAATGATAATAATAAATGAAAGTAATATTCAATATTTCTTGAAAAATAAAGTATAATATCATAATAATTTTTATTATATTATAATACATATGAAACAGGTTATTATGTATTCTATTCCGTTGATAATGCGGAGGGGTGGGTGGATAGGGGTGTGATGGCTGATGGAAAGTAGTGTAGGGAAGTGAGTGAGTGCGTGAGTGAGTGAGTGAGTGAGTGACTGATTGAATAGACGAATAGATAGTTGGATGGATGCATGCCTCCGTGCATCATACCTGCGTGCTTGTTTCCTGGTTTATTATTATTTTGCTTGCTTACGTTACACAGAATCGATTTATCCCTAGGGAGAATAATAAATAATAATAATGATAATAATGACAATGATGGTGATGAAAGGAGAGAAAAGAAGAAACAGCCTCACTAATCAACCTTATAACACACTATCCAACTAACGAACTTTCTCTCTTTTATCAAGTGACTGTGAACTATGAATTTTCATCCTGGATGTCTTTATGTGTGTGTATAACATAACAATGAAAGACGCTACTCCTGCTGAGTTTATTCCCTCAATAAAGTTATCAACATCTTCATCTTTAATAAACACGTGAACACAAACATCCACACACACACACACACAAGCACGCGCTCATAAACTAACAGACATACAGGAGAATAGTATTCATTCACTTGTTTCTATATGTTTACCCTAGTAAGGTTGAGTATTAGGCTTGTTGTCTAGCGTATATCACCCTTGTTATATTCTTCGCTTAAACTATTTATTAAGGTTTAGGTTATAAGTGGAACAGTATTGTATAACAAGAGTAGCACTAGTTAGTGTGATTGAGTCAGTGAGGAAAGGAGGGAGGGAGGGAGGGAGGTGTAGTAGTAATCAAAGTAAACTCCTGATGAATTCCCCATGGTCCGAAACACTTGAAAATCAAGGAAAGAAAGAAAGAGGATAAATAGAAGTTTTTAAAAATTTCATTATTATTATTATCATTATAGTTGCTGTTCAGTAAAATGGGAAAATTTCATTTTACATGTATCCGTGTTTGTGTGATTGCGTGTGTGCGTGCGTGCGTACATGTGAGCGTGTGTGTGTGTGTGTGTGTGCGTGGAGTGAAGTGTACCTATGGGAAATTATCTAAAACCTTTTGTAATTTAAATAACCTTATTTTAAATAATACTTCTCTATAGTTATTCAGAAATGATAGTAATAATAATGATAATAATAATAGTGATCGGAAAAACTGGAAAGTATAGAGAGTTTGATGTAGGATTACATCTTGAACTGTGATTATTGAATTGTATGTACTTCCTAGTACGTAACTCTTATATTATTAATATTATTGCCTTGGGTTCTGAGTTGAATATAGGGCGTCAGAATGGCATATCTTTATTTCACTTCGTTCTCTCCACTCCTTTTTACCTGGATCCATCATTGCGCATAAGCTTTCATCTTCTCATACGATTTCCTCTATATCATGCTCGGACCCAACTCGCCAGTAACCACTTGGATCCCACTCGAAGGTCTGACCTATGTATTTCAACTTTTTCTAGCATATTTGTTGGGCAATAGACGCTTGGCTGGTTCAGTGCCTGGCACAGTTCCTTGCTGTTTCTCCTTTCCATCCAGGTAACTGATCTTCAGCATGGAGCAAATATGGGGCAGTTGTTGATAAAAGTCTGCAGCCTGCTAAAGTGTATACTTAGATCCATATTATAGCCATTATGAATTTCTGAAAGGCTGAATCTAAACTTCTTCATCTGGTGGTCTGTTAGCCTGTGTTGTGTAAAGCTGAGAAGTGCTAAACTAGAATGGAATATTTCTTACGAGTTTGACCATGGATTGATATCAGTTAGAGAACCATTGAAAGCTAGCCAAGGGGTACTAGAAAGACATTTCGTCAGCCTGATTTGGGACCCATCGGCAGTATGCATCCACTGAGGTTCGAAACCAGGACCTTCCGGTTACAAGACAAGCTAGCTCATAGACCATTCAACCACTGTGACCCGATTCAATGGCCCATGATCTACTCATAAAAAACAAATCTAATCCTTACAAACCAACTATAGAATCGAATATATCTATTCAATATTCTCTGCTTGTGCGTAGATTTCTGACAGTATCTTACGAATGAAAAAAATCCCAGGGAAACTTGGACTGCAAAGATATATATATATATAGAGATAAACTATGGAACTCTTAAGTAATTCCATATTTTATTTTATTTCCATGTACACCCTCAGCACAACTCTTTCATCAAACTGTTCATGTTATTACGTAACTCTTCTTGGGCAATCGTTTGTGAAAACTCATCACTTTTGTTACTGCACTCTTTTATCAGAATCCAATTTCTCTGAACTCTTTTTTGTATTACGTACCTCCACCTAAATCTTACTAATTTACACTCCCTTAGTTATATCAACCTTAACCAACTGTATTTTCGTTTAAATAAATTCAATGTACACTCACACATACAAAATAACCGTAGTATACAATTGCGACTGTACAGTTGTGAAGATGAATTCGCTGAAAAGAGACTCTTTGTTGAACTACTGTTCTATCTCTCTCTGTTAATGTCCTAATGAGGATTTTTCATGAATTAAAAAGCACTCTTACCGAAACTCCAAAGATGTAGCTTGTCTGAGCTGAATTAAGCCAGATATACTGCTGACAATGTCGATCTCAAACTAACAGTTTTGGTGTCTAGATCATTTCGATCTGACTAACAAACACAACTCACGGATGCATGAATGTTACCCAACTACTTCTGTCAGTTAGTTAGTAGTATATGGCTATTATTAGACAAATCAGACTATTTGGACAAGATAAATACTCACATACAAACAGGACCATATGAGGAAATTAATAAATCAATCGACACAGTTATGAATAAAGTTAAGAAATCCACAGCGGACCTTATACGCCGAATGAAGCCGTTTCTAGGTGAGTCTAAGTGGTTTAATTTAAAGCCCAAAACTGATAACCCCAGTAGGATGTATGGTGTTGTTAAAGTTCAGAAGTCAGGATACCTTATTAGGCCAATAGTTGATTTTAGAAATTCACCTACTTATGAATTATCTAAATATTTAGCCATGGTATTAAATCCCCTAAAAAAGCCACTCGAAATCTAGACTAACTAATTCTTATGAACTAAAACAAAGATTAGATAATTTAAAATTAGATAATGAAGAAAAAATGGTTAGTTTTGACATTGTCAGTTTATATACACGTATACCGATAAATATGGCTATAAAGACAGTCAGAAACGAACTCATTTCTGACGAAGAACTCGAACTTAGGACAAAAGTGCCACTTGGGGACATAATACTGGGAGTACAGCTATGCCTGACTTCCACTATATTTAAATTCCAAGGGAAAATATACAAACAAACTGAGGGAGTTGTAATGGGGTCACTGATATCCCCGGTTGTGGCAGATATATTCATGGATAGGTGGGAAAACAGCGACTGAAACGTTCACCCCCACCCCAAAAGTATGGTGGAGGTATGTAGATGACACATTCACTGTACTTAGAACAAAGAATATAGATAGATTTTCTTAACACATAAACTCAAAGGTCTAGGCAATCCAATTCACTTATGAATTGGAAAGTCAGGAAGGGGAGCTTCCAATGTTAGATTGCAGCGTAAAAAGGAAAGAAGATGGGTAGTTAAACACTAGTGTTTACAGGAAACCCACACACATTCAAACAGATATTTGGACTTCCGATCATCCCATCCTATATCAGTAAAAATAGGATTGGTGAAATGTTTAAGTGATAGAGCACAAAAAATAAGTAGTACCAAGGAAAATCTAAGACAAGAAGTGAGGCATATAAAAGAGGCCTTGAAACTTAATAATTACCCTGATAAATTAGTCAGGAAATATGTAGCGAAATGTAAAAATAAAATAAATAATGATAGTAGTGGTTGTGATAATAGTAATAATATTAATGACGACATGCGTGTCAAACATGCACAGGACAATGACAACACCAACAATAAGGAATCTAAATCATCATTAGTGATTCCATACAAGGAATGAACCTCGGAAACCTTACGCGGAATTCTTAACAAGGCAGGAATAAAAGTGGCATTCAAACCAACCACAAACTCAATTAGAAACAAGCTTTGTCGGTTGAAGGATCAATCCTGTGGAGCCTTTAAAACAAAACAATTTAGTTTATCTAATACCCTGCTGGAATGATTGTCACGTCAAATACATAGGTCAAATTAGTGGAACAGGGGCAGTTAGACTAGCCCAGCATAAAAACCTAGCAAAATATAGATTAGTTGATCCGAATAAGACAGCAAGAAATCTAGAGAATAGTTCAGCTATAGCACTACATGCAGTTACACACAACCATACAATAGGATGGGATAAGATAACAGTTTTAAAATCTAATATAACAGAATGGAGGGAGATATTGATAACAGAAGCTTTGTTTATCAAATCAACTGAAGAGACTACGTGTAGTAGGAATGATTCAATACCTGTCCATCCAGATATCTGGAAAATTCTACTACCTCAACGACGACAAATAGGATAAGACAAAGAAAACTATAAAACTCAAGTTTTGAAGTCGTGTGACTACAATTGATATGATTATGAACAATAAATTTTGTTCGAAACTATGTCATCCAGTAAATAATACTGTTTCACTGACTGTGTGATACATCTAATAAACAAACTAATATGGAAGTAGTAGATGGCGTCATGAATTCATGATTCATTGAATTCTAACTGATTAAATGGCCAAATGTTAGGTACATTCGCTTTACAACTCAGTCATCCTTAGATTCAATTCTTGATAGAGTTAAGGATGCAAGGAATTTAGGCGGTGTTCAGGGGCTTTCTTTTGTCATCAACCCAGTGCGGACACGAACTGTCGAAAGTTAGAATTTTGACTTGCTGATGCATGTTCAGCTGTAAATTGCATATCCTCGATCCGGCGTTTCTCTCTGCCTCTCTGAAGTGTAAAACTAATATACCACTGATTGATTGAGGTGAGTATTTGCACACCACTCACACCGACTAGTAATGCTTGCTAGCTAGTCAGATTGAGGTGAGGTCTAGCTCGATTGATACAGACCTCATCAGCGGTATACTCAGTCTGATTCAACTCAGACGGGACGAATCAGTTACTAAACAATCGATTTCTGACTAGCTACTGATGTGTGGCGAACTGGTGTGTGTGACACCATAAATGAAATCTAAAGTATTTTCATTATAAATTATTTAAATTATTCCCAGCGTGTTAAGAAAATCAAAACAAGATTTTTCTGAACGTTTCGCTGTGTAAGCCACAGCTTCTTCAGCAGATTTATTCGGATTTTATTAATCATCAAAATATATAGTCAAAAATTTTTAACATACATTAAAGTCAGTTTATTTGAAGGTCATTTGTCTATGGACATTTTTACCAATAGAAAATATGTAAGCAGTCATCACATATTTTTGTAATGACTAATATCAAGTTGTTATTGTGTTCACTCTTGTATAGTTAATTTGTATAGATTAGTTTTGTATGAGTGTGTGTGTGTGTATGTATGTTATTTGTCATATGGAAAATACGTGAATTCATATATGATAAACATGATCCCATATGTTTTAAAAGGTCATGGAGGCTCATAGAGTGCTGATTGATTTTTTCAATTGTCTTGCTTCATAAGAGTTTGCCATATAGGTGATAAGTGTATCCCATCTTTCCAATTCACTGCATTCGATGTGGTTAAGATGTGCAAGGCTTCAGAAGTCAATCTTTCTTTATGTGAATGAAATCCTCTTCCAAGAATTTCGACGTTGTCGAAATCAATCTTATGTCCGCTGTCCATAGATGATAGCATGCATTGCTATAGCCGATCTTTTTTCTAGACTTTTTAGTTCTACTTCATTTGGAGGTGGACGTTTCGTGCATAGTCTATGTTCATTCACTCTGACCTTCATCTGCCTACAGCTCTCCCCTATATAGCATGCATCACATTCTGAACACTTTATCTTGTAGACACAATTACTTTGTGACATTCTGGGAACTATATCTTTGACATGTACCAGCGCCTTCTCTAGAGAATTAGAAGGTTTGACATAAACTTTAATATTATATGAGGCAAACAGTCTTTGAAGTTGTTCAGCTGTGTCCTTTCGGTATGGTATGGCTATCGTGGATAGCCAGGATTTTTCAATTTTTGGTTTTCCCTTATGCTCTTTTCTATTGATAATATTATCAAGTAGCTTTTCAGGATAACCATTTCCAATCAAAACCTGTTTTGTTTTGGATATCTCGTTCTCCATGTCGTCATTATCTGTTATAATGTTTCTAGCTCTGTTAACGAGATTTAAAGCTACTGAAACTTTCATTCCTATTGGATGATCTGATTGAAAATTCAAATACTTGTTGGAATGTGTCGACTTTCTGTATATGGTAAACTTTAGTTTCTCGTCAGTTTGTCTTTTTACAAGACAATCCAGAAAGTTTAGAGTTCCCTCAGCCGATTCTATTTCATTAGTAAATTCAATATATTCTGAGATTAAGTTGATTTCTGTTAGAAAGTTTTCTTTTTCAGCTTTCTTTATGATGATAAAAGTGTCGTCTACATTATTATTATTATTATTATTATTATTATTTCCTTTAGTTCCTAGAGGAACATAGGGCTTCAGCCATGCGTCTCCATTGCGTTCGATTCTCTGCTAGAGTTTTCACCTGGCTCCAGGTCTGCCCACATGCTTTCATCTCCTCTTCACATGATCTCCTCCAGGTCACCCTTGGACGACCAACTCGCCGCTTCCCTTTCGGGTTCCACTCGAGGGCTTGTCTAGTGATGTCACTTGCTGGTTTCCTCAGAGTGTGGCCAATCCATCTCCGTTTTTTCCTGCCTATTTGTTTCACAATGGGTTCCTGGTTGGTTCGCTCCCAGAGATCTTTGTTGCTGATCCTTTCCGGCCATCTGATCTTGAGTATTGAGCGAAGACATCTGTTAATGAAGGTCTGTAGCTTGTTTGAGGTGCTCTTTGTGACACGCCAAGTCTCTGATCCGTATAGTAGTACTGACTTCACATTGGAGTTGAAAATCCCGATCTTATTTTTGACGCTGAATGATGTTGTCCTCCACACAGACTTCAGAGTAATGAAAGCTTGCCTTGCTTTCCCGATCCTTGCTTTGATATCCTCGTCAGTTCCGCCTGTAGTTGAAACAATGCTTCCCAAGTAGGTGAAGGAGGTAGTTTCTTTCAGGTTTTTTCCATTTATGCTGATTGCTGTCTGTTGTTGTTGTTGGTGTTGGCCAGGGATCTTCATCACCTCTGTTTTTTCTATGTTCACCTGGAGTCCTATCTTTGATGCTTCTTCTGCCAACTTGTTACTTTTCACTTGCATATCTTCCAGTTTGTGGGAAATCAGGCATATATCATCGGCGAAGTCCAGATCCTCCAAGTTCTTTGTGTGAGTCCATTTTATGCCTGTTTCCTCATTGCCCGCTGTTTGTCGCATTATCCAGTCTACTGCAATCAGGAAAATCATTGGCGATAGTAGGCAACCCTGTCTTACTCCTGTCTTCTAGGATGACAACTAAAACTTGTCAATGCTTTTTCGATTAATTGGACAGGATGAAATCATCCTGCTTTCTTTCAATGGTTCTTTAACTTAACTTTATTTTAATCTAATCAATTAACTACTAATGTACTAGGATTATCTAATTTAACTATTAAGGGGAAAAGAAATCAATTTTATTACATAATATATACATATGTATATATACATCGAAACCACTTTCTTATCAGCATATGGGATAACTATCGCCTAAAGGCATCTATCTATATCTGACCAATCTGTTTTTATAAATTGGCGCTCGCACCTACAAAAACACAGAACACAAATATGACAACTAAAACACACCACTACAGATTTCAATGTTTTCATCAAACGCGCGTGCGTGTGTATGTGTTGTCACTAGTGGAAAAACCAAAAAAATAAATACCGACATATTCCTCACAGTGATACAGAATAATAATATTAAAAATAACTGCTGAGATAACCCACATCAAGTTTCCTCCTGTTACGGTAAAAACCAGATGGTCTGTTGGAGAGGAGAGGAGGTTACTATTACAACTAATAAAAATATATGTAATAGTAATAATAATGATAATAATAATAATAGAGCAATTATGTCATATATATATAAGCTGATAAGATGTTTTCAAATTTCTCTGCTTCACACACACACACACACACACAGAGTGAATGGCACGTGTCTCTCACAATCGATAGTTGTAATATGGCAGACGTTCACCATGGACACGCTTGTTAGATATTTATATATTGCATATTTCACGGATATTAATATAACCCTTAAACCTAAAAAATATATATACCTTCAATTCCCTAGGCTGTATACGTGTGCGTGGGTGGGTGTGGATCGATGTACGGGTGGATGAATGACACAGACCATGATATTACGCACACGCACACACACACTTAGACACACATACACATACGTACCAACACATGTCTAATCAAGATAGGTATAATATGATCAGGGGATAAATAATCCTGCCGCATGCATGAATGTGAATAGAAGACAAGTCAAGCAATTCGATCCAAGGGAAAAGCAGAAGGACGTTGACGATGACGATGGCAATCGTGTGGTGGGATGGAGGGGTGGTTGGTAGTGGTCACACTGATAACACCCATTGGTAAGAAGTCAGTCGTCGGCTTTGATTGACCGATTATTCTTTTATTTCATTTCAAAATAACACAAGTCACACAGTTACTACTCAAATATCAACAAAAAAAGGGATGACTGGAAAGTGGACAGACGACGATGGGCTTGTGTGTTTGTGTGTGTGTGTGTGTGTGCGAAATCGGAATGAGGAATACTGATGGATTCATATAGACGATTAGCTAATATACTTAATTATTACACATGATTAATCATATATATATACATAACACATAGTCATCTTCCTTTTTAATTCTTATTATTTATAAAATTTCAAAGTGAGATATTTGAGAGATATTTGAAATCTTCTCCTTTCCGGTCATTATGTGAATTCAAAGAAAAAAATTGAATACTGAACTGAAGGTATCATATAGCCAGTTAGTAAGGATAGGGAATCGACAAGAAATTCTAATGGAAAGCAACAACTGACTAAGAAACAGTAAATTGTCCAGTAAATATATATACAAAGGCATTGAATAGAAACGGATTGGTGGATGTACATTAAGGAAACTGTTGAGTGATAATAATAATAATAATAATTTACTTTATTCCAAAAACAGTACTTATAATAATTATTATTATTGGATCCTTTAACTCCTAGAGGAACATAGGGCTTCAGCCACGTGCGTCTCCATTGCGTTCGGTTCTCTGCCAGCGTTTTTCACTTGGCTCCAAGTCTGACCACACGTTTTCATCTCCTCTTCACATCACCTCCTCCTCCTCCTCCTCCATGTCAGCCTTGCACTGACGACCAACTCGCCGCTTCCCTTTCGGGTTCCACTCGAGCAATGGCTTGTCTAGTGATGTTACTTGATGGTTTCCTCACAGTATGGCCAATCCATCTCCATTTCTTCCTCCTTATTTGTTTCACAATCGGTTCCTGCTGGGTTGGTTCGCTCATTGCCAGAGATCCCTCCCTGTTGCTGATCTTTTCCAGCCGGCCATCTGACCTTGAATGAAGTACTAAGCAAAGACAGCTGTTGATGAAGGTTTGTAGTTTGTTCAGAGTGCTCTCCATGACGCGGCGCCAAGTCTCTGATCCGTATAGCAAGTAGCACTGACTTCACATTGGAGTTGAAAATCTGGATGTTATTTTTGATGCCGAGTAGTGCAGTTGACCTCCACACAGACTTGAGAGTAGTGAAAACTTGTCTTGCTTTTCCGATTATTGCTTTGATATCCTCGCCAGTTCCGTCCACCTGTAGTTGAAACGATGCTTCTCAGGTCGGTGGGTGAAGAAGGTTGTTTCTTTCAGGTTCCTCCCATTTATGCTGATTGTTGTGTTGTTGTTGTTGCTGTCGGTGGTGTTGCCCAGGGATCTTCATTACCTCTGTTTTCTCTATGTTCACCAGAAGTTCTATCTTCTCTGGATTCTTCTTCTATCACCAACTTGTTACTTTTCGCTTGCGTACCTTCCAGTTTGTGGGAAATCAGGCATATATCATCGGCGAAGTCCAGATCCTTCAAGTTTTTTGTGTGAGTCCATTTTATGCCTGTTTCCTCATTGCCCGCTGTTTGTCGCATTATCCAATCTACTGCAATCAGGAAAATCATTGGCGATAGTACTTATAATACAGAATGGAATTCTCAGCATTTGTCACAATATTGCATCTGATTTACTCAAAACATAAATAAAATTAAAAATTAAAACAAAATTAATCGGAGGAATTTGTCCACATTTACGACATAATTATTTGATATTAATAATAATAATAACAGTGAGTTTGTTTCAAACGGTATTGTCGATTCAGTTTGGAAACTTTAGCATGTTATAGATTATTGGATCTAATGTTCTGTTGATATAGTATGGTGAGGGGAAATACAAAATAACAATTATTACAGAGCTTAAATGATGTTCACACTTATGAAGAAAAAACAAATAAAAACCCAAAATTCAGAGGATTATAAATATAGGAAGTACAATAAAAAATAAAGGTTGATGTTGTAAGGATGGAGGAAAATGGTTTATTTATTAGTGCAAAGAAGGTTAGTTAGTTCATGCCTAACACTATTTTCACCACATAAAGTACGTGCTAAACATGGTATAGTGGAATTTTTATACTTAGACGTACGTGCATAAATTCTTTTGAAAAGACTTCTTGTTTTATCTGAAGAGACACAAGGTTGGAGCTGCGGGTAGAGTGGTTGCTTAGAGTCTGGGATGTCACACACACCCATCCACACCAGCCAGGACGTCTCTGGAATCTTTATGGGGAACGACTAGTTGGGTGTGGGTCTAAGAGTGACACAGAAAATTTTAGGGGAAATCCTGGAGCCAGCCAGCTAAAGAGGACTGCATGTATTAGGAGGGAATGGAGGTGTGCTCTGTTGGCGTGAAATTTTCCAATCGAAAATCAAAGGAATAATAGCGAAATTTAAATACAAACATATTTGCTACAAGATTTCATCATGAGCTGACAAAGGTTAGAGAACCATTCGAAAACCTGCAGGGAGTACTGGACAACCAGCTGTTTAGTCAGCCAAGTTTGCGACTATTCAGCAGTGCGCATGCACCGCTAGGGTTTGGATTACAAGGCTAACGAGCTCGTAAACCCTTCAGCCACTAGGACCCGATCCAATGGGCAGCCCATGAATTCCAACTTCTGCCAATTCACGACATAGCACAACCACTAACCAATGTCATCTGTGGCGAGAATTTGTCCTCAACCCCTACCTGCTGTACCCCACTGGTTACGAGTCCCCACTAGAACCCTAGGTAACTGCCTGAATAGGGCTAGTCGCTAGTGAGCATCTCAATGATATTCAAATATTGGTTTCTTGGGAAGTTGTGACCAATCACGTCGGCTAGTGGTCATGCTATGTCATGAATTGGCAGAAGTTAGAATTCATGGGCTAGCCGTTGCATCGGGTCCCAGTGGCTGCAGGGTCTACGATCTCGCTAGCCTTGTGTCCAGAAAGTGCTGAGTTCGAACTCTAGTGGTGGATGTGTACTGATGAAGAGTCCCAGACTAGGCTGACGAAATAGCTATCCAGTACTCTCAAGTGGTTTTCCAATGGTTCTGTAAGTGATGTCAGCTCAGGATGAAATCCTGTAACAAATCAATGAAATTCCAACAAACTAACACTTGAACAAACATATTTATTTGAATCCCTTAATAATTTACTTATATTGGACTGAAGTGCTCAGCTTCTCCATTGACATGTTAGGTCCTGGTGGGGAGTGTACTACTGGTAAGATTTATCAGTAGCATATATATATATATAAAGAGAAGTTCATCAGCATAAAAACATCAAATAGCAAGGAAGGTAGTTTTGTGTCAGACAAAGCAAATAATACAACATCTTGGAGATACATCGGAGATATGAAAGGAAAACAATGAAACACATACAATACGAAGGAAGGCCAGAAGCGGCGCAACACGGAAGATCTGTGCAAATGGTGCGGCACTGAAGATAAGGTGTATATAATTTGGTTATATAGAGATACCAAATTCCAAAGAAACATTCCTTTACCCAGTTTGTCGTCTTCTACCGTTACATGGGTACGGGCGTTTCGACAATATCTGATAACTATCACGATATATCATCACCTCCTCCATTAGGCTTCCACTAGGCTAAACCAGACTTCTATCAACGGCTACCGCTATTCACTCCCTATTGAAGATCAGATGGTCAGTCTGAAAGAATAAGCAATTAGCAGATTTCGCGATAAACCATTCAATAAACTAGTGACCAACAAAAATACTCAAGGAAATGGAGATAAATTTAACAAGCACTTAGGAGACCGTTGATTGACATCATACGCAAGGCCTAACCTCGAGTGGAACCGAAATGGGAAACAATGAGTTGAGTATGGGTCCTGGAGTAACATGGAAGAGAAGAGATCATGTAAGGATGAGGAGATGAAAGCTTCTGGGAAATCGTGGAATCAGTTAAAAAGGCCACCGAGAACAGGGTGAAACGAACAAGTGCTGCTGGAACCTTTTTTAAAATATTTTCATTCCTTTACGTTTCCAGTGGAACACAGGGGGAGGCTTCAAGCTACAGGCTTGAAGTTTAGGTAGCAGTGGTGTTTGTTTATTTTTACTGGGTGGAGTTGCTAGCCTCATAACCAGCCTTTCCTTATTACCAGTCTTATTACTGGCTTAGCGAAGTAAAAGAGTGCGTCCAGTGGCAGGGGATCGAACCCCTGCGTGATCGGTGGGCACTCTACTGATGTGCCACCGACGCAGCCACGCTATTCTCTTAACCCAAGGGAATATCTAGTTTCCATTCTATCAACAATCTGGATAGCAGTATATTTAAACATTTAATCTTTGAAAGTAACTTAGATAACAGATTTTTGTTTTAAGAATGTGAGCTGTCTTCCATCGAATATCTGTGTTTGTGCAGTCGCCTTTGTGGAGTAAATCAGTTCCATCCTGGGATCGGATGATGATGCAAATCAACTATCCCGTCGACTATTTTGAAGAGTTTGTGAATACCGTACCACATCATCTTCTTCTATTGGTTGTAACCAGAGAAGGAATGGTTTATAGTTTCATAATCATGGATAATTAATGCATCAACCAACCATTTCATGAAGGATGGAGTACTTCATCAGCAGTTTTGATTTAATTACCGATCTGTTTTTCTACTAGTGATAAGGAAATTTCTCACCCAGTTAAGTTATCAAAAGAATCGACACGGAACAAGGAATACTCTTTTCGATAACCCCTTCATCATCAGACTCTACAGGTATATACACATAATAGTGAATGAATGAATTAGTGTTACGAACGACATTAATGTTGTTTAAATAACATCGAATCAATAATATTGATAGATTACAGCTCCATAGCTTCAAAATAAAATAAGCTGAATGTCAGAAAAATTAGGAAAGATAATAATACAAATTCATGAATTTATAGTCTCTACTGCAGACCTGGGCAGTAGTAGTGGCTGGCTGGACATGCTTCTTTTGCACACAAAGCACTGGTTGTTTCACGCGAATTGCAATGGCCTCTGCTGTTTGGAGCATGCGATACCTGGATGTTTTTGACAATTTATTTGGCTTGATGATATCAGATAGCTGGAGGCAATCGGCAGGAAACCTTGGATCTAGGTTTCGTGCTATTTGGCAATCATCAGCAAGGCGTATCTGCAACCTTGAAGGAACTCATGTTCCTGCACCAAAGAAAGGACTAGACGCGACACACTAGTTACTAGTGTCCAATCGAAATTTATCTGGCACCCGGTAGATGATAGAGAAGGATTCTTCAACGCTGATTGGATTGGTAGATACAATTTGAAGTGGCTAGTCTAGGTACTTCATCTTTCAGTCGAGGGATAACCAATTCAACTGGGCTTGTGGAGAGAGTTATATTGGCCGTTGCTCTAGGAACTTGATCCTTTCGTGCTCGAGAACATCTCCCAGTATGGCCAAGTAAAGTTGTAGTGAAAACCATTAACAGTTCGATATTAGACCATCTGGTGCAAACTGGCCACAAAACCATCGTTGAAGAATCCTTGTCTATCATCTACTAGGTACTAAATATAATTTGCCAAAATAATCGAAGTACCGCATGCTCCAAACAGCAGAGGCCATTGCAATTCGCGTGAAACAACCAGTGCTTTGTGTGCAAAAGAAGCATGTCCAGCCAGCCACTACTACTGCCCAGGTCTGCAGTAGAGACTATAAATTCATGAATTTGTATTATTATCTTTCCTAATTTTTCTGACATTCAGCTTATTTTATTTTGAAGCTATGGAGCTGTAATCTATCAATATTATTGATTCGATGTTATTTAAACAGCATTAATGTCGTTCGTAACACTAATTCATTCATTCATTATAATGTATATATAATTGTAGAGCCTGATGATGAAGGGGTTATCGAAAAGAGTATTCCTTGTTCAGTATCTATTTTCTTTTGAAAATTTTAATGAGCATTTTTAACCAATTAAGTTAGCTGTCAGTTCCCCAAGATGATGATTACACAATGACAGAACTTTCATCATGGAGAGATCTAACTCAGATTATCCTTTCCATTTTGGAAGTTTTTTTAGACAGGAGAGAAAAACAATCTCGGTTATGATGGGATTCAAATCAGAAGCTTCTGGATTACTAACCCAATGTTGTCTCAGCTGAGCTAACCACGATAGTCTTGATATTAATACCCCTAGGATAATTCGTAACTATTTTCCCGGGTAACCTTTAAAAAATTTCAAATGGTACCTGCTGATGAAGCTTATATTTTTTATTTTTTTATATTTTATTATAGCTTGATTCCACACAGTATTTTTGATACAAGTATGGAATTTTCAGCATGTGATGTCGGTAGCCCAAATTTAGCAGGCCAACCATAGATATCAGGTGTGCGTCGGCGGGGGATCTAACCTCGGACCATGTGCATGGTCGGCGAGAGTCCTAACCGTTGTGCTACCGACGCATCTAAAGTGTTCTTCAAATAACTATTGAATCCTTTCAGTCCTACAAGTGTTCTCTTTATTCGAAGCCGCCTTCCTTCCCTCCACACACACACATGGTCCAGTTTTGATTCCTGGCCAATGGACTTCTAAACCTCGTCCAGTTTACTAATCGATAATAAACTCAGAAAAGATAGAAGGTTGGGGGGGGGGAGGCGGATAGTTATGGGCATAGCAAGCCCAACTCGTTAAAACTAAACCACTGTTGCTGTGAAACTATAAAACAAGCTTAGAGGAATGAAAATGGAGTATGCATTTTACTAATAAACTGAATAATCAGTAGTAATAAGTAGTATAGTAGTAGGACTTCATAAATAAGGGAAAAGAATAATTAGGACTCAATGGATCTGAAAGTTCATTGTGAATGAATGCATCTGGACCATTGAAAACGATTTTGAGCTATGTTACCAGTAGTCTTCTTGAACATGTAAATCCATCAATATATACAATTATAGATATTAGTTAGTGTTAAACAGGCACAGAGTGGAAAATAGATAGTTATAGGTATTATCGGTCAACAGTATTATATCCAAAGATTCAGTGTTTCAAAGTCAAATAATTGCAATAGTTTTTTGCAACTTTTTGGCAAGATATTCCACAAAAATACGAGTTTTATGTAACCATGTTATAGTAACGTAGTAATCGAAGAGCGCGTCACCAATCGCCAATGATTTTCCTGATTGCAGTAGACTAGATAATGCGACAAACAGCGGGCAATGAGGAAACAGGCATAAAATGGACCGACACAAAAGCCTTGGAGGATTTGGATTTCGCCGATGATATATGTCTGGTTTCCCACAAACTAGAAGACATGCAAGCGAAAAGTAACAACTTAGCAGAAGAAGCATCAAAGATAGGACTTCAGGTGAACATAGAGAAAACAAAGGTGATGAAAATCCTTGGGCAGCACCACCAACAGCTACAGCGACAACAATAGACAACAATCAGCATAAATGGGAGGAACCTGAAAGAAACAACCTCCTTCACCTAACTACCTGGGAAGCATCGCTTCAACTACAGGCGGACGGAACTGACGAGGATATCAAAGCAAGAATCGATCGGGAAAGCAAAACAAGCTTTCAATACTCTCAAGTCTGTGTGGAGGTCAACAGCACTACTCAGCATAAAAAATACGATCCGGATTTTCAACTCCAATGTGAAGTCAGTGCTACTCACTATACGGATCGGAGACTTGCACTGCGCGTCATAAGGAGCATCTCAAACAAACTACAGACCTTCATTAACGGTTGTCTTCGCTCAATACTCAAGATCAGATGGCCGGCCAGAAAAGATCAGCAACACGAATCTCTGGTAATGACAGAACCAACCCAACAGGAACCGATTGTGAAACAAATAAGCAGGAAGAAATGGAGATGGATTGGCCATACTCTGAGGAAACAAACCATCAAGTGACATCACTAGACAAGCCATTGCTCGACTGGAACCCGAAAGGGAAGCGGTGAGTTGGTCGTCAGTGGAAGGGTGACTTGGAGGAGGTCATGTGAAGAGGAGATGAAAGCGTGTGGGCAGACATGGAGCCAGGTGAAGACTCTATCAGAGAACCGAACGCAATGGAGACGTGTGCAGGTGAATCCCTGTGTTCCTCTAGGAATTAAAGGAAACAATTATAATAACCAGTAGTCTTCAGCTGATGGTTGTTAGAATCTCTGGGACGCTGGCGAGTCAGTCAACACCTTTATGTGGCTGAAACTAAAAGTCATAAACTTCAGGGATCAATTCTTTGTTTTGGTTTGACCATACCTGATTACTTTTCAACCTAATCATATGTCAGTTAATACTACTTATCGAAGAAAATGATGACTTGTCATGCTTAACAGGTGTCCTAACCATCTCACAACTTCACAACAACTGACTTTTCTTCCCTACCTGACAGTCTTCACCTCAGGCGGCATTCGATTCTGCCTACCGAGAGGTACTATGGCGATGCCTGACTGTAAAAGAAATGCCGAGAGAATACATTGTACTGATCAAGGCACTCTACTCGAACTCATGCAGTCAGCCAAGTGAGAGCTTACAGTTAGTTGTCATCTGAACTGGAGACAACTAGTGGTGTCCGACAGGGATACTCGATATCCCAATTTCTATTCAATTTCATCGTAGATGTACTGATGGACTTAACCCTAAGTGACTTCATAGACTCAGGGATCGACTTGTTACCAGGGAATAATCTCGTTGACTTAGAATATGCAGATGATATAATCCTGACTGCTAGGTGAAGACGCTGACAAAATGTAGAGTCTTCTGAACACCTTGAGGGGCAGAAATATTCGAATGTTTGGCATGCAGTTCGCTCCCGCCAAATGTAAGATGATGCTACAGGAGACTGGACTACACTGACTCCTAGCTTAGAAATAGGGAGTGAAGTGGTAGAGTGTGTTGATCGCTTCAATTATTTGGGAGGTTGTATCAGCCAACGCCAACGGGTTGATCGCTGACAAAATCTCAGCATGGATACAGAGGGCTCGTTTGGCATATGTCAGCCACCTTACGCCATCTCTGGCTTAGTGGACGTGATATCCGACCGGCTGTTGACCAAAGGGAGTGTGTACTGCCCAGCACAACAGTTCGCTCTGTCCTCCTTTTTGGCTGGGTGTAAGACATGGCCATTGAAGGTGGAAGACATGAAAAGTCTAGCCAGCCAGCTGTCTTTGATCATAGGTGCCTGAGTTCTATATCTCGTGTGTGTGAGGTGGTATTAAAGGGTGAGCAATATTAAGATTATGCGTCGAGTGCTAGGTAAGCAGGGAAATCAATAGACGAGGCTGTAAAGTTATATCGACTGAGATGGTTAGGACATGTGTAAAGCATAACTAGTCATCGCCTTCCTCGACCGAGAGGCAACGTTAGCTGACATAGGGTCAGGTTGGGAAAGAGCCATTGCTGGTCAAACGGAAAGATGGCTTTATCAGTCAATGAAATCCAGAACAGTTAGTTTAAGCCAGCCAGTCACGTAGGTAGGCGTAGACTTCCTGGTTGGGATCCTCAGGACGGTAAACACCAATGAAGGCTGGAGACAATTGGTGATATGGCTCAAAATCCCTGTTGTCAATGGCTGGTGTAGATGCATCCACTACTTGTGACTTATAATTTCCAATGAAACTATATTGTTCTTCATTATTACTATTCCTCTTGTCTCATATCCCTGTCTACTGTCACTATTTTGCATTTCTTCTCTTGTTTTGTGTGGTACAAGGAGGGAGTGTGGCGACTTAAACTGCTGCATATCGGTGCAAAGTTCCATTTCAAAAACAGACAGACAGACAGACTTCACCTCACCTCGTCACTCACCATATTATACCATCTAACATGAGAGAGAAATCAATGACATCTGGTCAAAAAAGGATAGTTTCTTTATAACATCCAATTTCAGTAGCCACATCCTACGGTCATAAAGACGTATGAAGCAAGCTGCTAGGCAGTACACACCTCGTTTGTCTGATAGTCAGATATCCCATCGAACCAGTGACTTCCCTACTCATCACTAATTAGCCTAACATTTTCTAAGACCTGCCTACAGTCTAAAAGGCATACCTACAAAATCAAATCGTCATATCATTCGATTCGTATACACTAAGCATGATGATATATGGGAAGAAGGCATAACAAAAATTATTATTATTATTGTTTCCTTTAATTCCTAGAGGAACATAGGGCTTCAGCCATGCGTCTCCATTGCGTTCGGTTCTCTGCTGTAGTTTTCACCTGGCTCCAAGTCTGCCCACACGCTTTCAATTCCTCTTCACATGATCTCCTCCAGGTCACCCTTGGACGACCAACTGGCCGCTTCCCTTTCGGGTTCCACTCGAGGGCTTGTCTAGTGATGTCACTTGCTGGTTTCCTCAGAGTGTGTCCAATCCATCTCCATTTCTTCCTGCCTATTTGTTTCACGATCGGTTCCTGGTTGGTTCGCTCCCAGAGATCTTTGTTGCTGATCCTCTCCGGCCATTTGATCTTGAGTATTGAGCGAAGGCATTTGTTAATGAAGGTCTGTAGCTTGTTTGAGCTGCTCTTTGTGACACGCCAAGTCTCTGATCCATATAGTAGTACTGACTTCACATTGGAGTTGAAAATACGGATCTTATTTTTGACGCTGAATGCTGTTGACCTCCACATAGACTTGAGAGAAATGAAAACTTGTCTTGCTTTTCCGATTCTGGCTTTGATATCCTCGTCAGTTCCTCCTGTAGTTGAGACGATGCTTCCCAGGTAGGTGAAAGAAGTTGTTTCCTTCAGGTTCCTCCCGTTTATGCTGATTGTTGTCGGTTGTTGCTGTTGATGTTGGCCAGGAATCTTCATTACCTCTGTTTTGTCTATGTTCACTTGAAGTCCTATCTTTGCTGCTTCTTCTGCCAATTTGTTGCTTTTCACTTGCATATCTTCCAGTTTGTGGGAAATCAGACATATATCATCGGCGAAATCCAAATCCTCCAAGGCTTTTGTGTCGGTCCATTTTATGCCTGTTCCCTCGTTGGTTGCCGTTGTCTGCCGCATTATCCAATCAACTGCAATCAGGAAGATCATTGGTGACAGTAGACAGCCTTGTCTCACTCCCGTCCTCACTTCGAAGGATTCCGTAAGTTTCCCGTTGTGGATTACTTGGCATGCAGCGTTGTCATACAGCTGTTGGATGAGATGTATAATTGTCGGTGGCACCCCGTAGTAGCGAAGTAGTTTCCAAAGCACCTCTCGATCGACGCTATCGAAGGCCTTTTCAAAGTCGATGAAGTTGAGATAGAGAGGTGACTGCCATTCCAAACTTTGTTCAATGATAATCCGTAGTGTGGCGATTTGATCAATGCATGACTTGTTCCTCCTGAATCCAGCCTGTTCCGGACGAAGTTTTTCATCCAGGGCTTGTTTAATTCTCTCCAGGATGATGCGACATAGTATCTTGCTTGGAATGGACAGAAGCATAATTCCACGCCAGTTTTTACATTGACTCAAATCTCCTTTCTTTGGCAGTTTGAATAAGTATCCGTTCTTCCCCATAACAAAAATGGAGAGAAAAAAATATGTTAGACAATTAGGTGTAACGCTTTCCTAATAATGACTATTCATACTTATCTTCTTTTTTGTATTCTTTCATTTTATTCGTTTTGTTTTCGCTCTGTATTATTGTATGCATGTTGAACATTCAATGTTCAAGTAAGCGATTCATACAAACAAATATATATACATATGTATATATGAATATACATATTATACAATTAATATATCTCTTTTTTCAAAAAAGTGTAATAATCATAAATGACCAAATAATAGAAAAAAAGAAAGAAAGAAAGCAAGTTATCATATTATATCACTAATCATTTATACACTAAAACAGACAAAAATGATAAATAATATAACAATAACAAAAGTGATTCAATTGTTCAATACGTCACTTTGCTTTTTTGTTTGTTTTAATCCACTCATAAATGCTAGCCCGCGAAAAATAAAAATGTAACACAGAAAGTGATGAAAGGAATAAAAGAAGAGAAATGAGATAACAATATGAGTGATATTATTACTGTTATTATTATTATTAGTAGTAGTATTATTATAAATGTTTCTGTGACTATGAACAAGCGCATTAGTGTCATGTTTTTTGTTGTTGTCGTTGTTGCTGTTGGCTGTTGTCTATTGTGTGTCTATTCCATTTCGTTTCTTTCTGACATTTTGTAAAACAATGTAGAAAAATGTTTCTGCATAAAGTAGCGAAAAACACAGTAGGTGATATATATATATATATATTTATGCATCCATTTCTATCAGAATAGAAACCCAATGATAATGCATATATATTTAATGTAAAATTATGCCTTTTTGATGTGGTTGTGTTCTCTGAGCTGGATAGTCAATTTGCGAAGCTTTCATCACCCTACTAGGCGACATCTTCAGCGCATACTTCAATTTGTTGAAGTGAGCTTTCAGATTTCTCCACGAGTTTATTAATCATCTCTCCTGGTGACCACCTTGAACG
Organism: Trichobilharzia szidati; assembly: GCA_944472155.2. NCBI lineage: Eukaryota > Metazoa > Platyhelminthes > Trematoda > Strigeidida > Schistosomatidae > Trichobilharzia > Trichobilharzia szidati. The sequence goes on along the minus strand of OX235272.1, from coordinate 130,262,785 downwards.
TGATTGGTTGTTTTTGTGTTTTCACACCCTCTAGGATACTTGTACTGGAACTGATTGTTTCCTTGACTTGAACTTTGACCCTTTGTGTGTGACTATTCTTTCTTAGCGGTTGATAAATTTTGTCTATCTCGATGTGTCTATTGATTGATGATTCATTGAAATACCAGGTGGGCTTCTAGAAATTCTCTAGCGTTTCCTCTGTCTAATATTTGAACGTTGTCCCAGGCGAACTGATGTTCGTGGTTGTCTGTATGTAGTGATATGAGGGAGTAGATATCATGTCTTTTAACGGTTAGTTAGTTTGTGTTCATGGATACGAAGACGAAGGGGACGTTCACTTTGACCAATGTAGTGTTTTTCTCAGTTGCTACAATTTATTTTGTAGATGATGTTGGTTTCATCTTCTTTCGCTGTTGAGTCTTTTGGTTGACATAGAATTGAATGAAGTGACTTTGTTGGTTTGTGTACGACTTCAATTCCTAAAGGTTTGAAGAGTCTTGTAGTGATTTCTGAGATATCCTTTATATATGGTAGGGCGATTTCCTTTGTGCTTTCCTTGGGGTTTTTTGGTTTGATAGGTTGGCTTGGAGGTATATGTCTTTTGATGAAATTCCGTTGATATCTATTCTTTTGGAAGACTTCCACGAGGTATTTTTCTTCAATTTTCCTTAAGGTGGGAGTGCTGCAATGAGTCCTGGTTGACTCTCTTGAATAGTGTTTGTATGCAATTCCTCTTGTGTGCTAAGGTCACCAGGAGAAGTGATTAATAAACTCGTGGAGAAATCTAAAAGCTCACTTCAAATTGAAGTATGCACTGAAGATGTCACCTAGTAGGGTGATGAAAGCTTCGCAAATTAACTAACTATCCAGCTCAGAGAACACAACCACATCAAAATCATCCACCTGAGCTACAAATCTTCTCTGTCATATCTAAAATTATGCCTTCATCAACAAGAAATTATAAACTAAGGTTTCGTTCGCATTGAAATTCATCAACCGTTAAGAGTGTCTGCAATCCTTCTGATTTAATCAACCGGCTGCATGCAGACTTTGATCAGTGGATACCTGACCTACTTCTGTCAGTGGTACTGAAGATGAGATGGTCAGCTAGAAACGATAAGCAATGAGGAACTCTTTCACTAGGCAATGAACAAGCCAATAATCTGTTTATCAACAAATATGCAGAAAGAAACGTAGATGGATTGAACGTACAGTGAACATACACACACACACACACACATCAGACAGGCTATCGAATGGAAACAGATTAAGAATCGGTGAGTTAGGTGTCTATGTATGAGCGAACTAGTGCTATTTAATTGATTATAGCTAGTACATGGAATACAGAAAGTGCTTCTCATCTCGTTTAGGACTCGTCAAGTGGGTGCACCTTCATACCTACTAAGTGATTGAATCAGTGAGTCAGTGAGTAAACAAGTCAGTGGTGATTTTCTCTCAAAATTAGCATACACCGTTTCAAAGGCCTAAGCTAGTTAGCCTCGGAAGTCTCCTCTTTTGCAAAGGACAGCAGTTGTTGTCTATATAAACCATTATTTTATATTTTCCGTTGATTGAAATGAACTACATATGTGATTCGGATACGGTTTTTCCAGTCGAAGAACTCTTAAAACTCGCTTAGTTTACTTGCCATTGGTGAGACCAGAAAAAGAGGGAAGGTTGGGCTTCAGGCTAGAAATCCCGCTGTTACTGAAAATACAAAACTTGAAACCTTGTGTTCCACTCAGCAAGGCAATGGAATGAAAGAACCAAATTTTCCGTTGATGCATTTTTTTAATACATTTATTCCCCTTAATGAATTTGAATAAAGCGAGAACAACAGTTTTTGCAGAATAAAGTGGTACCATCATCGCTTATTTCTATGGCTTCTCATCAACTGCTTACAGGCCAAAGGCATTATTAAATGTATCTACAGAAACAGTTTTAACATCACCTTTCCAGCTTTTCTGGACCTTCTACCACATGCGTGATGTACAGTCATCATGTCTTAAGCTCTGTGTTATGCACTGTGAACATGCCTTTCATGTCGTAGTCTATGAATCACACTATTAGTAGTGTGAGGGTACTACCTAACCAGTTGACTAGGGTGAAGTAGGTAGGGTGGATTTTTGTATTCTGTGACTCAATCATTCAATAAACAATATCTCCACTCAGCTGTCGAATGAATGGATAAGGTAGAATGGCTGTACGGCACGTCAAGTCCACAAACGTATTCTGGAATATTGTTCAGCTTGGTTGGTCAGAGGAGAAAAGAAGAATGCTAGCAGTTCCATCCTGGAACACACTGTCAACTCCTGACACCGAGCACCCTTGCATCAATGCTTCACAGTGCTAAACAGAGTCCCTCAATATCTTACAAAGAGAATTCGAGTACGCCATCAATACATGGCTTAATCATTGGCTATTAGGGATCTGAAAGTGGACCTCTGTATTCAAAAGCGCTACATATATTCACTCGTTCTACCGTGGCCAGAGTAAAGTTCTCACTATAATTTTGTTTCCTTTTCTTATGTAAGTTTACTATTATTAATCTCATCATCCATATTTTATTATCACTGTATTACTGTTTGTTAATAAAAATTGCATTTTCATACAGATTTTATAAAAACACTTTATTGTCATTCCATTAGTTGTTATCCAATCTACACAACTATACTGATTAACCATTTTCTCACACTTATTGCATCATACCAACTTCTGCCCCCTTTTCTAATCTCCAGCCCGTCACCCGGTATAGGTTACACCTTACATTACGTAATACCTTGTTTGAGGACATATTTCACCAGTATCTGATTGGTCTTATGATTCCTTTATTATATATAATTACAATTTACGATTCTTATAATGTATGACTATCTATCAATCATTATCTTGTTATGAATTTTGCTCCCTTTAATTCCTAGAGGAACATTGGGCTTCAACCACACGTCTCCATTGCGTTTGGTTCTCTACCAACATTTTCAACTGGCTCCACGTCTGCCCACATGCTTTCATATCCTCTTCACATGACCTCCTCCTCCATGTCACCCTTGCACTGACGACCAACTCGCCGCTTCCCACCCGGGTTCCACTCGAGCAATGGCCTGTTGTGTGATGTCACTTGATGGTTGTCGCAGAGTGTGGCCTCCAGTCCACCTCCATTTCTTCCTGCACATTTCTTGCATAACTGGTTCGTGCTGGGTTGGTTTGCTCATTCCCAGAGATCCCTCCCTGTTGCTGATCTTTTCTTGCCGGCGATCTGATCTTGAGCGAAGTATCGAGCTGAGCTTTTTTCTAAATTACTTATCTTCTCGGGGTCAGCTCAGCAATTGCACTACATGCATTAACACACAACCACACAATAGGGTGAGAGAGGGTTAAAATTCTAAAAAGTAACCTAGGTAGGTGGAGAGAGAGATTGATTACTGAATCCCGCCTGGTTCATTGAGTCTACACTCAACACATGCAAAAGAAATGACTCAATGCAAATACCAGAGATATGCATGGAAGATATTATCGCCACCAGTCAGTCAAATCAGAAGAAGATAATGAATAATCTTGAAATTCTATTTCAATTCACGTACATCACAACATTCTAACAACTTACTTATTTTGACTATGAAAACACTCGTCTTATTTCCCATCTGATTGTACTTGATTGATAACACTCATATTATTATTATCTCTGAATGTACATTATCCCATACTGATTTTTATTCAAATGTCTAATCAACAATTTCACTCATGTACATAAGTGAAAGAAAGAAGTTGTGTGAGTGAGTGACTTGATATGATTATGAGCAGTAATAGTTTGTGCTCGAAACGTGGTCATCAGTTAATATCACTGTATAACACTACACTGTAAGATTTATCAAAATAAATTCCTATGCATAATGGAGTTATACTCTCCACCACGGTGCCCAACTTTTATACTTATATCAACTGACTTGATATCAGTGATGAAAATCCGAATCTTATTCTTTATGCTAAGTTCAATAAATTTTCAACCTGATTTCAGATGAATAAAGGTCAGTGTTACTATTCAGATCTTGACTGGCTTTGACATCCTCATCTATGGCGCCTGTTGTCGTTGAAATGCTGCTGCCTAAATTAGTGAAAGAGATATCCTCTTTGGAATTTCTTCAGCTGATAGTGATTCGTGCTTGTTGTTATTGATCGCGGGGCTATCTTCATCACCTCTATCTTCTTTTACTTTATGTTCACTTGAATACACGCCTTCTCTGCCAGGTTGCTCTGACTACTTGCTTGTTTTTGCCTGTACATCTTCAAGTTTGTATGTCGCGTTAGGCACAATTCTTATAGAGTCTATTTTCTCTGCCCAGCATATGCTTACCTTCTCACACTTCCCGGTGTACGGCTTGATCCAGTTCGCCAATAATCAGGAATATAATCGGTAATAGTAGGCAGTCTTGTTTAACTCCCGTTTTCACTTCAGAAGCTTCTCTGAATCTTCCGTTGTGAATCACCGAACAGATAGCACTGTCAGATAGATAAAGATTTGGGACACGCCATAGTGTTGAAGTAGTTTCTTAATTACTTCATGGTCAACTCTGTCGAAGACCTTTTCGGGTACACATTGCCGTTGGTGGCTGGTGGGGGGGGGGGAGTAAAAAAGTAGGAGAAAACAGCTGTTTAGTGCTTCCCAGTGGCTTTCGATGGTCTAACTGTCTAACTGGTATTGGTTCTTAACGAAATCTTGTCATTGAATTTATGTTAATAATTAGCCGGAAAAAAGGGGTACACTGTGCTTTCTCTGTAATAAAAATACTCTACCTAGTAACTACTAAAAAGGAAAAGACAAGAGGACACTATGTATATACGGGAATTTTTCTTTTTTAATTAAAACAAAAATCTTTTTTTTCTTTCTTTCCGAATGAGATTACTTTACATCGTTTCTCCTTAGTCGGTCGGTCGGTCGGTTGGTTGGTTGGTTGGTTGGTTGGTTGGTTGGTTGGTTGGTTGGTTGGTGGGATGGTTACTTACTTGATTTGGTGAATTTTTACCTCCCTTTTGAGATGATTCATTCAATATCTGGATTTTTACTTTTTTGTTAAGGATGATAAGAAACATTTCAGCCAGCCTAGCAACTGGTGGATATGCTCTGTTCTGTCCCGTCCTGTTATGTTATTTAGGCATGGTTCTTTGAGCAGAGATGACAGACACACGTGAACCATATGTCACAATGACTTGAGTAAGTAGATGTGAAAATTATTCACACGTGTACCATAACGCACACATACACTCACACTTCCCTCTAACCACCCCCCGAGACAATTCAATTTTTAATTAATACGCCTATGTACAGGCATATGCTTTATTTCTCATATTTCTTCACCTTAACATTTATAATATATTATGAGTATATGCAAAACCCAGTAACTTGAAGTAACCTCTTACATCTTTTTTTATTATCATTATTATTATTACTACTATTGCTACTCAATAGATAATTTTAAACATGGCGGATATGGCGGTTATGTTCATTCAATATATTCAAGTAATCCATTAAAACACACGCACATGCAAACATTCATGCCTTACGGATGAACTTATAAAATATTTTAATGCATAAAATTAAGGCTTGGTTACTGGACATTATGATGAATTATGATTAGGATTATTATTAGCTATAGCTATAGCAGAAAAACCATTCTTTGTTGCCCATTGTAACTGGGTTGTACATGCTCACACATACACACACTTGACAAACATACACAGAGTGGACATTCGGGTATCATTTAACAGATGTATTCAATATGGTATATAACTTGTTCCATCATGTATTCGGTGCAGATTCAGATACCCCCACACACATACACACAAATTGTACAGATACACTTATTTATGGATTAAAAAGGATAGGTTTGAGTAGGGAGAATTGTAAACATATATATATATGAGTAGGAAATATATGTTGCTAAGGTGGGGGTTGGGGATAGTGGTTGTGAATGGTAGTAGTAGTAGTAGTTGTTGTTGTTGTGGGGATGAGGAATTCCTTCAAAATGAGAAGTTTAATACCCTTTTTTATTCTTCAGAGTATGAAACCAGAAAACATGAGCTCACGCTTCCCATGCATATATAATTCAAATTTCATGATTTATTTCATTAAACGTGAATTGAACTTAAATTTGGATTAATTTACTTTGAAGTAATTTGATGGATGGTGACTAGCGATGGAATACAGGATGAGCACTTTATCCTATTTTGGAGCTCGTCAGCTGTATGTAACTGTATTCCCCACTCAGTGAGTAATGGGGTTCGTAGGGAACCAGTATATATCGTCTGAAATTCCGAAGCATTGTCCACTAGACCTCTCCGGACACAACAGCCACCTCTCTAACACAACGGCCTGTTGATTGATCGGACCGGCCTCTGTTCATATGGCGGACGGATGCTTTGACAGTGTATTAGAATTAATTTGAAGTAATTTGGTACGTGGTGACTAGCAGTGGAATGTCCATCATTGAACGATAGGTGCATCTGGCGGCCCATGTGGTCTAGCAGACACTGCTCCGTAGTTTGAAACGAAATAGATACTGCGTATGTGTCTCAGTGGGGAAGGCAGATACCTCCAGCTACCTGACGAGTCCCAAACGGGTGCGAAATGCGAATCCCCTGGATTCCACTGTCAGTAACCACCCGTTAAATTTCTTCAAGTTAATCCTCGGACATCATTGAAGCGTCCGTACTGACAGCTGACATTATAATAATAGCTTTCTTCTGAACAGTGCTTATATAATGTATAGAATTTTCAGCGTAATTTATTGCCTAACAGTTTCTATTTGTCCAGGATCTTCAAATAAAGCATATAACTGTGACAGTAGATCACGTGACACAGTGATGTCTTACTAGGAGCTCAAACCAATTCATCGTTATGTTTCTTCTTTGTCTTCTTCGTGAACACCATGACATTTGGTTGAAAGAAAGGATAGGAGTACCAACTGAGACCCAAGGACATAACTAAATATATGAGGCTTCAGGCAGTTGGTTTTATTTCTCAGGCAGTGGCAGTTTGTACAAAAATGTCAGCAACACTTATCTCATGTATTGGGATACCTTGACACCATGATTATGCTTCTTCTCAAGTTTACTAGAAATTTGCGAATCAGAAGGTTGTGAGAGTAGAAAATGCAATTAGCGGTCATATTTTAATACATTAATCCAAACTAAATAAGAGAAATTATCTGCGGAATACCAGAGAGCCCCGAATCTCCAACAAATGCAAAAGTCTTGAGTACAATCAAGCTCCTGAAAGCCGGAAAGGCTGCAGGACGGGACAGCATTTCTCTGGAAACATTGAAAACGAATCCAGAGGTCGCAGCGGATATTATTTATTATTATTTCCTTTAATTCCTAGAGGAACATAGGACTTCAGCCGTGCGTCCCCATTGCGTTCGGTTCTCTGCTAAAGTTTTCACCTGACTCCAAGTCCGCCCACACGCGTTCATCTCCTCTTCACATGAACTCCTCCTGCATGTCACCCTTGCACTGACGACCAACTCGCCGCTTCCCTTTCGGGTTCCACTCGAGCAATGGCTTGTCTAGTGATGTCACTTGATGGTTTCCTCAGAGTATGGCCAATCCACCTCCATTTCTTCCGGCAGATTTGTTGCTTAATTGGTCCCTGCTTGGTTGGTTCGTTCATTCCCAGACATCCCTCCCTGTTGCTGATCTTTTCTTACCGGCCATCTGATCATGAGTAGTACTGAGATAAGGCAGGTATTGATGAATGTCTGTAATTTGTCCGAAGTGCCCTTCGTGACGCGGCGTGGCGCTAAGTCTCTGATTCGTATAGTAAGCACTGACTTCATATTGGAGTTAAAAATCCAGACCTTATTTTCATTTTCATGCTGAGTACTGAGTGTTGATCTCCATACAGACTTGAGAGAAATGAAAGTTTGCCCTGCTTTCCCGATCCTCGCTTTGACATCCTCTTCAGTCCTGTCCACCTGTATTTGGAGCGATGCTTCTCAGGTCGATGAATGAAGGATTTCTCCCATTTATGCTGACTGTTGTCTATTGTTGTTGCTGTTGGCCAGGAATCTTCATCACCTACCACTGTTTTCTCTATGTTCACCTGAAGTTCTATCTTCTCTGGATTCTTCTTCTATCGTCAACTTGTTGCTTTTCACTTGCATATCCTCCAGTTTGTGAGAAATCAGGCATATATCATCGGCGAAGTCCAGATCCTCCAAGTTTCTTTTTGTGTGGGTCTATTTTATGCCTGTATCCTCATTGCCCGCTGTCTGTCGCATTATCCAATCTACTGCAATCAGGAAAATCATTGGCGATAGTAGGCAGCCAGCCAGCTTGTCTTACTCCTGTCCTCACTTCGAAGGATTCTGTAAGTTTCCCGTTGTGGATTACTTGGCATGCAGCATTGTCGTACAACTGTTGGATGAGATATATAATTGTCGGTGGCACCCCACAGTAGCGTAGTAGTTTCCAAATCACCTCTCGATCGACGCTGTCTGTCGAAGGCCTTTTCAAAGTCGATGAAGTTGAGATAGAGAGGTGACTGCCATTCCAAGCTTTGTTCAATGATGACTTGACCTTGACGCGCTTTTCGATTGATACGTTACATTTGCATAGTTACCTAAAACTCTTATTTTTGTGGAATATCTTGCCAAAAAGTTACAAAAACTATTGCAATTATTTGCCCACTGTCTGTCGCAATATCCAGTCTACCGCAATCAGGAAAATCATTGGAGATAGTAGGCACCCAGCCGGCCATGTCTTACTCCCGTCTTTACTTCGAAGGATTCCGCAGCCCGTATGCTCATGCCATTACTGGAAAATGTTTGGAATTAAGGAAAGGTACCTACTGATTAGAAGAAAGGTGAACTTATCAAACTACGAAAAAACACCAAATTAGGCCTCTCTAAGAAGTGACGCAGAATCGATTTCTTCTCCACGACAAGCAAAATACTGTGTCGTCATTCTGGAGAGAATAAAAGGTGCACTGGATACAGAACTCCGGCAACCAGAATAAAGTGGATTCAGGAAAGGCAAATTAAGTTTGCGAATCAGACTTCAACTCTACGGATCATTACCGAACAAAGCATAGAATGGCAGTCACATCTCTATCTAAAATTCATTGACTTTGAAGAAGCCTTCGGCAGAGTTGAGGAAGAGTTAATTAAGAAACTAATTCAACACTATGGCGTGCTCCAAATCTTTATAAACCTAGTTCAGAGATAGCTATATGATGATGCCACATGTCAAGTGGTTGACAACGGAAAACTCAGAGAAGACTAAGAAGTGAAGGCAGGAGTTAGACAAGGCTGGTTTCCTAATTGTAGTGGAATAGATCGTGCGTTAGACCGCTAGAAGAGAGAAGAGAGGAATATGCTGGACCTGAGAGAAGACTCTAAAAGATCTGCATTTCGCGCGTGTATGATTTATTTCTAATGTCACACAAAAACACGGAAATATACAAGTGAAAACCAACAAACTAGCAGAAGAAGCAGGCAGTGGTGACAAGGCTTCATCTGAACATGGAGAAGATGCAGGTGATGAAGATAACCAACGAACCGCAAAAACAAGAGCAGCAACAACCAGCACCAATCATCATCACTGGGAAAGATTTAACAGAGGTTGCCTCCTTCACTTATCTGGAAAGCATCGTTCCAACTACAGGCATTCGGAACGGACGAAGATGTCAAAGCCAGTCGGAATCGAAAAGGCAAGATACGCACGCTTTCATCAACCTGAAACCAGTATGGAAATCTTCCGCACTTAGCCATCATCGGGAACAAGATTAGCATTTTCAATATCAATGTAAAGTCGGTTCTTCTACTCGAGTTAGAAACTTGCGCTGCCTGTCACGAATAGGTTCTCCAACAGGTTGCAGATATTCATCAACAGCTGCGTTCGTTTCATACTGAAGATAAAATGGCCATAAAGAATAAGCAACAAAAAACTATGGGAACGAACCAACCAAGAACCTCCTGTCCAATTAAAATGCCGAAGAATATGGAGATGGATCCGACATCAGGCGCCAGACCTTGTAGTGGAACCCGAACGAGAAATGACGAGGTAAGCGTGAGGTTAACGGCGACTTGGAGGAGGTAGTGCAAGGAGGCGATGAGAGCCCACAGGAAATCATAGGGCCAGCTAAAGAGGATCTCAGAGAATAGGTGAAAGTATTGACATGCCGTTGAAGTTCTATGTTTCACTCGGAACCCAAGAGAGCAATAATAAAAATAATAATCACGGAAGTTTTTGTAGCCCAAGTTTTAAGCAGGCCGCACATTTTGGTTCAATTAATCGATAGAAAAGTCAAAAATTCACTTAAACAAATCAGTGAATATTTTATTCTGAAACTTTTTTATAAATTCACCATACAGATTTCTGAGTTCTCCTAGATAATAGGATCTAATTTGAAAAAAAATTATTGCCAAAGTTAAATGATCTTAGTAACGAAGTGTGGTTAACTGTGCTGTACTCATGTGTCCTTCTCTCTGTATAGCAGTGAATTAGGGTGTAGTGGTGGTGGGGAGGGGTGACGGTGTGTTATGCAGAACTGTCGTGACTACAAGAAATTTGATATACATTAAACACTATATAATTATTTTACGATTTAAATGAAATGCCCAGGTTTTTGTAATTTGATCTATCTTATTCAAGTATATAATTCAATGGATTGAACAAAGAAGGAAATGTGGGATAATTTCCCTATATCCATTACTGGCTAATTTCTTCTCCTATTGGTTGTAACAGAAAGAAGGGATTCCTAAGGAGATATTCAATTCCAATGAAGTGATTGATTGATCGGAAAGGCGAGATACGCCTTCATCAACGTGAAAACAGTTTGGAAATCTTCTGCACTCCATGACATAAAGAACAAGAGTCGGATTCGCAACACAAGTGTGAAGAGAATCAGTCACTGCTTCTATACGGGTTAGAAAGCTTCACTGCGCGTGAATCATGAAAAGGATTTGCAACAGGTTACTGCAGACTTTTATCACCAGCTGCCCATTCCACTGGCTGGCACCGTAGTGAACATCAAATGGCTGGTCGATTGCTCAATAAATATGTAGGAGAAAATGGAGATGGATCGGGTATACACTGAGGAGGCCGCCATATGACATCGCGCTTAATGCAGGCCATCGCTGGAGTGGGACTTGAATGGGAAGCGACGAGTGTGTCATCAGTGCTAAGGTGACATGGAGGAGATCGTGTGCTGGGGAGGAGGAGATGAGAGATTACGGGAAATCATGGAGCCAGTAAGCTGAGGAGGACATCAGAGGACAGAAGAAGGCGGAGATGTGTTGTTGAAGCCCTATGTACCATCCACTCGGAACCCAAGGGAATAATAATCATATACCAGAATTACAGTTTGCGCTAATCTTCGATATTGTTCTGCTTCCCCGTCTTCCTTTCATATTTTCCGTGTTGTTGCAGAAACATCGCTCATTAAATCCATCTCTCCTCTATTCTTGCACATAATATACGTATATATTTATATATGCATCTACATACTACTTATAAATATTGTCAGTAATACACACCACAGTGGAGGTCTGAGTAGTAGTATCAGTAATAGTGATAATAATAGCTTTATACTGCACAAAACGTTTACAAAATAAACAGAATTCACTGCTTAATTTTCTGCATAATATTTTCTCTATATTGAGTATCTTCAAGCATTCAAATAACCGTCTAAAGTACATCATGTGATGACTCAATGCTATTTGACCTAAAGAATAAAATCACCCTCTCCCTTATGATATACTTTTTTCTTTAGTCACCGACTGAAGACATAACAGTAGGTTGAAAGGTAATCAAAAAATGCGCTTAAGTACATTTTATGACTCAAGGACATAAACGGCTGGTTACAACAAAGAGAAATGGAGAAAATGTTATGTAGAGTTGTGCTGAATGGAAATTCAAGCAGGCCGCTTTAAATAGTGTGTGAGATGAAGTGTGAGCAGTACTATTAGTAGTGTAACGACAGAAGACAAGAGCCAGGCAACAGATCGTTTACTGAGAAAATCAACAGATATTTATAGATTTTTATGTACATTATTATTATTATTAGCGTTATTGTTAGCAGAGAAGCAACGTCTTCTGATTGGTTGTTTTCTTGCTGAAGGTTATTCTGTACTGCAGTTATTAGTGTTTTCTGAGTTGGTTGGTTTAGTTGCGGAGCTTTCGTCGTCCTTCTGGACAACATCTTCAGTGCAATTTTTAGAACAAACTGAACTGATTTAAATTTTCCATCAGTGATAGAATTGCGTCTCTCTGTAACTATCTTTACATACGCATTGGTCATTTTCTATTGACTTGGATTTTAAACTTTCTGGTCACCTGATTTACTTTTTATTAGTTGGTTTATTTGGTCTATATTAACATGTTTGTTAATTGCATATTCGTTTGAGTACCAGGCTTTTGGGAATTCTCTGGCACTTTTGGTGTTTCCTCTGTCTAAAATTTCGACACCAAAGTGGGCGTCCCTTTCGAATCAGAATCCAGGAACACAAATCAGCCGTGAAAAGACACGATATATACTCTTTGATATCAATGCATATAGATAATTATGGAAATCAATTTAATTGGGATAATGTCGAAATTTCCGACAGAGGAAACACCAAAAGTGCCAGGGAATTCCTAGAAGCCTGGTACTCAAACGAAAATGCAATTAATAAACACGTTAATATAGACAAAACCTGCCAACTAATAAAAAGTAAATCACATGTGACAAGAAATTTCAAAGTCGAAGTCAATAGAAAATGATCAATACATATGTAAATATGGTTACTGGGAGACGCAATTATATCAGTCATGGAAAATTTAAATCAGTTCGGTTTATGCTAAAAATTGCTCTGAAGATGTTGTCCAGAAAGACGACGAAAGCTCCGCAACTAAACCAACCAACTCAGAGAACACTATTAATTGCAAATCATCCACCTGAGCCACAAATCTTCTCTGTTATTCTGTGCTGCTCATGACCTTTTCTCAGAAAGTTAAGCCACATATTTGCGAATCCTACCTACACGCGTTAATTTTTCTGTGATTAGTTGGTAAGTTTGTCAAGGTTAGGCTTTGTTATTGTTTTTTCTCATGACCCCGTTTCGGGACGTAAACACTGATGTAAATTGCTGTCTACAATTTTGGATTGTTCTCAGCCACCTCTCACCACAGTACTAGTAGTTGCCTTGAAAACTGATAAGCTTTGACTGCCTCTATGTACTGGGGTCAACAAAATGTACTGCTGTAGAGTCGTGAGATTTTGACTCAAAATAGTTGTCCAGCCCGCTTTTATCTTCCTAGTTTCTTTCTCCGACACTGATGTATATCAAACTTTGGTTTATACCTGTAAACTGGTATTTGTGAATCATTTAGCACTTCGACAGGAAGCAAGATTTTGCTATTGTATGGCTCTAATAATAACCAAGTAAGTAGAAGGTTAGACTGGATTATAATTCGGCTAAGGATTTCATCCAATCACAGATATTCTCATGGCAGTGTGATACCGAGAAAATCAGTTGGATTGGTTGATCACTACAGAGCAGTAACCAGTCTCATGGTCTCTGTCCTTCGTCAGTCAACTTTGAAATTTCGCCATCGAATTAGGCGAATCTTCATCATGATATACTTCAAAATGATGTTGGATGTATGAAGATTATTATTGTGATTGTTTCCTTTAGTTCCTAGAGGAACATAGGGCTTCAGCTGAGCACGTCTCCATTGCGTTCGGTTCTCCGCCAACGTTTTCATCATCTGGTTACAAGTCTGCCACATGCTTTCATCTCCTCTTCGCATCACCTCTTCCGTGTCACCCTCGCACTGATGACCAACTAACTCGCCGCTTCCCATTCACGGGTTCCACTCGAGCGATGGCCTGTCGTGTGATGTCACTCACTTGATGGTTTTCTCAGAGTATGGCCTTCAATCCACCTCAATTTCTTCCTGCAGATTTGTTGCACAATTGGTTCCTGCTGGGTTGGTTCGTTCATTGCCAGAGATCCCTCCCTGTTGCTGATCTTTTCTGGTCGGCAATCTGATGTTGAGCGAAGACAGCTGTTGATGAGGGTCTGTGGCTTGTTCAAAGTGCCTTTTATGACAAGGCGCCAAACCTCTAATCCATATAGTAGCACAGACTTCACATTGGAGTTAAAAATCCGGATGTTGTTTTTTATGCTGAGTAAAGCCGTTGATCTCCACACAGACTTGAGAATAATGAAAGCTTGTCTTGCTTTCCTGATCCTAGCTGCTTCGATATCCTCGTCAGTTCTGCCAATAGCTGACGACGACGTGCTTTTCGATTAGCACGCTATATTTATTCAATTACATAAAACTCTAATTTCCCTGATGTTTCTGGCCAGGAAGTTGTGGAATTTATTGTAATTATTTTACTTTTGAACACTGAACCTGTGGATAAAATCTTGTTAACTTATAATACCTATAACTAACTGTTTGGTATATTGTGACTGTTAAAAACGCTAACTAATATCTATAATTGTATATGTTGTTGGATTTACATACCCAAGTTGACCCAAGTCAGTGAGTCTCTGGTTTTGATATCACTTTTGTTAACCGTATTTGGTAGTGATACTACTGTTACGGGTTCTTTTGTTGTTGTTTTTGTCTCTGCCCTTCCTGTTGTGAATTTATTTTTCCTTTTGCCGCTGTTGTTCTCATTGCTTTATGCCTTGTTTTCCTGATTATAAGGAGAGCAACCCAAAAAGTCGCTCCACTGTAAACTATGTATTCATGTAACAACACTCTTCTCAGGTGGGAGGTTAGCAACCCCACCCTGTAAACAAAGCTGCTACAAAAACTTCAGTACGATGAATCTCCTTACTTCATGTATGCAGATAGTCTACAGGAACACATAAATCTGACTAAGTTCCATAGGTGTTACATGTAAGTAATGCCCAGTTGATTGAACACTAGGTAATAACTAAGGTTCAGTGAAAGTATCCTGAGGTCGGTCTTAGAGGATGAATGGTTCACCGGTAATGTCTCTGACCACAGCAGCATTAAGTGACGCAGGTTTCTACCTCAGAGGGAATATGAATTCCTTCAAGACTGCATTTACTCTTTGGGGACAAGCGCCAACAAGCATAAAATCTAAGTTTAAAGATTCCTGCGGATTACCTTCAACTATCTAACAATTCTGTATTTTGCCAACATTTCGACTATAATGAAGACTTTCAACCCTTCGCTTGAATAATCGACTCGCATAAATTCGGTTACCTCTGTAGGCGAAATGATCAACACTCACTTGACAGTAACAAATTGAACCATCCATCTTAGAGGACACCGAAATCTTAAGATCTTGAAAATCATTCAGTTACTTGGAAATTAGAGGATTTATCGTGGGGGTAAGATTATACAATGGAGGAAAATTAATGATTCAGTGGTATATACTACTGACTAGATGGAATGAGTAGTTGAAAATCGCCTACATCAATAAATTTTATAAAATAACTGAACAAAGAATATCCCTCTTTCGATAATTTCCTCTTCTGGCTCTACAGTTATATATGCATACGTTTATATACATAGAATATTCTAGAATAGTAGTCAATAACAATATTAGTGTTTTTTAAATAATATCGATTTGTTAAGTAAGATCACAATGGAATTACAGTTCATTAAAGATGCTTAAATTATAATAATAATAAAGATATAATAGCAAATAGAATATCAACTAAAATTAGGGAAATTTCTACAAAAATTGAGGATCATTCAAACCTAGATGGCCAAGGTAATGATAATGTCTGAACTAACTTCTTTTGGACGCACAAATTAGGCTTCTTAATATGGATCCCAACAGCCTCAGCAATATTTAGTAGTCGAACTCTTAAGGCAAAATTGAGATTCGTTGGTATGCGGTAAATGACCCTGAAAGCATGGTTAACATCAATCTTGTGTTCTGTATCCACAAGATGAGATAGAATAGCGCTATGAATAGATTTTGTTTGTCCTTTACTTAACCAACCACTATGCAGGGTGATGTTCGGAAATTCGACGAGAAACACGCCTAATTGTACGGCCTATGTAACTGGCTCCACAGGAGCAGTTAAATTGGTAGATACACATGGAAGAGGCGAAATTAGGCAGTTTATCTTTTACTCCCGAACGCAAAAGAGGAGTGGTTTTGAAGACACAGCGTAATTCGGCAGCAGGGAATGCTCTTTTTACTGCATTTCTAAGGCGCTGTGTTAGTATCTCGCTGATGTTGTCCCCAAGGAACTGCATTTGTAAGAATAAGGCCTTTTTAGGAACTGTTGGTACCTTGGGCTGCTTTGATTTTAGATTCATATTCTTATCAATAAACTTTTCTGGATAACCATTTTCACTTAGCAACCGTTTAATATTATTAAGTTCCTCATCAAGACATTCATCCGAGCAAATTGCTCTTGCTCTGTGAACCAAGCACTTTATCAGATTGCGTTTGTATTTCAAGGGCACGAAGCTGAGAAAATGAGTATACTGACCCGTTGATGTAGGTTTTCTATATACACTTCTTCTTATTGTGCCATCCTCTTTTCTGGTCATAAGGACGTCTAGAAATGAAATACTAGAGTCTTTTTCTTTCTCAATAGTAAAATTTATTGCAGGATGAACCTCGTTAAATTTATCCAGGATGTTCTTTGCTTCCTTCTCATTTTTCATAATCAAAAATGTATCATCCATGTACCGACAATAGAATTCGAGTTCATTAATAACATCTTTCAAAGGCCCATTTTCTAGTTTCGCAAGGAAAATGTCGGCTAGAATGGGTCCTAGTGGTGACCCCATTGCCACACCATCGATTTGTCTATATAGTTCCTTATTAAATAAAAAGTGAACATTCATTGTGCATTTCAAGAGAAGCTCTTTCATAAAAGATATAGGAATGCCAACATCGATGTTTCGTCTTATGAGTTCTTCGCATACAAAGTCCACTGTTTCCATAAGTGGTACATTGGTGAATAAGGAAGATACGTCAACAAATGATATCATGAATTTATTGTCAACATTTAAATCTTTTATCCTTCCAACAAATCCAAAAGTATCCTTTACACTGTGTTTCACCAAATCGATATTATTTTTAAAAAAACTAATATTGTTATTGACTACTATTCTAGAATATTCTATGTATATAAACACATATATATATTTGTAGAGCCAAAAGAGGAATTTGTCGAAAGAGGGATATTCTTTGCTCAATTATTTTGTGTTTTATAGATGTCTGAATCAAGAAGAAATCGAAATTAAATTAAAATAAGCAAAATGAGTGACGTTTAAAGGTCTGAGTAGAATTCAGTCAAAATTGAACGAGAGTCAAAAAGTTAACAACAGGGAAGGATCTCTGGCAATGAGCGAACCAACACAGCAGGAACTGATTGTGAAACAAATAGGCAGGAAGAAATGGAGATGGATTGGCTGGCCATACTCTGAGGAAACAAACCATCAAGTGACATCACTAGACAAGCCATTGCTCAAGTGGAACCCGGCCGAAAGGGAAGCGGCGAGTTGGTCGTCAGTGCAAGTGTGACATGGAGGATGTCATGTGAAGAGGAGATGAAAGCGTGTGGGCAGACTTGGAGCCAGGTGAAGACTCTACCAGAGAACCGAACGCAGTGGATACGTGAGTGGCTGAAGCCCTATGTTCCTCTAGGAATTAAATGAAACAATAATAATAATAATGGTACGTACCATCATGCATCTATGATGAGATGTTGGCTGTACAGTACGAACAGAGAGGATTAACATAGGTCTGAAGCCTACTATCCCCGCTAATTATCTGTAAAATGTAATTATGAGTTCTTGTAGAGATTTGTATTATATTCCATTATTAGATTTCGCCATGAACCAACACCAGCTACAGAGATCATTAGAAACCAATGGGCACTGGCTAGTTCTTCTCTCCTAGTTTGGGATTCTTCGGTAGTACACCACCGTAACCTTATCAGAGATCAAACTTGGGACTTAAAGTTTGTGAGGCGGGGAGGGGAAATTCAGTGACTCGTAGATTCTAATCGCTGTCATTTCAGGATATAACGTTGCCCCCCAAACAATTCCTTCCATGAGCATACTGAAGAGGCCTTAACTGGGACGAAACAGCTATTCAGTAGTCCCTAGTTTGTAATGATCTCTCTCTCACTTGTGCTAATTCATAACAAAATTTACATTGTAAAGTGTAAAAAGGCTATAATTCAGTTCATCAATCAACTCAATGAGTTTGTTTCCAAGACACAGTAAGAAAACGAGAAATTTGTCGTTTAGTCTCACACATACACAAACATACACACGCTGAGATATACACTGACGCACTTGATCAGATATTTATTCCAGTGACAATTACAGAACGCATGTTCATGTGCTCACTCACTTTCCAGTCAGACAACTTGATATCTTCAACAGAAAGAAAGCCATTTGTCTGAGTAGAATAGAGGTTGGAAGTACTTGGCGTTTCTCTCTGTGAGGGTGTGTGTGTGTGTGCTTGTGTCGGGGTTGTTCATTTTTCTGTGTATTTGTGTATAAAATAATCCTGAAAATTGGTTGTTGTTTTTTTCTTCAACTTTTCTATCCAAAGAAACAACAACCCTCGTTTTTTTTCTTTCCGTTGTTTTATTTTTCAACTTTTGAATTTCAAATTTAAATTTTGAATTTCAAGTGTATAATTCGTTTCTTGCTTTTAAACAAAAGTGAAAGTCAGTCAACCAGACAGACAGATTTGAGAAGAGAAGGAATGCAGACTAGACTGACAAGTTGGTGGCATATAGGCAGACGGAAAATAAAAAGCACATCAAAAGTTTAGAAAAGAATGGGGGTATGAAGAATGAATTGACACATTTTGTCTCTTCTACGGGATCGATATTTATTATTATTATTACCACAGTGCATAATGCTCCACTTCAGCTACAAACAGTCTTTGATTTAGGTGGTTGGAGGCGACCGGCGACAGGAAGCCTTGCTTGACCTACGTTTCGTGATAGTTGGTAGTCACCAGTCAGTCAGCAAAGCATATTTGCAACCTTGAAGGAAGTCATGTCCATTCTGAAATTCAAATCCGCCTCACTCAGTGTCGCCTGCAGTCAGAGACGACGTTACCACTGAGCTATTTGGGATAACGATTGACTGTATTAGATTTTTCTTGATTGGACACTATTCAGTAACTAGTGTAATGTGTCTAGTCGTTTCTTTGGTGCGGGTTTGAACCTCAGCATGTACATGAGTTCCTCCAAGGTTGCATATATGCCGCCTTGCTGACTGACTGTTGAGTGTCACCTAGGACGAAACCTAGGTCAAGAAAGCTATCCTGCCGATTATAATAATAATAATGTATTTCATATAAATTTACAAATTTACATGAAAATGCATGCCATTTTTACAGGCACGATCAAGTATGATATAATATCAAATCGTAGATTGTCTACAAGTTAATCGTATTTCAACTGTTAAATATTCGATACATATAATACACTCATTTTCTGAATTAGGCCGTATAGTTATTGAATTGTACAGTTGTCCTCCAGGTTGAGCGGGAAAATCGACTTCGTTCCGTTTTCATCCCGTGGTTGTAGGCATACGATAACCAACCAATATTGAGGTAAGTACACCTTTTACAAGGGATTGGAATCTGTTTTAGAAAAATTAAAGTGCTGAGGTGAATCATTAAATTGTAATGAAATAGGTAAGTGCAAGTATCATTAATAAATGCATTAATAAAGGAAACACCCTAGGGTAACAACATTCATTTGCAATGTATAATGCTACAGATATATCACAAACTATCATGATATCCACTTTTGGTTTTAATACAATTATCCTCATGCCAGTTGTTTTTATTTTATACCTTTTTGTGCATTTAGTGCACAACCGTACCCTTCAGAGAGTAGGAGTATAATAAGTAATGAAGAGCTATAAGATGTTAAGTTTAATGGAGTAAAATGAGGATCAAGTAAAGACGTTGTCAGAAAATAAATGAGATAAGACATTGTGGAGTGGTATGAAAAGATCTGATGATAGACAGCAAGTTAATTTATAAGATGCCCCATAAATCTGAGCAGATCCCACATGGTCGCATCTCAACAATAGGCTGGGTGAATGGTATATATTTAAAGGTAGAAGCATGATCTGTCAAGGCGTTCATTGTTATCTTTTTCAAGATAAAGATTTAAGCCCTCATAAAAATCAGAAATATCTCGAGCCTTCAAATTTTTTAATGCTGTTCCTGCAGAATGGGGCGATTCACCTTAGTGACCCCCACCATATCTACTGATCAGCTAACTTCCAACCATCACAGTGCACCGTGATGGCTAACCACCTAGTAGCATGGTGGCCACATTGCAAACATGACTGACTGATAGAATTCAAAAGAATAGACACGGAACAAAGAGAACTCTTTTCGATAACCCCTTCATCATCAGGTTCTACAGTTATATATACATTATAATGAATGAATGAATTAGTGTTATGAACGAGATTTATGTTTAAATAACATCGAATCAATAATATTGATAGATTACAGCTGAACAGCATCAACATAACAATATACACTGAATGTCCTAAGAATTAGGAAAGATAATATTACAAAGGTGTAATTAAAACTATTAACAGCTTGGTAGTAGACCATCTGGTGCAAACCGGTCACAAAGCCAGCGTAGAAGAATCCTTCTCTATCCTCTACCGGGTGCCTAATAAATTGCCAAAATCATCGAAGTACCACATGCTCCAAACAGCAGAGGCTATCGCAATTCGCCTCAAACAACCAGTGCTCTGTGTTCAAAAGAAGCAAGTCCAGCCCCTTCTACTGCCCTGGCCTTCAGTGGAGACTATAAATTCATGAATTTGTAATATTATCTTTCCTAATTCTTCTGACATTCAGTGTATATTGTTATGTTGATGCTGTTCAGCTGTAATCTATTGACATTGTTGATTAGATGTTATTTAAACAGCATTAATGTTGTTCATAACATTAATTAATTAATTCACTATAATGTACATATAACTGTAGAGCCTGATGATGAAGGGGTTATCGAAAAGAGTACTCTTTGTTCAGTATCCATTCTTTTGATAGAATTCAGTCTGCACCAAAGATAGGGGCCTGGACACCCTCACTACACTAGTTACTGACTAGTGTCCAATCAAAAATGGTCTTGAGTTTCCCTGAGTTTTGAGTGGAACACAGATCCTTAAGCATTTTTCTCTTGAATTTTCAACAGCGGTGGTGTTGTTTATATTTAAGTGTTGGGGGTGGGGGATTGCCAGCCTAATGCTCTTCCTCCAAATTCCCCTCTTTCTCAATCTTACTATGTGCTAGGTGTGGTCTAATAATAATAATATTAGCCTTACTTTGGAAAATGTTTATATAATGTACAAAATGTACTGAAGAATTTATCGTGTGTTATTTTCTCTTCATTCAGAATCTTCCAATAAAATATAAAATCGACAGTGGATCGTGCGATACACTGGTATCTGACCAAAATTGAAAATCAATCCTTTATGCCATTGCTTCTTTGTCTCCCTTGATAAATTCACGATATATGTGATTGAAAGACAATTGTAAAAAGTTTCAAAGTACATTTTGGGACTCAAGAACATAACTCAGGAACAGTTACCTAATGTACTGGGACATGTCGTCACCCGCGATTATGCTTTTTCTCAAGTTTAGCAAAAACTTCAAAATAAGCAGCTGGTAAAAATTTAAGTACACACGAGAGTAAATAATTCCATTTTTGTTGTTCCCTTGGGTTCCTAGTGGAACATAGGGCTTCAACTACACGTCTCCACTTACTTCTGTCTTCTGCTGTACTTTTCACATGCATCCATGTTAGTCCATACTGTTTCAGCTCCTGTTCATACGATCTCCTCCATGTCACCCTCGGACGTCCCACTCGCCGCTTCCCTTTCGGGTTCCACTCGAGTTATGATGGCCTGACGCGCGATGTCACCCACCCAGCGGCCTCCTCAGCGAGTGTCCAATCCATCTCCACTCTCTCCTGCATATTTGTTGGGCGATTGGTTCTTCTTTTGTTTGTTCCCATAGTTTCTTGTTGGTGATTCTTTCCGGCCATCTGATCTTCAGTATAGAGCCGGCGAAGACAGTTGTTGTTGATAAAGTTCTGCAACAGGCTGTTGGAAATATTCTTTGTGACCCGCCGCCAAGTTTCTGATCCATCCGTATAGAAGAACTGACTGACTTGACGTTTGTATTGAAAATCCGAATCACTTTGTTGTTGATGCTGAGTGACGAAGATTTCCAGATTGGTTTCAGGTTGATGAATGTGTTTCTCGCCTTCCCGATTCTCGATTTGACATCCTCGTTCGTTCCTCCTGTGGTTGAGACAATGCTCCCCAGATAAGTGAATGAAGTAGCCTCTTTCAAATCCCTTCCGTTGATGGTGATTGGCGCTGGATGTTCCTGTTGTTGGTTGGTTGGTTAACCTCGCCTAGATTACTAGCTGGCTACTTTTCTAGCCGGCCCCAAGCCTGGATAAAGAGGGGAGGTTGGGGCGTGGTGCTAGCAACTCCACCCCCGAAACTTAACTGAAGTACTACAGAAACTTCAACGCATAAATATATTAAAAGTACTAAAAATTATTCCATTAGCTGACATATTTGATAAGATTAAAATGAGCTGAACAAAAGATATTCTACACAATTCTATAAAGACACAGGTTTCTTTTGGTAGCATCGGTAGTACAGAGGTTAAGACGTCCGCTGACCATGCACATTGTCCGGCGTTCAATCCCCGGCCGATGCACACCTGATATCAACGGTTGGCCTGCTAAATTTGGGCTACCGATATCACACGATTAATTTTCCGTATAGAGGATTTCATCATGTTAGAGAACCTGGGAGTACTGGAAAGCCAGCTGTTTCGTCTGCCTAGTTTGGGACTCTTCACCAGTACGCACCCATACTGTGGAGTTCGAAGCCAAGACCTTCTGGTTACAAGTCTAGCGAGCAATCAAACAATATCCCTATAAATCCAATACTTGAAAATAATATTCCTTAATTGTTCTAAAATGCTGTGTGGAATCAAGCTGTAACAATAAAGGAAATTTCATTAGCCGGGAGTCGAACCGTGACCGCATGAGTGCTTAATGAGTATTCTCCTGTTGAATCAATGATTCATGGATAAAGTATTAAAATTATTATCAGTCTATTCCCTGCAGTCCTTCTCTGCAGTCCTCTGTAGTTGCTTGCCATAAGATTTCATCTCTTCCTGGCGAAATCCGCTTCACTCAACTCATCGTTATCCGTTCAGGCTCCACTGAAAACGTCTCCACTCTCTCTTACTCTCTGTATGCCCAATCCATCTCCATTTCTTTCTTTATACTTGTTGGTCAGTTGGTTCTAGTTTGTCCGGCTGTTAGATTTCCTTATTGTTTGATTATCCTTTGTGGCGCATCATTTGATTTTCAGTATTGAGCAAAGAAGGAAGCTGCCGATAGAAGTTTGCAGTATTCCGATCACTACACCATATAAGAAACGCTAATTGATTTGACATTAGTGTGGAAAATCCAAAACCTACTTCTTATACTGAGTGAGGCAGGTTTCCATAGTGATTTTAGATTTAAAAAACGGTCTGTTTCACAAGTTTTTAGCCTGGCTGGCTTTGATATTCTCATCCGTGATACCTGCCTAAATAAGTGAAGGAATTGATCTCGTTAAAATCTATTCGGTTGACAGTGATTGGTGCTTGTTGCTATTTGGGTTGGGTAACTTCATCGCCTGTGTCTCTCTGTTCCTCGTAAACTTGAAATCCTGCCTTTCCCTTCTTCTTCTTCGCCGAACCCCAGTGGGTGCGTACTGCTGAGGAGTCCTAAACTAGGCCGACGAGACAGCTGTCCAGGACTCCCAGCTGATTTTCCAATGGTTCTCTAACGAATTTCAGCTCATGATGATATCCTGTAACCAATCAATCAAATCCCTACAAACCAACAGTTGAAGTTCGCCTGTATACTTTCGAGTTTGTGTGACACTAGGCATAAATCTTCTGTGAATTCCAAGTCTTTTAGAGTTTTCTTGTCGGTTCACCTCGAAGCTTTCGAGTATGGAGTGTTGTCATTATTCCCTTGGGTTCCGAGGGAATACTACATAGGGCTTCAACAACACATCTCCACCTTCTTCTATTTTCTGCCGTCCTCTTCAGCTGGCTAGCCACACAATTGCCCATAATCTCTAATCTCCTCTCCATGTCACTCTACAACCGACGACACACTCGTCGCTTCCCACCCGAATTCTACCCGAGTAATGGCCTGAATTACGCCAGATATCATTCGATAGCCTCCTTATCAAAAGATGAAATCCCCTATCCCTGTCTGATATCAAATTAGAAAAAAGATTAAGGGCACATTTGTTGTGGAAAAACCAGTTTCTGTGACCCACGTACGACTTATTTAATGCAAACAGACACTAAATAGTTTGCTCTCCCTCTTTTCTCGCCTATCAATACTTCGCATAAGAATGAAAGCTAAAATATTCATTCAGATATTTAGAAGACAAAAGAAAATTTGAGGAAAGAATATTCTTTTCGATAATTTCCTTTTCCGGCTCTACAACTATATATATATCCACAAAATATTCTAGAATAATAGTCATTAATAATATTGGCAATTTTTTAAATATTATTGATTTATAAAGTAAAATCAATAAAATTACAGTTCAAGAAAGATGCCCAAGTTATAATAAGCATAAAAATGTAATAGTAAATAGAATATCAAATAAAATTAATAAGGATATCTCTACAACAAATTGAGGATCGTTAAAACTGTGATGACCAGTGGGGTAAGGAAAGTATTTGAACCAGATTCTTTTGAATATATAAGTTAGGCGTCTTAATGTCGATTCCAACAGCCAGCCCCGGCAATGAATATGTCGTAGACGAACTCTTAAAGCCTTATTCTTACAACTCCAGTTCCTCGGGGATAACACCAGTGAGATATGAACAAAACGCCTTAGGAATGCGGCGGTAAAAAGAGCATTCAGTGCCGCTGAATTATGCTGTCTTCAAAACCACCCCTGTCTAGCTTTCGAGAGTTAAAGATAATGATAATAATAATAATTTGCTTTATTCCAAAAACAGTACTAATGATGCAGCAAGGAATTTTCAGCATTCAGTACAATATTGCATCTAATTTACTCAAAAAAGACAACAAGAAAAAATAAATAAACGAAATAATCATTACATAATAATGATAACAAAACGTTTTTATAGCAGCTATTTAGCAAATTACTGTAAGCAGTACGGAGAAAAATACGCATAAAGTATAAAATTATAGTAATAATAGTAATAACAACTAAAATAAAAATAGCAAAGTTATAATTAGACGATAGAAAGGGTGACACCATAAAATTACAGGAAGATGAACAATGAAAAGGTCGATTCACTTTGCTAATCACATAGTAACTTATATGTTTCACGTCTAACAGTGTCTTTATCACATAAAATACGGGCTAAATAGGGTATTATAGAATTTTTGTACTTAGTGGCCCGAGCATATAACTTCTTATATTGACTTCTCATCCTACCTGATGAGATGCAAGGGGATAGTTGTGAATAAAGAGGGTGCAGAGGGTCTGACAGTACGGCCTTTGCCCACTTTGTACAGGAATTTACGTGTCTCTCGGCTATAGTATTGGCAACCTCGCGCAGTGGCAAACCACAAGCCCTACTCACAGCATTTAATACCCTTCGTAATATGACATAGTCTTTTTTAAGAAGCCCAGGAAAGATTAATGGAGAACAATCGAGTACAACAGGTAAAATACAGGAGTTTAAAAATTGCAGAACTAAAGGTTGGTTGATACCTGATTGTCTTAACTTTTTAATGTAGAAGGTAAGACGAAACATTTTCTTAGAGATTAATAAGATGTGGGATGACCATGAAAGGTCAGAGGAAAGAACTAATCCAAAGTATTTAATGCCTGACTTGGTTTCAATTTCCGTGTCATCTATGCTACAGGCGTCATGGGAACTAACTAGTTCATGTATGTCACGTGGATGCTTGAAAGTAAAGTTAACTGCCTGACATTTGGAAGGATTTAACATAAGACCATTTGACTTAGACCACCTGCTGATGTCCATCAGAAGGCTATTAAGTTTAGAGCAGTCAGACTCGGAAGTGATAGGCAGTGATACGGTCAGATCATGAGCATATTTGACGAAGTTAGTTTCGTTTAAATGAGGCAGATCGTGTAGGAAGAAAGAAAAAAGAAAAGGAGAGAGGACGGCACCTTGAGGAACACCGGCTTTTGTAAGCAAAGCAGAAGAAGATTTGCCATTATATGCAGTTTACTGCATTCTATCAGAAAAAAACAATAATAATAAACTGCCTAATTTCGCCTCTTCTATGTATATCTATCAATTCGACTGAGCCAGCTACATAGGACGCACAATTAGGCGTGTTTATCGTCAGATTTCCAAATCCCATCCTGTGTTGTTAAGTAGGGAACAAAGAAAAATCCATTCATAGCTTTGTTCTATCTGACCTTGTGGATACAGAACACAAGATTGATGTTAACGAGGCATTCAAAGTCATCTATCTCATATCAACTCATCTTAAAATTTACCTTAAGAGTTCGTCTACGACATATTGCTGAGGCTGGTTGTTGGAATCTGCATTAAGACGCCTAACTTATGTATTCGAAAAAAGCTGGTTCAAACACTTTCCTTACCACAGTGTCCATCAAGATTTTAATGATCTTCAATTTGTTGTGGAAATTTCTCTAATTTTATTTGAGATTATATTTACTGTTACATTTTTATGCTTATTATATCTTATGCATCTTTCTTGAACTGTAATTCCATTGATCTTACTTAACAAATCGATAATATTTAGAACCACCACCACCTGCACCTCGGAGAGAAATACTACCAACGGCACACACGGAACTGCCTGCTAGTGGACACCAATCCTCTAACGAAGGCAGAAACCCTAAACGCGATCAAGCTACTGAAGCTCAGGCTTGAAGGCAGCAGGAACACACTGAATTTCCCGCCCCCTTAAAGCAATGAAACTGTACCCAGAAACTGCAGCGGATACGCCCACGCCATTATTGTAAAAAGGTTTGGAAAGAAGGAAAGGTACCTATTGATTGGAAGAAAGACTACCTTGTCAAGCTGCCAAAGAAGAGTGACTCAGGTCTCACTCTGCAAGAATTGACTGGCGTGGAACAATGCTCTTGTCCACGCCATGTAAAATACTAAGTCTCATCATCCTGGAGAAAATAAAGGATGCAATGGATACAGAAATCCGCCAGTTCGGAAGAATGTGGATCCAGGAAAGGAAAATCATGTGCTGATCGAATTGCAACTTTACGCATCATCATCAAACAAAGCATAGAATGACAGTCAAACCACTATTTACCTGAACTTCATCGACATCGAAAAGGCCTTAGACAGCGTTGACCGAGAAGTAATTTGGAAACTACTTCAGCACTACAGCGTGTAGTGCCTAAGTCTTTATCAACCTCATTCAACAGCTGGCTATATGACAATGCCTGTCCTGTGTCAGGTGATCCATGACGAAAAACTCAGCCTGGCGTTCGAAGTGAACATAGGTGTAAGACAAGGCTGGCTGCCTCTTATCACCGATGATATTCCCCAATCGTGGTGGACTGGAGTATGCGTTAGACTGTGCGTTGGGAACGATGAGTCAGGAATACTCTGAACCAATAAGAGGACTCCAGGAGAACTGGATTTCTAAGATGACTTATGTCAAATGTCACATTGACTCGATGAATTAAAGGCGAAAAACAGCAAACTGGCTGAAGAAGCAGCCAGAGAAGACAGGACTCCAGGTGAACATAGAGAAGACGGAGGTGATGAAG
The DNA here is from genome assembly GCA_944472155.2 of Trichobilharzia szidati. NCBI lineage: Eukaryota > Metazoa > Platyhelminthes > Trematoda > Strigeidida > Schistosomatidae > Trichobilharzia > Trichobilharzia szidati. Next base: position 130,234,984 of record OX235272.1, on the reverse strand, counting down.
ATAACTAACCAGAACCAACAACAACAACAATAACAACCAACATCAATCACCATCAGCGGGTGAGATTTAACAGAGGTCACTTTATTCACTTATTCAGCCAGGAAGCATCGTTTCTATTACAGGCAGAACGGATAAAGATGTTAGAGTCAGAATCGGAATGGTAAGATATGCTTTCATCAACCTGAAACTATTTTGGAAATCTTCTGCACTCACTCAGCAGGCAGCATCAAGAACAAGATTCGGATTCTATTCAACACAAATGTGAAGTCAATCAGTCACTGCTTCTATACGGGTTAGAAACTTGCACTGCACGTGAGTCACGAAAAGGATTTCCAACAGGTCACTGCAGACTTTTATCAACAACTGCCCACTCAACTGGCTGGTTCCATACTGAAAATCAAATGGCTGTCCAGCTGGCCAGAAATTATTAGCAGCAGGAAACTCTGGTTGGGAACAAACCAACAGACGAGAGTCGATTGCTTATCGAAATGTAGGAGAAAATGGAGATGGACTGGGGACATGTTGAGGAGGACATCAAATGACATCGCAATCAATGCAAGCCGAAACTTGAGTGTAATTTGAATGGGAAGCAACGAGTGTGTCATCGGTGAAAGGTTGACATGGAGAGGAGATGTGTTATCGCGCAGCTAGCCAGCTGAAGAGGACAGTAGAGAATAGAAGAGTGCAGATGTGTTGTTGAAGCCCTATGTACTACCCACTTGGAACCCAAGGGAATAATCATAATGATAATATTGTTAGTGGCGATTACTCTAGAATATTCTGTGCATATTATTATTGTTCCCTGGGGTTCCTAGTGGAACATAGGGCTACAACTGCTTCAACGTCTCCACTTGCTTCTGTCTTCTGCTGTACTTTTCACCTGCATCCATGTTAACCCATACTGTTTCAGCTCCTTTTCACACGAGTCCTACATATCACTGTTGGACGTCCCACTGCCTGCTTCCCTTTCAGGTCCCACTCGAGCACTGGCCTGACGCATAATGTCACCCAATGGCCTCCTCAGCGAGTGTCCAATCCATCTCCACTTCTTTCTCCTGCATATTTGTTGGGCGATTGGTTCTTGTTTTGTTTGTTCCCAAAGTTTCTTGTTGGTGATTCTTTCCGGCGGCCATCTGATCTTCAGTATAGAGCGAAGACAGCGAATAACCGCCAAGTTTCTGATCCATACGTATAGAAGAACTGACTGACTTGACGTTTGTATTGAAAATCCGAATCACTTTGTTGTTGATGCAGGCTGAGTGATGAAGATTTCCAGATTGGTTTCAGGTTGATGAATGTGTTTCTCGCCTTCCTGATTCTCGATTTGACATCCTCGTCCGTTCCTTCTGTATATACATATATATATATAATTGTAGAGCCATAAGAGGAAATTATTGAAAAGGATATGCTTTGCTTAATTTTTTTCTAAAAAACATGAAACATGAAATACACAAACACATCGTGTGATTACAGTAATTTTTTTGGAATGAAATTTAAGAAAATTTCACTGACCAAAATGGCATACAACATAAACATGATTTCCTAAATACTGTCTAAGATTTAAATTAGACCATAATATAAATGAAAACACTTCACAGCGAGTTAATATAAAAAAGTGCTTTTTGTTTTGGTTCGGTATTACTATTATGATTATTATTGTATCCTTTAATTCCTAGAGGAACAAAGGGCTTCAGCCGTGCGTCTCCATTGCGTTCGGTTCTCTGCTAGAGTCTTCACCTGGCTCCAAGTCTGCCCACACGTTTTCATCTCCTCTTCACATGACCCCCTCCAAGTCACCCTTGCACTGACGACCAACTCGCCACTTCCCTTTCGGGTTCCACTCGAGCGATGGCTTGTCTAGTGATGTCACTTGATGGTTTCCTCAGAGTATGGCCAGCCAATCCATCTCCATTTCTTCCTGCCTATTTGTTTCACAATCTGTTCCTGCTGGGTTGGTTCTCTCATTGCCAGAGATCTCTGTTGCTGATCTTTTTTGACCAGCCATCTGATCTTGAGTATTGAGCGAAGACAACTGTTAATGAAGGTGTGTAGTTTGTTTGAGATGCTCTTTATGACGCACAGTGCAAGTCTCTGATCCGTATAGCAAGTAGCACTGACTTCACATTGGAGTTGAAAATCCGTATCTTATTTTTGATGCTGAGTGCTGCTGACCTCCACACAGACTTGAGAGTAGTGAAAGCTTGTCTTGCTTTTCCGATTCTTGCTTTGATATCCTCGTCAGTTCCGCTAGCCTGTAGTTGAAACGATGCTTCCCAGGTAGGTAAAAGAGGTTGTTGGTTCGATATCTTCATCGCCTTAATCTTTTCTAAGTACACTTGAAATCCTTCCTGTCTTTGCCAGTAGCTTGTTGGTTTTCGCCTGAAGGTCTTCGTTTTCATGTAACATCAGACATAAATCATCCACGCGCTAAATCCAGAACTTCTACAGTCTTCTCATTAGTCTAACGTATTGCTATTTTCTCGCCGCAGGCTGTCTTCCGCACTATCCGATTCACCATAGTGAAGAATATCATCGAGGATAATAGGCTTCACTGAGTTTCCTGTTATGGCGTTGTCATAGAGATAGTGGATTGGGTTTATAAAGGTATAACCCACTGAATCATTGTTATATGTGTGCGTCGGTGGCACAGTGGTTAGGACTCTCGCCGACCATGCACATGGTTCGATCCCCTGCCGGCGCACAACCGATATCTATGGTCGGCCTGAATTTGGGCTACCGATATCCATGCTGAAAATTCCATTCTTGTACTGAAAATACAGTGTGGCATCAAGCTGTAAATAAAAAAACCAGCATTCTGAGGTAGCAGCTCTCTGTCGGGTATAGGTTGTTGGTTTCTCAGGAAGTCGATAACTGCTAACATCCTCAGCACATGAGTCAACTTATTTTGGAGTTATCAATGTATCCTGAAACACATTCATCAACCTGAAACCAATCTGGAAATCTTCGTCACTCAGCCTGCATCAACAACAAACTGATTCGGATTTTCAATACAAACGTCAAGTCAGTCAGTTCTTCTATACGGATGGATCAGAAACTTGGCGGCGGGTCACAAAGAATATTTCCAACAGCCTGTTGCAGACCTTTATCAACAACTGTCTTCGCTGGCTCTATACTGAAGATCAGATGGCCGCCAGAAAGAATCACCAACAAGAAACTATGGGAACAAACAAAACAAGAACCAATCGCTCAACAAATATGCAGGAGAAGGTGGAGATGGATTGGACACTCGCTGAGGGGGCCGCTGGGTGACATCGTGTGTCAGGCCAACGCTCGAGTGGAACCCGAAAGGGAAGCGGCGAGTGGGACGTCAGTGCAAGAGTGACATGGAGGAGATCGTGTGAAGAGGAGCTGAAACAGTATGGACTAACATGGATGCAGGTGAAAAGCACAGCAGAAGACAGAAGCAAGTGGAGACGTGCAGTTGAAGCCCTATGTTCCACTAGTAACCCAAGGGAACAATAATAGTAATGTATCCTGTTGGATTTCAAGACGAAAACCACCACCGGTGAAAATCGATTGTTTATTCATTTGAACTGATTACTTGCATGCTACTTAAAACAAATAGAAACAATTTAGAACATGAATACACACACACACACACAAACAAACAAATAAACACACACACGCACACCCATACAGCCTGTATACCTCGTATCTTTCTCCCTCTGAAATGGATTAGAGCGTCAATTAGTCTCAATGACAAGGAAGTCTTATCTACCACGCAGATTTATCACAAATTATGCTTTCCTTTAATTTTCCAGATAGTCAATTAACAGGTTAACATATTCATCTTTCAGGTAGATTTTGATCAATATCTAAGACCACACATTTTATGTTTTATTGATTTATTTTTTTTGTTGAAAAATCCACTTTTCTATTCAATAGTTCCATTTCTGATATAACAGGAGATTAGATATAATGTGATATGTATTCAGATTGGGGTGTATGTGTACTACTTAAACAAATACATATAAGTAGGAAAACTGAGGGATGATAATTTATGAAAATATAACGGAAACGCTAATGAAGAACAAGTTAGCGAAAAGGAAGACTGTAAGCACTTCCTCGACCTATTTGTCAGCACAGTGTAACTGCCTTGTTCCCCTTGTTTAGGACAAAATAGAGATTCAACAAACTGACAACAACATATTTCATATTCGAAGGGAAGATATACCAACAAAATGAAGGAGTGGCCGTGGGATCGCCTATCTCACCAATAATAGCTGACATATTCATGGATTATTGGGAAGAGAATACCCTTAAACCATTCAAGTCATCACTAAAATGTTGGTGGAGATATGTAGACGACACACTAGTAATAGTGAAAAAAAACAATATTGAGAAACTCTTCTCACACATAAACAGCCATGTCGACTCAATAAAATTCACTATGGAAGCAGAGAATGAAATTGGGGAGCTGCCTATGTTAGACTGCAAAATACAAAGAATAACAGATGGTAGCATTAAAACGACGCTATATAGAAAAACCACACACTCTGGAAGATTCCTTGATTATCACTCAGCTCATCCACTCACGGTGAAACGAGGATTAATACAAGGTCTTGCAGATAGAATACATAGACTTACAACAACGCCAGAGGACCAATGTAAAGAAATAAATGTCCTATTTAAAACGCTACTCGAAAACAACTACCCAAAAGAATTTATAAAGGATAATATAAAAAAGAGAAAAAAGAGGGTAAAACCGGAGAATAACAAGACGGAAGAATGCAAAAAGACAGTCCCAATACCATATAAAAATGGTACATCAGAGGCATTTCAAAGAAACCTTAAAAATATCGGCATTCACACAACTTTCAAACCGCTAAATCTAATCAAAAATAAAATAAATCAACTGAAAGATCCCATAAAAATGGTGGATAAAAACAACTTGATTTACAAAATATCCTGTGCTGACTGTCCGACTAAATATGTGGGGAAAACGTCGAGATCACTCAAAATAAGAGTGAATGAACATAAACGCCTAACCAAAGGTCAACCAACAGGAACACAAGCCTACAAAAATCTTGAAAAAAATTCATCGATAGCTGCACATGCATGGGACAAAAACCACAATATCGATTGGGACAATGTGTGTATTCTAAAAACTAACATGAACAAAAGGAAAGAAAGACTTATAACAGAATCGATATTCATTAAAGTCACACCGGATACATGTAACAAGGGTGACTCAGTACAACTATCAACAACTTGGAATATAATTCTGAATACAAAAACATGAATGAGCAAAAATAATGAACTATCTATATGAGTACAAATCATGAATGTGTGAATAAAACAATTCCAACGGTGGTGTGAATACGGGCAGTAATTTTGCTCGAAATATTACCAATAACCAAACTTATCATTGTGTGTAAACTATTGAAATATAATTATACTTTATTTGATCTAACCCACAATGCCCAAACTTTTTACTGATATTAATTCAACAAACGGTTTCGGGTAAATTTTCAGACTCAAATGAAATGCTTTATCAGTAGCACATGTCAAGTGATGCATAACGGAGAACTCAGAGAAATCTTCTAAGTGAAGATAGGAGTCAGACAAGGCTGACTGGCTATGGTGGACTAGATTATCCGTCAGACTGTGCACGAGGAGCGAGAAGACAGAAATACGCTGGATGAACCAATGAGAAGACTCCAGAAGATCTGGATATTGTGCGTGGCTGATTTATGCCTAGTGTCACACAAATTCGAAGAATTAAAGGCGAAAGTCAACAAACTGGCATAAGAAGCAGGCAGCGGAGATGAAACTTAAAGTGAACACAGAGTATATAAGTATAAAACTTGGGCACTGTGGGGTAGAGCATAACTCCATAATGGAAAAGATTTTATTTTGATAAGTCACATAGTGTTTGTTATACAGTAATATTAACTGATGACGTTTCGAGCACAAACTATTACTGCTCATAATCAAATCAAGTCACTCACTCACACAACTTTCTTGCTTCATTTATATACATGTGTGGAATCGATTAGATATTGGAATAAAAATCGATATGGGATAATGTACATTCAGAAATAATAATATGGGTGTTATCAACCAAGCACAATCAGATGGGAAATAAGACGAGTGTTTTCATAGTCAAAATAAATAAGTAACTTGTTATAATTTTAAAATGTATATGAATTGAAATAGAATTTTGAGATTATTTATTATCCTCCTCTGATTTGGCTGATTGGTGGTAATAATATCTTCCATATCTCAGGTATTTGCATTGAGTCATTTCTGTTGTATGTGTTGGGTGTAGACTCAATGAACAAGAATTCAGTAATCAACCTCTGTCTCCACCTACGTATATTGCTTCTTAGAATTTTAACCCTCTCCCAACACCCTATTGTGTGGTTGTGTGTTAATGCATGCAGTGCAATGCAGTTCTGAGCTTTTTTCTAAATTACTTATCTTCTCGGGGTCAACCATTCTTCCTTTAGCTAAATTCTTATTTTCCGACAATCTGACTACCCCTCACCTACTAGTTTGACCTATGTAGTTGACTTAACTCACAGTCATTGCAGGGTATTTTGTAAATTGTATTATTTTGTTTAATTGGGTCCACCGGGTCTTTTAGCCTACAGAGCATGTCCAACCTGAGTGAGTTTGTAGGTTTGAATGCCACCCTAATTCCTGCTTTATTAAGAATCCTACGTGGGGAGGGTCTCAGATGTCCCCTCCTTATATGGTATAACAATGGATGACTTATATTCTCTCTTATTTATGTTATCATTACTAGTTTCACAATTATTTTTATTTTGCTTTTGGCCTTTTACGATCTTCCTAATGAATTTTATAGGATAGTTATTTGATACCAACGCTTCTTCTATCTGTATTATTTCATCATTTAGGTCTTTTCTTATGCTACTTAGTGCTATGGCTCGGTCTGTTAGACACTTAACTAAGCCTGCCTTAACAGTTAACGGATGAGACGAATAAAAGTTTAAATATCCATTAGAATGCGTTGGTTTTTTATAAACACTAGCGTGCAGTCTACCTTCTTCTATTCGTTTTATTTTGCAATCTAACATCATAGCTAATTCTCCTTGTTCATTTTCTGATTCAAATGTGAATTTTATTCCCTCTACTAATGAGTTTATGTGTGTGTCAAGAAGCTAGAGACATGTTCTGTTTTTAACACTGTGTGAAAGTGTTATCCACATATCTCCACCATATTTTTGCAGTAGGATTAAACTTATAAAGAGCACTATTTTCCCAGCTGTCCATAAATATATCCGCTAGGATAGGGGATATTGGTGATCCATCGCATTGCTACACCTTTGAACATAGGATAGACACAGTTGATGAAGATAACCAAGTAACCAACTACAATACCAAAAAGCATCAATCACCGTCACCTGGAGAGATCTGAAAGACGCTACTTACCACGTTTACCTTGGTAGCGTTGTTTGAACTACAGGCATCATAAATAAGGATGTTAAAGCCAATACGGATAGGAAAAGCATGACAGATGTTCATTAATCTAGATCTAGTGTGAAGATCTGAGTCACTCAGCATTAAGAACACAAATTCGAATTTTTAAAAACCAATTTTAAGTTAGTTATGTATGTATGATGGTTATGTATGGTTCAGTGACTTGAAGAGTTACAAAATGCAGTCCTAACACGTTACTATAGGCTTTCATCAACATGACTTGCCCCATTCTGATGTAGCCACTTTCGTCAAGTATACTGATGACCTCTCTGTCTCCATGCCTGTCAACTCTCAGTCAGTTTGTTCCAAATTAAATTACTTTCTGTCGGAAATTATTCAGTGGTCCTCTTCAAACGGTCTTAAGCTGAATCCGTCTAAATGTCAGGTAGTAAATTTCACTTTCAGACGAAAACGTGACCTGCAGCAACCAGCTAGGTCACATGGCCCCACTATCACTGATGGCATAGAGGTTGAAATTACATCTAATGTCAAGTACCTTGGACTTAGTATTTCCTCCGATCTTTTCTGGTCCTCTCACATCTTGCTAGTTACTAGGAAGATGTTTCGCTTAACCTTCTACGTTAGAAAGTTAAGGCAGTCTGGTATAAAGCAGTCTTTGCTTTCTCAGTTTGTCAATTCTTGTATTCTAACCATCCCTCTTTACTGCTCCCCATTAATCTTCCCTGGACTACTTAAGAAAGATTTTGCTTCGCTGAGTAGGGCACTAAAAGCCGTTAGTAGGGGAAGTGGGATTTCGTTCAACCAACTGGTTAACACTATTGTGGATAGACATTTAATGTCATGTAAGAAACTAGCAAATTCTATATTGTCAGACCCCGAACACCCTCTCCATACGCAGCTCTCTCCTTGCATTTCAGCTGGTAGAACTAGAAGCAACTATAGGAGGCTATATGCCAGGACTACCAAGTACAAAACTCCACAATACCTTATCTGGTACAGCTGTTATGTGATGAGAATTCCGTTAGGTATGACACGATCAACTTACTGCGGCAGTCTAACAACTAGTTCCCATTAGCTTTTGTTCTCCTTTCTTTGTTACTATTATATTGTTGTTCAAATGTTCTATTACACACTAATTTCATATTTCATATTCCTGTGGTGCATTGTTTAAATATGTGAATGTAATGCTGTTCTTTTTTATTTCTTTTATTTATCTTTCTTTCTTTTTGTTGTTGCTTTTTGTTTTTAAAATCTTAGAAAATTTATGAGGTAATTAGATGCAATATTGTAATGCACGCTGAAAATTCCATACCTGTTTGGAATAAAGCTGTTATTATTATTATTAGCTTCCTCCCTGTCATTCCATACCGAAGATCAGGAGTCTGGCCAGAAGGAACCAATAGCAGGAAACTCAAGAAACATACCAAGTAAGGATGTATCCCCTAACAGTTATGCTGGAGGAAACTGAGATGGATTGGTTACACACTAAGGAAAGCGTTGAGTGACATCACACGCTAGGCAGGCTGTCGAGTGGAAGCTGAATAGAAGACGACGAGTTTGGCGTGAGTCTGAGGGTGACATGGTGGAGATCATGTAAGGAAGTGATGAGAGCTTATGAAGAATCTTGGAGACAGCTGAAAAGGACTCCAGAGAGAGGAAACGGTGAGAGGAAAATGTGCTACCTAGGCTCAAGTAATAGTTTAGAAACCATCGGCAGTATGCACCCACCACACGGGGTTCGAAACCAGGTTATTCCGGGTACAAGGCAAGCTCGCATAACATTCAGCCACTGGGACCCACCCGACTCAATGGCTAGGGCATGAATTCTAACTTCTACCAATTCGTGATTTAGCGTGACCCCAACCATTGTCGTAGGTGGGACATCCATCCTCACATGTGACATCTGGATGGACCTCACTGGTCACGACTTCTCAATAGAACTCCAGGAAACTCCATCCTGTAGCAAGTCACTAGCGAGCATCAGATTAATTTTCTATAGTTTGGTTTGTAGGGGTTAGTTTTGTTTTTACGAGTTGATCACGGATTGATATCAGTTAGAGAACCATTGAAAACCAGGGCTTACTTCCGATGATTCCCAAACTAGGCTGGTGAAACAGCAGCTGTCCACTACTCCAGCGCTGGTTTTCAGTGGTTCTCTAACTGATATCAATCCGTGATCAACTCGTAAAAACAAAACTAACCCTTACAAACTAAACTATAGAAAATGAAGTAATAGTAATAATAATAAGGGTACATTCGAATCAGGTTGAAACATCCTTTTTCTTTTTGTTAGCTCCTTCAACCTAATGATAACGCACAGAATGAAATTTATTGGCGCAGATGACTTCCAGTTGCTCAATTCAACCAATCAGTAGTATATTCTATTCTATGTGAAGTTTTCTTCGCTTGTATACTCTTGTATCTATGAAGACAGTTCTCCCATTTTCTACTAACAAAACTATTGTCAAAATTTTAAGGGGGGTAATTTTTCTGTATTCGCTAAGCTGGCTGGCTGATTTTCTTTATTCTGGAATTAGTGATGATAAATTCTTCATATGAAATGGCAACAGAAGTTGTACGAGTGGACTATCTATTTGACAAAAGAATAACACAAGTGAAACGATGAATGTGATTTTTCATTGTCAAATGTTTTAGTAAAGTATTGTGCAAGGGTGGGAGGGATTTGAAAGAGGTTACTTCATTCACTTATTTAGGGAGCATTGTCTCAACTACAGGAGGAACGGACAACGATGTCAAATCGAGAATAGGGAAGGCGAGAAACACATTCATCAACCTGAAACCAATCTGGAAATCTTCGTCACTCAGCCTGCATCAACAACAAAATGATTCGGATTTTCAATACAAACGTCAAGTCAGTCAGTTCTTCTATACGGATGGATCAGAAACTTGGCCAGTGTGTCACAAAGAATATTTCCAACAACCTGTTGCACACCTTTATCAACAACTGTCTTCGCTCTATGCTGAAGATCAGATGGCCGGAAAGAATCACCAACAAGAAACTATGGGAACAAACAAAACAAGAACCAATCGCCCAACAAATATGCAGGAGAAAGTGGAGAGGGATTAGACACTCGCTGAGGTGGCCGCTGGGTGACATCGCACGTCAGGCCATAGCTCGAGTGGAACCCTGAAGGGAAGCGGCGAGTGGGACGTCGAAGGTTGACATGTAGGAATTCGTGTGAAGAGGAGCTGAAACAGTATGGACTAACATGGATGCAGGTGAAAAGTACAGCAGAAGACAGAAGCAAGTGGAGACGTGCATTTGAAGTCCTATGTTCCACTAGGAACCCTAGGGAACAATAACAATAATAATATTAACTGTTCTCCTAGTTTGTAGAATAGAATTATTTTACATCAGTGGTTTTCAACTACTTATATCAGTTATTAAGTAGTATGCACCATTGATCTGTTCTGATCGTGTCCATCTTAAGGCACTGTTGAAGCCGATGTATACAGCCTATCATATCAACAGAGCCTGAGCCTGTCAGCCCAACCTATAATCAATAGTCGGAAACTTCGAGGAAAGAATAACTTCAACAAATAATGACTGGTGATCATTGCATCAGATGAAGACTCTACTGCCTATTGGCCTAGGGGATAATGAGCGCCTTAGCGTCTGAAATGATGGGTGCTGAATTCTAGTGATCCCAGTGGGAACCTCGTCATTCAGTCACTAGGAATGCAGGTATATCTAGAGACGAGTATCAAATAGGACGAAACATTCCCGCTGGATCCCACTGTTAGCCATCACCAACGATGGATCAGGCGGTATTTTGTGCTCATACCACGCACATCTTCAGAGTCCGTAGTACCGTCATACTTGTAGGTTAGGTAGTGTACTAATTCGGTAGGGAATTGAGCATACTAAGTTTGGTTAGGCTGGTATAATGTGTAGTAAATTAACAACACAACCAGTCTGTCATAGATTTGTGTCAAGGTTGTGGGTGTATCCAACTGAAGAGTTCAGACCTAGGATGAAATAGCCTCCTTTTGGTATTACAAATGAAGCTGGTCTATGAGTTAATCTACCTTAAAATCAGTCAGAGTTCCCAGGAACTAATACTTGTAAGTTTCATTTGAGTAATTCAGAAAAATATGCTTTAAACAACTAAGCCCCTTGTTAAAACTCGAAAACGCAGACCTATAGAAAATGACTGACACCTTTGAGTTTTATAAGAGATACATGAATGGCACCTTCATTCTGTTCAATGATAGATAGAATTTGGAAGACATCCCGGAATTTTTTTCAACAGCTGTCACTCTGCGATCCAATTCCCATTAGAGAAACAAAACATATGTTGATGACACATATATAGTGTGCAAAAATGATGCACACGCCAATATTGAGTTCACTATGGAACATGAAAGTGACGGGAAGTTCCACTTCCTCGACATCGCCATGGAACACGTAGGAGACGGTAGTCTACAAAAGTCAATTTATCGAAAGTCCACATGGAAAGGACAATACTTACATTTTAATAGCTTTTGTCCAAATAGCTATAAACGAGCACTGGTCTAGACTCTGTACTATAGAGCGAGGAGAATATGCTCTATAGAGAAATTAGAGGAAGAGTTTGTGTTTATCAAAAAGATGTTGAAGAGCAATGGTTACCCTCAAAGGTTCATCAGCAAGTATGGAAGATCTGAAGTCTCAAATGTAAAACAAATCACAGTGGGAAAAAGGTCAATCGACATTCAGCTTGATTATGAAGGTGAAAGCATTGCAGCGATGATCAACAGAAGGCTGAGCACATCACTAGCCATAGCCTATTCTGCAGCTAAGCTCGTTCCCGTCTAGCGAACAACTTGCTCTCTGGTGCAATCAAAAATCGATAGATATCCTTCTCATGTTAACAACTCCAACTGTATATACAAATTTACATATATCTTCAGGAGTAGTTACATTGGAAGAACAGAATGAAGAAGGGCATACCTACGATTTTCTGAACATGTATGAAAGAGCCTACGTCTAAAGGGGAAAGATGCTTTAAACAGTGCCATCGCCAGACATCTCCCCGACATGGGTCATGAGGTGGACGTCGAAAAGTCGTTCAAAATTATCTATAGGCAAAAGAGTTCAATTCTCCTTAAGTTTGCTGGAGCCATTTCCATCAAGCGCCTAAAACTCGATTTGTGCGTTCAGAAAGAAGCAGTTATCAGTCTTTCTTTGCACTGTCTGGTAACTGGATATTTTTCATCCGAATGCGAGATACTGAAAAGTTTTCATTGTGTATGATTGTTCGGAATAGTGTTTAATATTATATATATATATATATATATATATATATTATTAGTGTATGCGTCTAGTGATCGATTGATTTTTGTTTAAAATGAACTCTGTGCAAGTATGTTAAAATTGTTTTTGTAGATAAATTTAATAATGTCTTTGCCCTGTGGGCAGCTGATGAGAAGGCAGCGAAACAAAAGATGGTACCATTTTATTCTGCTAAAACTGTAGTTGTTGCTTTGTTCAAATTCATTAAGGGGAATAAATGTATAAAATATCTTTTCTAAACGCTTGACTAACAAGATGTGGAAAAGATTGAACACTAAAAAGATCCATCTACAGAAAGCTGACATGGAACGGACAACTCACTAACTTCCTTAGTTGGGTGCCTTTATATTACAAAATGAAACGGGATTCATTCATTTTTACAACAGAATCCGTAACATTCGCACATCTAACACAAGAGAAGGTCAGCTGAACACTCTGTACAGAATTCTCCATGAACATTGGCTACTCTGGACACTTCATCAAGAAATCCGTCAAGCGTACACTACTAAAACCAACCACACTTGAGATGAATCTACAATCCATCGGTAGACTTATCGGTAGAAATACTGAGAAACTGCCTGTCGAGATCAGGGAAGGAAACCATCTTCTTCTCAGGTGAACTTTGAATAAATTTCTCCATAAAAACCATAAAACCTGAAGGATAAGCTACCACTGCTGGCCTCATCAGTGTGTATCTATTAGTTCACCTGTTCGTGTAGAGATACCTATATGTGACATCAAGCTAACACACAAACAAATAAACTTTAAAGTCACCTACAGGATACGAGGGAATCCTACTTGAAGAGTACTACGTGAAATGTTTACTCTCGTTCAATTTTGACTGAATTCTACTCAGACCTGTAAAAGTCACTCAATTTGCTTATTTTTATTTAATTTCGATTTCTTCTTGATTTAGACATCTATAAAACACAAAATAATTGAGCAAAGAATATCCCCCTTTCGATAATTTCCTCTTCTGGCTTTACAATTATGTATATGTTTATATACATAGAATATTCTAGATTAGTAGTCAATAACAATATTAGTGTTTTTTTAATAATATCGATTTGGCGAAACACAATGTAAAGGATACTTTTGGATTTGTTGAAAGGATAAAAGATTTAAATGTTGACAATAAATTCATGATATCATTTGTTGACGTATCTTTCTTATTCACCAATGTGTACCACTTATGGAAACAGTGGACTTCGTATGCGAAGAACTCATAGGACGAAACATCAATGTTGGCATTCCTATATCTTTTATGAAAGAGCTTCTCTTGAAATAAGGAACTATATAGACAAATCGACGGTGTGGCAATGGGGTCACCACTAGGACACCCATTCTAGCCGACATTTTCCTTGCGAAACTAGAAAATGGGCCTTTGAAGGATGTTATTAATGAACTCGAATTTTATTGTCGGTAGGTGGATGATACATTTTTGATTATGAAAAATGAGGATGAAGTAAAGAACATCCTGGATAAATTTAACGAGGTTCATCCTGCAACAAATTTTACTATTGAGAAAGAAAAAGACTCTAGTATTGCATTTCTAGACGTCCTTATGACCAGAAAAGAGGACGGCACAATAAGAAGTGTTTATAGAAACCCTACATCAACCGGCCAGTATGTGGTGAGAGCTGTCTACTAGCCAAATTGGTAGACAGTAATTTACGTCAATATTTACGTTCCCAAGATTTGTCGTGAGAAAATGTGAACAAAGATTGATTCCAAACCGACCACAGCAGACTTTGCGTAGGCGGATGCAGTTAACATATAGAGGATTTGACATTCTAGAAACAGTCACAAGTAGATGAAAGATTAACTTTACGTGAGAAACAACCAATCGGAAGACTGTGTTTGTTTGCTTAAATATTCATAGTAATGTACATGAAAATATATAAATATGCGTTGATTTCCTTAATAAATGATCTGTTGCCTGACTCTTGCCTTCTGCTGTTACAAGTACACACATTTTCTCAACTTCGTGCTCTTGAAATACAAACGCAATCTGATAAAGTGCTTGATTCACAGAGCAAGAGCAATCTGCTTGGAGGAATGTCTTCATGAGGAACTTAATAATATTAAACGGTTGCTGAGTGAAAATGGTTATCCAGAAAAGTTTATTGATAAGAATATGAATCTAAAATCAAAGCAGCCCAAGTTACCAACAGTTCCAAAACAGGCCTTATTCTTACAAATGCAGTTCCTTGGGACAACATCAGCGAGATACTAACACAGCGCCTTAGAAATGCGGTAAAAAGAGCATTCCCTGCTGCTGAATTACGTTGTGTCTTCAAAACCAATCCTATTCTGCGTTCGGGAATGAAAGACAAACTACCTAATTTCCCCTCTTCCATGTGTATATACCAATTTAACTGCTTCCGTACAATTTGGCTTGTTTCTCGTCGGATTTCCGAACATCACCCTGCATAGTGGTTAAGTAAAGGACAAACAAAATCTATTCGCAGCGCTATTCTATCCCATCTTGTGGATACACAACACAAGATTGACGTTAACCAGGCTTTCAAAGTCATTTACCGCATACCAACAAATCTTAATTTCATCTTAAGAGTTCGATTACTAAATATTACTGAGGCTGTTGGAATCCACATTAAGAAGCCTAATTTGTGTGTCCAAGAGAAGTTAGTTCAGACATTATCATAACCTTGGCCATCTAGGTTTGAATAATCCTGGAATTTTTATGGAATTTTCCTAATTTTAGTTGATATTCTATTTGCTACTATATCTTTATTATTATTATTTAAGCATCTTTGATGAACTGTAATTCCATTGTGATCTTACTTAACTAATCGATATTATTTAAAAAGCACACTAATATTGTTATTGACTACTAATCTAGAATATTCTATGTATATAAACATATACATAATTGTAAAGCCAGAAGAGGAAATTATCGAAAGAGGGATATTCTTTGCTCAATTATTTTGTGTTTTTTGTAGATGTCTGAATGAATATTCTTCTTGATTAACACTTTTTGCCATCTGAAAACTTTACTATTCTGATGACACATCTCTGGAAATATTTCTTTTGTTGCTAAAATAATTCACCATATATGTGCGATTGTACAGCTTGAGAATGATATCGCTGAAAAGGAGAGTAACTCTTCGCCGAACGTCTTTTCTTTTGAATAACTTAATGGGGATTTTCAAGCTGATGAATATGTATCTATTAGGTAATTATTTGAGTTTTTTTCAAATGCGTCGGTGGCACAGTGGTTAGGACTCTCGCCGACCATGCACATGATCCGGGGTTCGATCCCCTGCCGATGCACACCCGATATCTATGGTCGGCCTGCAAAATTTGGGCTACCGATATCCATGCTGAAAATTCCATACTTGTACTGAAAATACGGTGTGGCATCAAGTTGTAATCAAAATAAAATAAAAAATAAATAAAAATCTTAATGTTCACAGTTTACTGTTTGCAAAAACAATTTGAAATCTTTTGTAATCAATAAACAGAGGGTTTGGCAAGCCCAGGTGATAACCTAAAGTTTGGTTCAATCCCTGATGTTGGTGGTGCGCAATGCTGATAAGTTTCAAACTAGTAGGAATCGAATGTTCAGAGATCCTACTTCAAGTAATGTTGGTTTCTGATGACATCTACGCTGAATTGAATTGAAATTTTTTTTAGGAATTACCAATTGTGTAGCGATAAACAGATGAATGAAATGATTAACTTCTGTATTTTGTAACACATTTATTTGTAGTACTTGTGAGTAGTATCATCACAAAAATAGTAATAAAAAAAGATTAATTCAGGTATTGGTTTGTACGAATTCGATTGACTGGTTACAGGATTTCATCATGTGATGACATCGGTTAGAGAACCACTGGAAAACCTGCAAGGAGTACTGCCAGACAGCTAGCTGTTTCGTCTCAGTTTGTGACTCTTCACCAGTACGTAGACGACCAGGGTTTGAACCCAGGACTTTATGGTTACAAGGCTAGCGAGCTCGTAGACCATCAGGTTACCGGGACCAGATCAAGTGGC
This sequence comes from Trichobilharzia szidati, assembly GCA_944472155.2. NCBI lineage: Eukaryota > Metazoa > Platyhelminthes > Trematoda > Strigeidida > Schistosomatidae > Trichobilharzia > Trichobilharzia szidati. The sequence goes on along the minus strand of OX235272.1, from coordinate 130,218,243 downwards.
CATCCCATGAGTTCGAACTTCTGCCAATTCACGACATAGCACGACCACTAACCGATGTATTCGGTGGTGAGTATTTGTACTCACTTCCGGCCGGGTGCCTGACACTACTTACATCACATAAAATACGTGCCAAATATGGTGTAGTGGAAACTTTATACTTAGACGTATACGCTTAAAGTCTTCTGAAAAGACTTCTTGTTTTACCTGACGAGACACAAGGTTGGAGCTGAGGGTAAAGTGGATGCTCACAGACTGTCAAAATTCCTTCAGCAAATTTGTTGCATGACATCAAGTGCCTATAAATGACAATGGCAACGATGTGGCCCAATAGGATACCAGTCGCCCTATTGACAGTCAGTCTTCAGAGTTCTACGAAGTATTATATAGTCTTTTTTATGCAATCCAGAAAAGAATAAGAGTGAAGAGTAAAGAAGAATGAGTAAGATGCACGAGTTGACGAACTGTAAGGGGGGGGGGTTGATTGAGTTATGCCTGAGTGCATTAGCTTCTTAATGTAAAAAGTCAGACAAAATATTTTTTTAGAAATCGCTAAGACATGGGAAGACCAGAGTAGGTCAGAAGAAAGAATTAATCCAAGATACTTAACTTCACACTTGATTTCTATATCATCACTATAATCAATTTTGCAACAGTCATAGGAATTAGCAGCTTCATCACTTAACTTTCATTTACATCGGAAACTGAAATTAACAGTGTGACATTTGGAAGGATTTAGTTTATAACCATTAGACGGAGACCATTTGTTGACTCCTGATAGAAAGCTGTTCATCTTAGTATAAGATATCCTACTGAAGAGACCTGACAAGTACGTAGCACTACCTATACTTTAACATATAGTATCTAAAATGAATTCATCTTTTATTATTATTATTACTATTCCCTTGGGTTCCGAGTGGATGGTACACAGGGCTTCAACAACACATCTCCTACTTTACTCTATTTTCTGCCGTCCTTTTCAGCTGACTAGCTCCACAATTGCCCATAATCTCTCATCTCCTCCTCCTCGGCATACAATTTCCTCCATATTGCAGTCTCACTGATGATCCACTCGAGCAATGACCTGAGTTGAGCTGGATGGATGTCATTCGATGGCCTCCTCAACGAATACGCGATCCATCTCCATTTTCTCCTACATATTCATTGAGCAATCGGTTCTTGCTTGGTTATGGAATCTAATTCATTAACGAATTAACTGAATTCTTTTTATTATTATTGTTCTAATTTATGGATAGATATTACCTGATAATTTATTTGTTCAAATAAGTATCAATGTTTTGTCAAGAAAGATAAGATTAGACGCCAGCCAGCACAAACTTTCCCATTGAATGACGAATATCCATGTAGGTCAAATGTTTCTATTCTCCAGCATTTCTGTTGTTCAACCTGTCTCTAACTGATTGACACCAGAAATCTCTCTTGATCTAAATATTTACGTTTTAACATAATGAACACAATACATCGAGTTCTATTCATCATTATTGGTAATTAATATTTATGAAACTGATGCAGGATTTCTGGGGACTTTTGTTAACATTATTAGATATAACCCCTTTAACAGCGCTCGAATCTAGGCCATTTAGATAACAATCTGAGTAGTAGGTTACCATTCAGTCACTTGGTTGATTCGAAACTCAATAGATTTCAATGTTCAAGGTTTCTTGTTAAAAAAAAACAACTGAAGGATTCCTATTCTTTAGGCAGTCTGGCGCCATCTAATTTTCAATGGTTGTTTCATGCTGAAGTTTAACTTGAAGCAAATCAAATTCTCGATTACTGATATTGATCAGTGTGTTGCTGGCTAATCTAGGCGAGACTTTTATGAATTGAATACCTCCTAAGATGCATTTTTTTAAAAAATTTGTTTCCCCGTTTTTGTTAACATCAAATTTTTATTTGAAGTAAAAAAAAGAATCGCATCCAATTCATTCTTTGTTCATTTGTTTATATCAATTATTTGAAATCAATTATGTGGCGCGGCGGAAAATTCAAATTTTAACTGACACATGTAGTAGGTTTTTTTAATGGAATAGATTTTCAAGGTAGAAAAGTTTGTTCATGATATTGTGGAATACACCAGATGAATTAGAAGTTGACTCGCCCGACTTTCAGTTATATGTTCATGTTAATAAATAGTTAGACAGAAAGAGCGATAGACAGATAGAAGTACACATTTATACAGGAGATTTAAATGAGCCTCCGTATCACGCATCAGCACAAGTTCCATTACATCAGATAGCTAATACACCACACTATTGCGGGATTCAGACAGAATGAACTAATCAATATGAATTGGTAGTTACTGGATTTACAAATATACTAAAAATGATTTACAGGTATGATTACGAGCTGATATCAGTGGGGTCCTAACCACCACCACCAACAACAACGACAACAGACAAAAATCAGCATAAATAGGAGGAACCTGAAAGAAACAACCTCCTTCACCCACCAACCTGGGAAGCATCGTTTCAACTACAGGCAGACGGAACTGACGAGAATATCAAAGCAAGAATTGGAAAAGCAAGACAAGCTTTCACTACTCTCAAGTTTGTGTGGAGGTCAACAGCACTCAGCATCAAAAATAAGATCCGAGCTTTCAACTCCAATGTGAAGTCAGTGCTACTATACGGATCAGAGACTTGCACTACGCGTCATAAAGAGCATCTCAAACAAACTACAGATCTTCATTAACAGTTGTCTTCGCTCAATACTCAAGATCAGATGGCTGGTCAGAAAAGATCAGCAACAGAGATCTCTGGCAATGAGAGAACCAACCCAGCAGGAACTGATTGTGAAACAAATAGGCAGGAAGAAATGGAGATGGAATGGCTGGACACACTCTGAGGAAACCATCAAGTGACATCACTAGACAAGCCATCGCTCGAGTGGAACCCGAAAGGGAAGCGGCGAGTTGGTCGTCAGTGCAAGGGTGACTTGGAGGAGGTCATGTGAAGAGGAGGTGAAAACGTGTGGGCAGATATGGAGCCAGGTGAAGACTGTAGCAGAGAACCGAACTCAATGGAGACGTGTGGCTGAAGCCCTATATTCCTCTAGGAATTAAAGGAAATGATAATAATAGTAATCAGTGGGGTCCAGCAAGTCAGGTGAGAAGACAGTGACCCGCTGATGACATTAGCTGGCGGTTGTGCCATACATTGTGAATTGGCAGAAGCTGCAATTCATGGGTCATTGGGTCGGATCACATTGGCTGAATGGTCAACGAGCTCGCGGTCTAGTTGGAGGGTCCTGGGTTAGAACACCGGTTTGCTGAAAAGTCCCAAACTTCGTCCACTTAATGTAGATAATATTTAATGTGTGTATTACTGATTGAGTTATGATTTTCCTACTGAGGCTGTAACCTAGCGCCTAGTAGCTGGGTGGGAACAATGGATCCTGGATTCGACACTCGGAAGGGACAGCATCACACTGGGAATATAGGTGTGTCCGGATGACGAGTCCTAGTTGGGAGGAAACGCGTATCCGAGACTTCACCGACAGGAACTATCAATTAAATGACATATTGACTATGTCTCACTTATGTAGTCTAACAAGCTTTATCTGTTTATATGTTTATGTGAGTGATGAATCTTATTGGTTAATTCAGTTTGTAATTCCACCAATCAGATTAAAGCCTTTTCCTAACATTTTTTGAAAATTGTCAATGTCCAATATATATATATTAAACTAACATCATCTCTCTTAAGATTATATTTATGTGAGCTATTTTACTTTCATGAAGGTTAATGAAACCCAGAAAAACAAAAATAAAGGCACGAAATGTGTTTTTTTTTGTAAAATAGGATGGTGTTTTTATCAGTCATTCTTAAAAAGGTCATTTGTAGGTCATTTGTTTCGAATACTGCAGCGGCAAAGATTTTCACATCAACTCCAATAATTACTGATTAAATTCCTTGTATTTTGAGTGGATTATAGAGTTTCAGTAGCGGCTGATTGAAGTCTTGCTGCAATCCATATTCAATCATTAGTCAGTGTATTATTAACGGCCTGACAACCTATGATTATTTCGCGTTTTTAATTTTCAAAAGAATGGTTACTGAACAAAGAATACTCTTTTCGATAACCCCTTGATCATCAGGCTCTACACTTATATATATATATATATATATATACATTATTATAGTGAAGGAATAAATTAGTGTTATGAACAACATTAGTGTTGTTTAAATAACAACGAATCAATAATAATAATATTAATAGCATCAACATAACAAAAAACTGAATAGGGCCAGTCACTAGTGAGCATCAGATTAATTTTCAAGTATTGGTTTGGTAGGGATTTTGTTTAATTGTATGGAGGATTTCATCATGAGCTGACATCAGTTAGAGAACCACTGGAAAACGTGGGAGTACTGGACAGCTGTTTCGTCCTAGTTTGGGACTCATCTAAGAAGACATTGAGAAATGGTCGCGCTATGTCGTGAATTGGCAGAAGTTAGAATTCAAGGACCATTGGATCGGGTCCCAGTGGCTCAACGGTCTACGAGCTCGCCTTGTAACCAGAAGGTCCTGGGTTCGAATCCCGGGTCGGCGCGTACTGATGAAGAGTCCCAAACTAGGACGAAACAGCTGTCCAGTACTCCCAGGTTTTCCAGTGGTTCTCTAACTGATGTCAGCTCATGATGAAATCCTCCATACAATTAAACAAAATCCCTACCAAACCAATACTTGAAAAAACTGAATGCCAGAAAAATTAGGAAAGATAATATTACAAACTCATGAATTTATAGCCTCTACTGAAGGCCCATCAGGACAGTAGTAGTGGCTGGCTGGACTTACTTCCTTCGCAGACAAAGCACTGGTTGTTCCACGCGAATTACGATAGCCTCTGCTGTTTGGAACATGTGGTGCTTCGATGTTTTTGGCAATTTATTAGGCATCCGGTAGACGACAGAGAAGGATTCTTCCACGCTGGCTGGCTTTGTGGCCGGTTTGCACCAGACGGTCCAATATCGAACTGTTAATGGTTTTCACTACACCTTTACTTAGCTATACTGGGAGATGTTCTCGAGAGAGCACGAAAAATCAAGTTCCTAAAGCAACGGCCAACATAACTCGCTCCACAAGCGCAGTTGAATTGATAGATACAATTTGAAGTGGCTAGTCTAGGTAGTTCATCATTCAGTCGACGAACCACCATCGGTCGTGTAGAGAATAATACGTGTAGTTCTCCAGCATTAAAAGTTCTTTGAACTGATTTTTTTAATTTCTTCGTAATTATTTCACTTGGTGTATCGCCCTTGAATTGCAGTCGTATATAAAGAGGCTTCTTGTTTATGGATAGTGAGTAGTCCTTTTCCGTCGCTGTCTTTGTCATGTGTTTCTTGATAAATTTGTCGAGATAGCTGTTTTCGATCAAACTTTGTTATCAATATCACATTGTGCTACAGTGGCATACTTTAATCTTAATTAGTTTCACAATTTATCATTATTCTATTTACATTCTACTTGACTTTGTTTGGTTCTATTGATCCACATTGTTTCTCAAATGTCTGTGACTAATATTTTACTATCCAACTGTAGGACCTGATGAGAATCTACCGAAAATACGCATTTGCTTGTCTAAGTAGAGTCCTACAGTTATCATAACATGAATATTTAAATCGTACGTATGTATTGAGTGAGGGATTTCTCAGCATCAAGCTCCAAATATCTTCTGTATTATTAGTAGTATTATTCTTCTTGATTCTCAGTGGGACATAAGGCTTCGGTCCATTTCACACTCTTCTTTGCTACCACCTTTCAGTGGCTCCTCAATCGCCCATAAACTCTCATTCCCACCCGCCCCCATAATATGAACTATTTAACTTTTGGAAGTCCAACTTGTCTCATCTCATCTTCATCTCATCCTTTAACTGTTAAGGCAGGCTTAGTTAAGTGTTTAACAAACCAAGCAATGGCACTAAGCAGCACAAAAAAAGACCTAAATGATGAAATAAAACAGATAGAATACGCGTTGGTGTTAAATAACTATCCTCTAAAATTCATTAAGAAGATTGAAAAAGGCCAAAATAAAAATAAAAATAATTGTGAAACTAGTAATAATAATATAAATAAGAGAGAGAATATAAGTCATCTACTGTTATACCATATAAGAAGGGAGGGGACATCTGAGACCCTACGTAGGATTCTAAATAAAGCAGGAATTAGGGTGGCATTCAAACCTACAAACTCACTCAGGGACCAGCTATGTAGGTTAAAGGACCCAGTTGACCCAATTAAACAAAATAATATAATTTACAAAATACCTTGCAATGACTGTGAGTTAAGTCAACTACATAAGTCAAACTAGTAGGTCTGCGGTAGTCAGATTGTCGGAACATAAGGATTTAGGTAAGGGAAGAATGGTTGACCCAGAGAAGATAAGTAATTTAGAAAAAAGCTCAGCACCGCATTGCACTGCATGCATTAACACATAACCACACAATAGGGTGGGAGGGGGTTAAAATTCTAAGAAGTCATCTAGGTAGGTGGAGGGAGAGAGTTTGATTACAGAATCCTTGTTCATCGAATCTACACCCAACACATGCAATAGGAATGATTCATCACTCATACCCGAAATATAGAAAATAAAACTACCAATCAAATCAAGTGAAAAACAACGGAACTATATAAATGAATTTAGGGAGTCGTATGATTACCTTGATATGATTATGAGCAGCAATAAATTGTGCTCGAAACCTGGTCATCAGTAAACATTACTGTATAACACTGTGAGACTTTATCAAAACAAAATCTACCCAAAATGGAAGTCCAACTTGTCCTACTCAACAGCCTGCCTTTTGTTATCACATAGATTCCCCCTCAGTATACATCTAATCTATCTACCTATATTTCCTAGTCCTCTGAATATTTGAAGGGAAAAAACATTAAATATTATTGATCTAGACATATTGATTTACTTTTGTTTTACTGCACTAAAATATATTTCACCTGTGAAGGTCATTTACCCAAATGTGTGTAACATTTATTCGAAAAAATTGGAAAACCCTCCTACTTTGAAATCTAAAATGAAGTTAAGTAACAACAATAATGGTGATTAAAGATTATTAATAGGAGAGATATTTCTCAATCTATTGATTTTATAAAAAAGAAAATAAATCAAAATGGCAGGAGAACATAATGACAAGTCAGAACTTCCTTTGGAGAAGAAAAGCTTTTTTCACGTTCTCTCATTTTCTTCTTCTTCTTGTTTCCTCTTGTCGTCCTTTTTTTTCTTCCGTATTGACTGACACATCTCTCTTTATACACGCATGCCTGCACACCTTCATTACATAATTGTTATTATCATTATTATTATTATTATTATTATTACCACAACTTTTATTGTATTTCACAACTCTAGTGTGAAAATGTTCATTCAGTTGGAACCAAATAATTCCCTGTTCATCATACTTTTTTTGATATTTGAAAGAAAATTTTAAATTTTTCTAAAAAGAAAATATAAAAAAATACTGAGAAAGAATTTCCCTTTTTTCATTGTACACTTCGTCACAAACTGATGTCATTCAAAGAAGAAAAAAGGGAACACTGGATTGTTGTTTCGTCCTAGTATGGGACTCTTTCGTGGTGGACATTCACGATCCTACCAAGGATCTAAACTACGATGAAATCTACATAGGCATTCATTTAGATCCCAGTTGTTTTTACAAAATAAAAGTGAGGATTAATTCTAAACTGTTAGTTTCCTACTGACTTGGATCTAGAGATCTAAGTATACCTGAGGATATTGCTGATGAGGTCGACTATCAAACTTGAAAAAAGCGTCTTTCAGGGTTAAGACTAACATTTTCTAACAGGTAAGGACTACTGAGCAAACGTGAGTGGCTTTCAACTACTCACTATATCAATAAGTAGTATCCGCCTCTCTGCAGCTGCATTCGCTCCATACTGGAGACTAAATGGCCAGAAAGAATTAGCAACAAGAGACTCTAGCTGGGAACAAACCGACCAAGGGCTGATTGCTCAACAAATTTGCACGATGAGGTGGATATAGATCTGACATACGTTGAGGAGGCGGTTGAATGATAACGCGCGTTAGCCAGGCCATCAATCGAGTGGAATTTGAATGGGAAGCGACGAGTGTGTCTTCAGTGCGAGGGTGAAATGGAGGAGATCGTGTGTATGGGAGGAGGAAATGAGGGATTATGGACAATCATGTGGTCGGCCAGCTGAAGAGGACAGGAGAAAATAGAAGAAACTGGAGATGTGTTGTTGAAGCCCTATGCACCATCCACTCGGAACCCAAGGGAATGATAATAATATAATACCTTTCTGCACAGTTCGGAAACTACTTAAAATGTAGTCAGTAGTATATTTGAAAATGTCGAATTTACGACTTGTTGCCTAAGTGGTTTTAATGTAAACTTCAGATTCAAAAATGAAATCTACAGGCAAATAGACTGTGTAGCGAGGGTTCCTCTTTTAGGACCCTTCTTAACCGTCTGTTGTATGATGGTTAATGAGAGACATAGATGTTATTTTCATTAATGTTTGTGAGAACCCCAGTCTCAGAAACTTGCTTTAAATCACCTAAATACTGATTTCACTTTGAAAGCAGAATATGACTCAATGCTTTATTTCTTTGATGTTGAACTGAATGAAATATGTGATAACTCACCAAGGAGATCTGTTCACAAAAAAACTTACATGAAGCGAAACGTTTACCAATTTTCAAACGTCTTTCTCTCTAAGCAGAAAGAGGTATATCATCTGCTAACTTTCCCTAGGGACCTGGAAGATATGTACCTAGGAATCTAGTGGCGAAAAGCTGTGAAATCTCCGAAAATATGTTCCCTACAAGATTCATTGGTAAAAACCTTAAAAATCAAAGAAAGCTCCTAAACAGGCGCGGGTTGCCTACACAATGATTCTTCTATTGAACCTTGAATTTAAATTGACAGGGAAGCGCAAATTCTTTAAACACTGTATTCGGAGTCTCCTACTAAAACTTATTTTTCTTCCGACCCATGAGTAACATTTTCTTGCAAGAAACGATTCTGTCAGCACATGAAAGACAAGCTGTCAAATTCAGCCACATTCATTTGCCCCATATGCAACTGATTTCACTGGCCGTGACATACATCCACTTGTAAAAGGTGCTCGGGAAAACTATCATACTTGGCTAGATAAAAGAGAATGTAGGTGTGCTTATCGCTAGGTAACAAAACATGTAGTGAACTCAAGGCACGCAGCTCCATTTTAAAAATCCTTTAAAGTGGTTGGTATTAGATGGTTGGAGGCAATCGGCAGGAAGCCTTGGACCTAGGTTTCGTGCTAGTTGGCACTCATCAGCAAGGCGTATCTGCAACCTTGAAGGAACTGATGTCCCTTCTGAGATTCGAACCCGCGTCACCCAGTGCTGCAGTCAGAGACGTTACCACTGAGCTATTCAGGCTCGCGACTGACCTCCTGTAGGACCGTATTGGATATTTTTGATTGCACACTAGTCAGTGACTAGTGTAATGTATCTAGTCCTATCTTCGGTGCAGACTGAATTCTATCAGTCATGTTTGCAATGTGGCCACCATGCTAGGTGGCTCACCATTACGGTGCATTGTGGATTGTTGGTATTAGATGGTTGGAGGCAATCGGCTGACTAGTGTGCAATCGAAAATATCCAATACAGTCCTACAGGAGGTCAGTCGCGAGCCTGAATAGCTCAGTGGTAACGTCTCTGACTGCAGCACTGGGTGACGCGGGTTCGAATCTCAGAAGGGACATCAGTTCCTTCAAGGTTGCAGATACGCCTTGCTGATGAGTGCCAACTAGCACGAAACCTAGGTCCAAGGCTTCCTGCCGATTGCCTCCAACCATCTAATACCAACCACTCACAGTGCATCGTAATGGCAAGCCACCTAGCATGGTGGCCACATTGCAAACATGACTGATAGAATTCAGTCTGCACCGAAGATAGGACTAGATACATTACACTAGTCACTGACTAGTGTGCAATCAAAAATATCCAATACGGTCCTACAGGAGGTCAGTCGCGAGCCTGAATAGCTCAGTGGTAACGTCTCTGACTGCAGCACTGGGTGACGCGGGTTCGAATCTCAGAAGGGACATCAGTTCCTTCAAGGTTGCAGATACGCCTTGCTGATGAGTGCCAACTAGCACGAAACCTAGGTCCAAGGCTTCCTGCCGATTGCCTCCAACCATCTAATACCAACCACTCACAGTGCACCGTAATGGCAAGCCACCTAGCATGGTGGCCACATTGCAAACATGACTGATAGAATTCAGTCTGCACCGAAGATAGGACTAGATACATTACACTAGTCACTGACTAGTGTGCAATCAAAAATATCCTTTAAAGTGCTATGCCGTATCCGATCAAACTGCTCTAAAGTAGTTTGGTGAGAGGTGTGTGCAAGCCAAAATTTGAGACAACAATTTACGTCAATGTTTACGTCCCGAATCGGCGTTATGAGAAAAAAACAATAACAACCAATCACAGCAGACTTAGTGTGTGCAAATAAGATTCGCAGATATATGGCTTAACTTTCTGAGAAACGGCCACAAAGAGATAACAGAATAACCTCCAGCAAGAAAACAACCAATCAGAAGGCACTGCTTCTCCACTAACAATAATGTACATAAAAATCTATAAATATCTCTTGATTTTCTCAATAAACGATCTGTTGGTTAGCCCTTGTCTTCTGTCGTTACAGTAGTTAGATCAAGATATCTAGGGATAGCTGAAGTATTAACGATGCGGAAATTCAATCTATCTCTATGTATCCATAAGAAGTGTCCTCCACCACTGTCTCTAACATAGCCATCGTTAACAGTCTATTTTCCTAACAAAAGAGAGTAATTATCCCATTATGCTTGTTTATCTAAATCCCCCGTTTATCTTTCCAATAAAAAAATGTTTCTTAAGCCCTATTTGTATTGCATAATCTCCCCTGGTTATTCGTTATATCTTGACCAGTGACTGAAAGTGGTTTGGGAACTTTCTCATCTTTTTCTTTTTATTATATATGCATGGATGGGAAATCTAGTTGATGACTTTCTCGAAAATAGAAAGAAAAGACAACTTTTCTTTCCTGCAATTATACTTTTTTTCTCCCTTATGATTTAATGGGTATATTTCATTGCTTAAAGAATATTTTAGTAAAGAGAACAGCAGCAACAATACAATAACATACAAAAGAAGCTGTGAAAATAAAGCTCGCTAAAGATACATGACACACTGTAGAACTTATACCTTGAAGAGAGTTAATGAGAAACATCTTTAGACTATCTTTCATAAAAACGGATATCTACACAACTGCATCTAAAGATGCTTGTACTCGTGTAGAGAGGTTAACACAAAAGTTTCAACTTGAACCACAAGAAAAATCATCTTATCATGTAGGAAAAGAAGATTTCTGAATTCACTAAAGCTTTCTGAAACAGAGATATTCCCAGAAAGCAAAGACAGACACTACATTTAATGCTTTGTGGATCTTAAGATTTAATAATAATAATAATCTACTTTATTCCAAAACAGATAGTACTTATAATACAGAATGGAATTCTCAGCATTTGTCACAATATTGCATCTGATTTACTCAAAATATATATAAAATTAAAACAAAATTAACCAGAGGAATTTGTCCACATTTACGATATAAAGTCAAAAATATTCAAAGTACGAAATGAGAATATTAAATATAATAATAATTATACAACAGTGAGTTTGTTTCAAACAGTATTGTCGATTCAGTTTGAAAATTTTAGCATGTTATAGATTATTGAATCTAATGTTCTGTTGATATAGTATGGTGAGGGGAAATACAAAACTAATGGTTATAACACAGCTTAAATGATGTTCACACTTATGAAAAAATAAACAAATAAAAACAAAAAATTGAGAGGATTATAAATATAAGAAATACAATAACAATAAAGGTTGATGTTGTAAGGATGGAGGAAATGGTTTATTTAATAGTGCAAAGAAGGTTAGTTAGTTCATGCCTAACACTATTTTCATCACATAAAGTACGTGCCAAATATGGTATAGTGGAATTTTTATACTTAGACGTACGTGCATAAAGTCTTCTGAAAAGACTTCTTGTTTTACCTGAGGAGACACAAGGTTGGAGCTGTGGGTAAAGTGGATGCTCACAGTCTGACAAAATCCCTTTAGCAAATTTGTTGCATGACATCAAGTGCCTATCAATGACAATGTCAACGATATGGCCCAATGGGATACCACTAGCCTTCAGAGTTCTACGAAGTATGACATAGTCTTTTTTAAGCAATCCAGGAAAGAATAAGGGTGAACAGTAAAGAAGAATAGGTAAGATGCACGAGTTGACAAACTGTAAGAGGAGGGGTTGATTGAGTTATGCCTGAGTGCCTTAACTTCTTAATGTAAAATGTCAGACGAAATATTCTTTTAGAAATCGCTAAGACATGGGAAGACCAGGATAGGTCAGAAGAAAGAATTAATCCAAGATACTTAACTTCAGACTTGATTTCTATATCATCACTATCATCAATTTTGCAACGGTCATAGGAATTAACAGTTCATCATTTAACTTTCATTTACATCGGAAACTGAAATTAACAGTCTGACATTTAGAAGGATTTAGTTTAAGACCGTTAGACAAAGACCATTTGCTAACTCCTGATAGAAAGCTATTCATCTTAGTACAGTCTAGCTGGGAGTTAACAGATATTGAAATAGTTAGATCGTCGGCATACTTAACAAAGTTCACTTCATCAGAGTGAGGCAAGTCATGCAAGAAGAAAGAAAACAGAAAAGGAGAAATGACAGCGCCTTGAGGGACACCAGCCTCAGTAAGCAATGAAGTGGACGACTTCCCCTGACATACAGTGTACTGCTTTCTTCCTGAGAAATAAGAATGCAGCCATTTGACAACCCAACAGTCAGTTTGAGTTTCAGCAAGCTTGTTTAACAAAATGTCCCTAGGTACTGAGTCGAAAGCAGATGTGTAATCTAGAAAGGTGCAGTGAACGAATTTAGCTCCCTTGTCTAAACCGGAGACAATGTTATGATGCAATGACAATGTAAAGGTGAAGTCAACATTATCGAAAAAAAGATCTACTCTGTATCAGACAGACTGGAATTGTAGGTGGTCAAAGAGGTTCGTCAAATCAATCGCCCCTTCAACGACGATTTTGTTTATCTGTGCGGATTGAAATACAGGGTGGACTATTGGATTTTCAAGGGACAAAAGCTCGGCAGCTTCTCTGTGATGTGAATGTGCATTTCTACATTCTCTTCAAATTATTGTCAATTACTACACCTTTCAGCCGCCATATATGTATTATATTCTGCCTTCGGTAGTTTAGACGGTGTTAAAAACAGCCTGATTACCAGATTAGGTGGACCAGGCTGAAGGGTAAGCAGTTAGTGAGCTTAGAGCTCAGGTTTAGGATGACTGATAGCCCCACATCAATCGTGAACGTTATTTCCAGTCGAAAACCAACTGAAAGAGAGCTTGAAGTCGTTCAAGCAGCATGAGTAACTGGGATCCTAGAGACTTCCTCTTCGCATTAGCACCTAAGGATATAAACTAGCAGGCAAGAGATATTAGTTACTAGCGGCAGCTTTCTGAAATCATAGCGCCACCTACTTTTTCATCAAATTTGCTTTATTTTTTTGTATTGTTTTTATGGCCAGATTACATCCTTCAATGGCATCATGTGCATCAAGTGCATTTTAAAATATTTTTCAAGCAGCAGGTGAACTGATATATGCACACTAATGGGAGCCTAAGAAGATCGATTCATAGAAATCCTACTTGGAATGATCAACTAACAAGCTTCTATAGAGGAATTCATTTAAATCCCTTGCCACCCGTATCCGACGCATCTGTAGTCCGGATGTTCTAGAAACAGAATTAGATCTTTTGAGAGAAATCTTCCCGTGAAATGGATACCCACCAAGATTCCTTGATAAAAATATCAAACCAAGAATTTGGAGAAACGAAACTCTACTTGCGCGAAAAAAGAAACTCTACTTGAACCTGGATTTCAAGGGTGATTTAGCAAGCGATATTCTCAAGAGAAGGATCACATTATCTCTGAGAAGAACATTATTTGCAGCAACGCTAAGAATAGTGTTCTCCAGTCGCCCACTGATCTGCAGAAGCCCCAAGGACAAGATCCCGCATCTGACCACTTCTGTGTGCATATATCAGTTCACCTGCTGCTGTGGAGCCAGGTACATCGGTCGTTCGACGCGCACCCTGTCCAAGAGTATTCAAGAACACTATCCAGCATGGTTGCGAAAAGGCAATAGTGGTGCAATAAGGAGTGCGATAATTGAACATTTGGTTAACACTGATCATTCCATTTCAACAAACGCCTCCTTCAAAGTAATCTGCAGAGTCAAGAACAACCTATCAAAGGCAATACGGTTTCGCCTTCTTTGTATCGTTGAAGCTCTGGTCATTCACATAGAAAAACCGGAGCTGTGCATACAAAAGAGGATTACTCAACCACTTCTACTGTCTTGGTAACAACTTTTTTGATTTGATTTTTTTTTGATTCTGATGACTTAATTTTGTTTCTTTGCCTGTTCTTGCTTATGATTCTTGTATTCATTTAGAACTCTTACGTAATTTCGTATTATCTACTTTGTTCCTATGTGTATCCTGAGTAAAACTCACTCATCAAACTACTCATTATTACATTAACATTACATTAACTATAACATTAACAACTGTTTGTGACAACTCATCACCTTTGTTACTACCCTAATTTCATTAACACCTAATTTTCTTGACTGATTTTGTATTACGTAACTCCGAATACCAATCTCCACCTGTTTAGTTTAAATAACTATAACCAGTTGTATTTTTGTTTGACAAACTTACTGTACACATACACACAAAACAACACATATATATTTGCGATTGTACAGCTAAGAAAATGAATTCGCCGAAAAGAGACTCTTCGCTGATCTACGTGTTTTGTTTTGATTACTACTTTACTCGGACGTCCGCCACAATGAGTCAGTATTTCATAATATGATAGGCTGAGATCTCTGTGCTGCATAGAATTATACATTATACAATTAAACACATTAACTCGAGCTGGAAAATATGGAAATTTTGAGAGAATTAAATGCCAAGAATGATGGGCGATTCCTGGAATCTTAGCAATCGCATAACAGACATGCTGATATAGACCGAACTTATTAGCCAATAAAGGACACATCACTCCATTAAAGGGTCAAATACCAGCCTCATTGAGAAGTTTTAGAGTCTAAAGGTATTGATGTTCACGGATAGTACGAAGTATAGTAAAGCATGATCTAACACCCACAACTTCTATAGTATTCGTTCTGCGTAGACCAAAGACAAAGCAAAACACCAGAATTGATCGTGCAAATTACGAGATATATTTCGGGACCAAATTGTAGAGCGAGATGATTGCTTAACTGGCTAGTGATCGTACACGAACGTGACACGACGGCATACCAAATGGCATGGATGCTTGACCGGGAGCCTTCAGCTAAACAAGTCGACTTAAACAGTGGGGGTCAGCATCCAATGTTCAGTGGTGAATGATGTGGCCAATAATTTTGGGGAGGTATTTCCCGCTACAAGGTCATTATTAAAGGGATTAAAGAGAGATGACAATGAAAGCTTCTTAATTAAATCGTCTAGCTCAGAGAACAAGAAAAACAAAGAAACTTAAAAGACCCTGAATTCTACTTTATCTCCTGATAATAATGACAATATGAACTATTGCAAATTGATATTAGTGATCGCTTAAGTTTCTTTTCTCCAATGAAGAAGCGAGTTTAACTAATTAATTGTGATCGTGTTGTTTTTACACAAAGGCGGAAAACTTTAATTCCTTTTAATGTATTTCCTTATCACCCACTTATATAAAGTGGTGATTGACGATTCGATCTACAAACAAAAAATACTTTAGGCAATAAGACAGAGTGTAACACTCAAATGCGACAGCCACAACCAACGAAGGAAGAAGACAAAGATGTGAGAGGATGGTGTTTATTTCCACCAATCAAGGCTTGAATTAAGTGGGTACAAGCTAATTGTCATCATTTATAACAAGTCTGGACAAATGGTCTTCTTCCTGCTGTAGAAAAGCCACGCCAGCATTCCTTTCTGAAAAAGAAGAAAGAGAAAACTCATTTAGTGTCATTATGCTAGTTTTTATTTCAATACATCGCTCCCTCCCCTCTGGAAGCACTGTCTTCAGTGCCTGGTGGTGGTATAGGATATGCACTGCCTCCATTGGTCGGCACCTCGAAGTAGGTCGTAGCGGGCGGCGGTTGCGAAGATGTCGGCAGTTCGTTGACAGATCCTGGGTATTGTGGTTCCAGCTGGTTATAATGCGCGGAGATGAGACTGTCTTGGGGACGTCTCAAGTTTCGCAAGACATACGTAGTGGGAGGTCAGTGCTGTACAGTTTCATATAGTCCTTACCATGGGGCGTAGAACTTAGGGCACGAACCGGTAGGGGCTGATGGTCGATGAAGCCAGACGTAGTCACCTGGGGAATAAGTAGGTCCGTGGGCAAACCGGTCATAATTGCTCTTCTGATGTTGTGAAGAAGACTGCAGATGGCGACGCGCCAGGTGGTGGCGAAAGTGTCGGAAGTAGGGAATACAGTCGATTTTTTCGTATGGTGACAGCGGTGTCCGGGTCTCGACTGGAAGGCGGAGTTCACGCCAAAACAAGAGCAGAGCCGGGGAGAATCCCGTCGACGAATGCACGGAGGAGCGGTATGCAAGCAAACACTGAGGCAGGACATCTTCCCAGGTGTTTTCTGGTGCATTGTGCAAAAAAGCACGGAGGAGATTCTTGATAGTTCTGTTGGTGCGTTCCACCAGTCCATTACCCTGTGGATGATATGACGTAGTATGATTCTTTCGAATACCGAAAGCACTGCAGATGTAATGATTTGTAATGATTAAGGTATTTGGTAGCCCAAGATTTAAGCAGGCCGCCAATGTGAGCGATAAGGTGACTCTCGAAAGCAGCGCCCTGGTCATGGTGTAGATAAAGGGGGCACCAAAGCGGGACACCCAGTTGTCGATGAAAGCGCAACCGATCGTCGAAGCATCCTGTTGCGGCAAAGAGACAGCTACGCACCACTTTGTGAAGTAATCAACCATGACGAGTATGTAGCGATTCCCGCGTTTCGACGTTGGTACTGGTACCATAACATCTACTCCAACTCGGTGATTAGGGGCTTCGGTCAACATAAGTACAAATGGTGCTCGGGGATTTGGTTTAGGCTGCTTGATCTGTGGGCATATAGAACAACTGCGACAAAACTCCGTAACATCACGATGAATAACTGGCCACCAGAAACGATGGCGGATGGCGTGTTCATTTTTCTGTTGATCAGCGTGCCCAAGCTGATGGTGTACTTGACTAATAAGCTCCGGTACTTTTACGGTTGGGATGAGGAGTCGTGGTTCCACTATGTAAAGAACATCATCTATTAGTCGTAGTAAACCCCATTTATCGCGGATGCACCACGTAGCTGCTGGTAAGTCCCGTAATTCTTTGGATGTCGGTTTATCGTTTCCAAGCTGTTGGTGTAAATAGACAGGTTATATTTCTGTGTCCGCCGCTTGCAAGGAGGCCCAGTCGGTGTCGGCTGCAGCACCGAGTAACACATTCAATGTGGTTTCGCGATTTGGCAGGCGTGAGAGGGCGTCGCTGTTACCATGTCGTTTTCCGGGCCGGTATTCGCAAGTGAAATCAAACTTCTATAAACGTTCCTGCCAGCGGGCAAGTTGACCCTCAGAATCACGAAAATTCTGCAGCCACTGCTATGCCTTGTGATCAGTCCGGACCCAAAATTTTCAGCCCAATAAGTTATGGGGAAAGTAAGTGAGAAAGTACACAAGGGCTAACATCTCATGGCGCGTCGTAGAATACCGTGTCTCTCTTCTGTCCAGCATTCGGCTAGCATATGTTATCACTAGTACTTGTCCGTCAAGGTTGTCTGTGATAGTACAGCTCCTATTGCGTGCACACTGGCGTTAGTATAAGGGGACCGCTGTCAGGCGATGTGTTTGGAAACGCTAAAACAGGGGAAGTTAAACATGTTTTAAGCGTATCAAATGCTACCTGGCACTCGTTAGTCCAAACGAATTTCCGTCCTTTTTCTGCCAATCGATGTAGGGGGGCTGCTATACTGGAGAAATTTTGAACGAAACGCCGATAGTAAGAAGCATGCCCCATGAAACTGTGTACGTCAGCTGTCAATTTAGGAGTCGGCCAGTTGACAATTGCTTGGATTTTGCTGCTATCCGGGCTCACTCCTTGTGGAGTAATCTCATGTCCAAGGAAAGTAACAGATTTCTGCGGAAATTTGTGTTTTGAGGCTTGCAGCTTAAGATTGCCCCTGCGTAAGCGTTGAAATACGGCTCGGAGGTTGGCATGGTGTTCCTCGAGAGACTGGCCGAACTCGGTGATATCGTCCAGGTAGATGAGGCACTGTTTAGGGACTAGCCCTGTAAGTGCGGTTTGCATGAGCCGCTGGAACGTAGCGGGGGTGTTAGATAGGCCAAATGGCATAGTTTCGAATTCGTACAACCCCGTAGGCATAACAAACGCGGTTTTTGCTTGGTCTTCCTGACGGATTTCAGCTTGCCAATAGCCGGAAGCTAGATCTAATGTGGAGAACCACTATGCCCCACCCAAAGCATCTAAGATAGCGTCTATGCGAGGAAGGGGAAAAGAATCCCGTTGTGCGATTGAATTTAAGCGACGGTAGTTGACACAGAGATGGAGAGAGCCATCTTTCTTCTTCACGACAACGATAGGAGAAGCCCACGGTGAGGTAGATGGCTTAACTACCTTCTTTCGTAACATGTCTGTTATCGTGGTGTCCAACTGCTGTTGGTAGTGAATGGGTACCCGTCGTGGTGGCGTCCTGATTGGCAAGTTATCGCCTGTCTGGATCTCGTATTGTACGACATTAGTCCGCCCCATCACTTGTCCATCGTCAAAAACATCACTGTACCCTTTTAGCAGAGCCTGAGTGTCGGTACGGTCTTTTAGACTGAGGTGGGGTTATAATGCATGTTCACCATTGTCATCTGGAGTAAAGCACAAGCATTAACACACTGACTGTGACTAGCTGGTCGACTAAATGCGAAGTTATATGTCCCCAGCAGGATTCGAAGACGTCTTAGGTCAATGACAGCGTTTTGGCCAGTTAAGAAGTTCACGCCAGTATGGCGTCCCATCGTACAACATCACAAATGACAAACGACTGATCACAGGTGAAACCTTGTAAAGTCCCGGAAAGGGTGGCAGAGTCCGCTAATTTGATAAGGGTTCAGTTGGCAGTAATTCGCTGCAGCTGATTGGGGAGTGGTCTAGGTTTGACCCCTAGTGTCTGAACCAATTCTGTGCGAACAACAGAGGATGATGCACCGGTGTCAACCAGAAAAGTTACGTCTGCGCCCTGAAGTTTACCCTCCAGGATAAGGGGAGATTTCAAATATTTACCAAATAAGGACATATTAGGAGGTAGTTCAACTTGAGGATTTTATTGTGCTCGCATTTCCACGCTCTGCGCCCGAACCGATGACAGTGATAGCATTTGCTGGGGTCATTATTCTTTTTGGGAGGATTTGTGGATGGCGTTGTAGGTTGGTTAGATGACGGAGCATTGGAGCAGCCTTGTCCTAGGGCTGGGACAGTTGTTCTTCGCTCAGTGGTCCCGAGTGCATAACAAGACGTACTGGCCGTTGGAGAGAGAATGTGCTCTACACTCTTGAATCGTTTAACTACCTTGAGGGCTTCTGAGATTGATCTGGCTGGCTGGCGTAGGAGTTGGCACTTGAGCTCATATGATAAGAGACCTTGTGCAAACCGGTTACAAATAACGTCATCCTATATCGGATTGGGAAGGTTAGGAAATGCGTGCGACGCCATACCCCGATGTTGGTGTAGGTAGTCGACAGCTATTTCGCCGGGTTCTTGACAGCGGCTGTGGAAGGTGTTCATGTACACAGGGGAACTGGAGGTTTTTGCGAAACATTCGTCTAAGACGTGACCCCCAGCGATCGCACGGCGTAATGCGGCGTCACTCACTGCCAGCATAATCTGACGTGTGAAGAGACCGGTTAAAAGAGACTCTATTCGGAATTTCCACATTTCATAATCGCTGTTGATGTCCAACGTTGGTGGTCCTCGCACAGGTAGGATGTGTTCGGTGGCTGGGAAGTATGTGTTGACTTTCTGGTTCGAGATTATTTTAGGATGTTCGGATGAGTCTGATTTCATATTTAGACTGAGTTTAGGACACCTCCGACACCAGTTGTAACACTCAAATGCGACAGCCACAACCAACGAAGGAAGAAGACAAAGATGTGAGAGGATGGTGTTTATTTCCACCAATCAAGGCTTGAATTAAGTGGGTACAAGCTAATTGTCGTCATTTATAACAAGTCTGGACAAATGGTCTTCTTCCTGCTGCAGAAAAGCCACGCCAGCATTCCTTTCTGAAAAAGAAGAAAGAGAAAACTCATTTAGTGTCATTATGCTAGTTTTTATTTCAATACATCGCTCCCTCCCCTCTGGAAGCACTGTCTTCAGTGCCTGGTGGTGGTATAGGATATGCACTGCCTCCATTGGTCGGCACCTCGAAGTAGGTCGTAGCGGGCGGCGGTTGCGAAGATGTCGGCAGTTCGTTGACAGATCCTGGGTATTGTGGTTCCAGCTGGTTATAATGCGCGGAGATGAGACTGTCTTGGGGACGTCTCAAGTTTCGCAAGACATACGTAGTGGGAGGTCAGTGCTGTACAGTTTCATATAGTCCTTACCATGGGGCGTAGAACTTAGGGCACGAACCGGTAGGGGCTGATGGTCGATGAAGCCAGACGTAGTCACCTGGGGAATAAGTAGGTCCGTGGGCAAACCGGTCATAATTGCTCTTCTGATGTTGTGAAGAAGACTGCAGATGGCGACGCGCCAGGTGGTGGCGAAAGTGTCGGAAGTAGGGAATACAGTCGATTTTTTCGTATGGTGACAGCGGTGTCCGGGTCTCGACTGGAAGGCGGAGTTCACGCCAAAACAAGAGCAGAGCCGGGGAGAATCCCGTCGACGAATGCACGGAGGAGCGGTATGCAAGCAAACACTGAGGCAGGACATCTTCCCAGGTGTTTTCTGGTGCATTGTGCAAAAAAGCACGGAGGAGATTCTTGATAGTTCTGTTGGTGCGTTCCACCAGTCCATTACCCTGTGGATGATATGACGTAGTATGATTCTTTCGAATACCGAAAGCACTGCAGATGTAATGATTTGTAATGATTAAGGTATTTGGTAGCCCAAGATTTAAGCAGGCCGCCAATGTGAGCGATAAGGTGACTCTCGAAAGCAGCGCCCTGGTCATGGTGTAGATAAAGGGGGCACCAAAGCGGGACACCCAGTTGTCGATGAAAGCGCAACCGATCGTCGAAGCATCCTGTTGCGGCAAAGAGACAGCTACGCACCACTTTGTGAAGTAATCAACCATGACGAGTATGTAGCGATTCCCGCGTTTCGACGTTGGTACTGGTACCATAACATCTACTCCAACTCGGTGATTAGGGGCTTCGGTCAACATAAGTACAAATGGTGCTCGGGGATTTGGTTTAGGCTGCTTGATCTGTGGGCATATAGAACAACTGCGACAAAACTCCGTAACATCACGATGAATAACTGGCCACCAGAAACGATGGCGGATGGCGTGTTCATTTTTCTGTTGATCAGCGTGCCCAAGCTGATGGTGTACTTGACTAATAAGCTCCGGTACTTTTACGGTTGGGATGAGGAGTCGTGGTTCCACTATGTAAAGAACATCATCTATTAGTCGTAGTAAACCCCATTTATCGCGGATGCACCACGTAGCTGCTGGTAAGTCCCGTAATTCTTTGGATGTCGGTTTATCGTTTCCAAGCTGTTGGTGTAAATAGACAGGTTATATTTCTGTGTCCGCCGCTTGCAAGGAGGCCCAGTCGGTGTCGGCTGCAGCACCGAGTAACACATTCAATGTGGTTTCGCGATTTGGCAGGCGTGAGAGGGCGTCGCTGTTACCATGTCGTTTTCCGGGCCGGTATTCGCAAGTGAAATCAAACTTCTATAAACGTTCCTGCCAGCGGGCAAGTTGACCCTCAGAATCACGAAAATTCTGCAGCCACTGCTATGCCTTGTGATCAGTCCGGACCCAAAATTTTCAGCCCAATAAGTTATGGGGAAAGTAAGTGAGAAAGTACACAAGGGCTAACATCTCATGGCGCGTCGTAGAATACCGTGTCTCTCTTCTGTCCAGCATTCGGCTAGCATATGTTATCACTAGTACTTGTCCGTCAAGGTTGTCTGTGATAGTACAGCTCCTATTGCGTGCACACTGGCGTTAGTATAAGGGGACCGCTGTCAGGCGATGTGTTTGGAAACGCTAAAACAGGGGAAGTTAAACATGTTTTAAGCGTATCAAATGCTACCTGGCACTCGTTAGTCCAAACGAATTTCCGTCCTTTTTCTGCCAATCGATGTAGGGGGGCTGCTATACTGGAGAAATTTTGAACGAAACGCCGATAGTAAGAAGCATGCCCCATGAAACTGTGTACGTCAGCTGTCAATTTAGGAGTCGGCCAGTTGACAATTGCTTGGATTTTGCTGCTATCCGGGCTCACTCCTTGTGGAGTAATCTCATGTCCAAGGAAAGTAACAGATTTCTGCGGAAATTTGTGTTTTGAGGCTTGCAGCTTAAGATTGCCCCTGCGTAAGCGTTGAAATACGGCTCGGAGGTTGGCATGGTGTTCCTCGAGAGACTGGCCGAACTCGGTGATATCGTCCAGGTAGATGAGGCACTGTTTAGGGACTAGCCCTGTAAGTGCGGTTTGCATGAGCCGCTGGAACGTAGCGGGGGTGTTAGATAGGCCAAATGGCATAGTTTCGAATTCGTACAACCCCGTAGGCATAACAAACGCGGTTTTTGCTTGGTCTTCCTGACGGATTTCAGCTTGCCAATAGCCGGAAGCTAGATCTAATGTGGAGAACCACTATGCCCCACCCAAAGCATCTAAGATAGCGTCTATGCGAGGAAGGGGAAAAGAATCCCGTTGTGCGATTGAATTTAAGCGACGGTAGTTGACACAGAGATGGAGAGAGCCATCTTTCTTC
Source organism: Trichobilharzia szidati (assembly GCA_944472155.2). NCBI lineage: Eukaryota > Metazoa > Platyhelminthes > Trematoda > Strigeidida > Schistosomatidae > Trichobilharzia > Trichobilharzia szidati. The sequence continues at coordinate 130,195,075 of OX235272.1, read as the reverse complement.
TTCACGACAACGATAGGAGAAGCCCACGGTGAGGTAGATGGCTTAATTACCTTCTTTCGTAACATGTCTGTTATCGTGGTGTCCAACTGCTGTTGGTAGTGAATGGGTACCCGTCGTGGTGGCGTCCTGATTGGCAAGTTATCGCCTGTCTGGATCTCGTATTGTACGACATTAGTCCGCCCCATCACTTGTCCATCGTCAAAAACATCACTGTACCCTTTTAGCAGAGCCTGAGTGTCGGTACGGTCTTTTAGACTGAGGTGGGGTTATAATGCATGTTCACCATTGTCATCTGGAGTAAAGCACAAGCATTAACACACTGACTGTGACTAGCTGGTCGACTAAATGCGAAGTTATATGTCCCCAGCAGGATTCGAAGACGTCTTAGGTCAATGACAGCGTTTTGGCCAGTTAAGAAGTTCACGCCAGTATGGCGTCCCATCGTACAACATCACAAATGACAAACGACTGATCACAGGTGAAACCTTGTAACGTCCCGGAAAGGGTGGCAGAGTCCGCTAATTTGATAAGGGTTCAGTTGGCAGTAATTCGCTGCAGCTGATTGGGGAGTGGTCTAGGTTTGACCCCTAGTGTCTGAACCAATTCTGTGCGAACAACAGAGGATGATGCACCGGTGTCAACCAGAAAAGTTACGTCTGCGCCCTGAAGTTTACCCTCCAGGATAAGGGGAGATTTCAAATATTTACCAAATAAGGACATATTAGGAGGTAGTTCAACTTGAGGATTTTATTGTGCTCGCATTTCCACGCTCTGCGCCCGAACCGATGACAGTGATAGCATTTGCTGGGGTCATTATTCTTTTTGGGAGGATTTGTGGATGGCGTTGTAGGTTGGTTAGATGACGGAGCATTGGAGCAGCCTTGTCCTAGGGCTGGGACAGTTGTTCTTCGCTCAGTGGTCCCGAGTGCATAACAAGACGTACTGGCCGTTGGAGAGAGAATGTGCTCTACACTCTTGAATCGTTTAACTACCTTGAGGGCTTCTGAGATTGATCTGGCTGGCTGGCGTAGGAGTTGGCACTTGAGCTCATATGATAAGAGACCTTGTGCAAACCGGTTACAAATAACGTCATCCTATATCGGATTGGGAAGGTTAGGAAATGCGTGCGACGCCATACCCCGATGTTGGTGTAGGTAGTCGACAGCTATTTCGCCGGGTTCTTGACAGCGGCTGTGGAAGGTGTTCATGTACACAGGGGAACTGGAGGTTTTTGCGAAACATTCGTCTAAGACGTGACCCCCAGCGATCGCACGGCGTAATGCGGCGTCACTCACTGCCAGCATAATCTGACGTGTGAAGAGACCGGTTAAAAGAGACTCTATTCGGAATTTCCACATTTCATAATCGCTGTTGATGTCCAACGTTGGTGGTCCTCGCACAGGTAGGATGTGTTCGGTGGCTGGGAAGTATGTGTTGACTTTCTGGTTCGAGATTATTTTAGGATGTTCGGATGAGTCTGATTTCATATTTAGACTGAGTTTAGGACACCTCCGACACCAGTTGTAACACTCAAATGCGACAGCCACAACCAACGAAGGAAGAAGACAAAGATGTGAGAGGATGGTGTTTATTTCCACCAATCAAGGCTTGAATTAAGTGGGTACAAGCTAATTGTCGTCATTTATAACAAGTCTGGACAAATGGTCTTCTTCCTGCTGTAGAAAAGCCACGCCAGCATTCCTTTCTGAAAAAGAAGAAAGAGAAAACTCATTTAGTGTCATTATGCTAGCTTTTACCGCATGGCCCTCCACATGGAACCTAAAATTCAACCTTAAAAAATGTGGTTGGATCTGTTTCGGTGCACCCTCAATACATATCAAACTGGTGCTTGAATCTATTGACTTGCCTAAACTCCAAAGTGTTGTTGACCTAGGACTCAGGTACTCAATTGCCTGACATTTTCTGAGCAAGTGGCAACACAGACGCGTAAATCGAGGATGCTCTTAGGATGCATACTCAGGAGTTTCCACAACTACGAAGCGAAACTATTATTATATAAAACTTGTGTCAGACCACTACTTGAATATTGTCCATTTATTCTCAGCGGCACTCGCGTAGGTGACAAACTTAAAATAGAAAGTGTCCAACGATACTTCACGTCTAAACTACTAGGATTTGACTGCGGAAAGGACTACACATCAAGGTGTATAATACTAGGTATCGACCCACTCTGGATGAGACGACTCAGAATTAACCTAACATTCTTCTTCAAAGTTTTGCATAAAATATCATTCTCAGACAGTAAGGAGATACAGTTCTCACCGGAAGGCTCTTACAACCTTCGTAACCAAACGTGCATAGTATCTAGGAAAAACTGTGAGACAGCACTCCGTGCAAACTTCTTCATAGTCATGTACTCTAAGATCTGGAACAGTTTACCCCTGGAAATATGGACCTGTCACTCTACTATAACCTTCAAACGCTTGCTATATAAACTGTTTCATCCCAATGACTATGCCAATCACACCGCACCACTTATTTCTAAAACGCATGAGCTATTAGAACACTATAACGCCTAGACTCATTACTAAATGTTGTGACACTAAATAAACTCTAAGACTTCGCAAAAATACATAAAAAAACAACTAGATTATAGGTAATGTTTACTATACGGTTATATATATTTATAAACATTTATATATACATAAAAACATCAATGTTCTTTTCATGTTCACATACTTTCTCTTTCTGAGATTCTGTTGCTGAGCCTACTCTTCTATTTATTTCCTGGTCGAGGTCGAACAACCCAACATTTAAACTGAAATGACCATTTAAGTAAATTCAAACTCAAATTCCATGAACGATCCGATGCTACCATTTGAAAACGCTGTCCAACATTCTGTACAAGGAGTATTCTTGATCTGAAATAAAGAAGCAACTGGTTTCCAAACAGTTTTCAATGTATTACTCAACTTACGTGTACAGTGTGCCATGCTGCCACAAATGGCGCTAATGGATAGTTCTGGAATCGACATCAGCCCCATTTCATGCAGTAAAACAATCCAACATGACCTTATCTAGTTTTCGTATCCACGATCAATTTTCTTTCTTATTATAAAACTACGATTAGACTGCTGGAAAAAATGGAATAAATATATCAATGATCTCAACATAATGCAACAATGAACATTAACTCAAGGATGCTGTTCACAACAAAGTTGTATAGGAGAATTGACTTCAAGCTTTATTTTTCCCAGATATTTGTATTACATTCATCTGATTTCTGGGTTTTTTGTTAATGCGAAGACAATATTTCTATATCTCTTTATGTGTTACACAAACAGACTATTCTGCAGACTCTTCCGGCTGACACTAATGTCAAAAAGAACAAACAAACTGTAAATTCAACATACATCGAAACATGTGTAATTTATATAATAACCTATCCATGCCTGTACAATTGGTATGTTCCTGCATAAATTTGATTTTGATTTTTGATTACAGCCTAATGCCACACAGTATTTTCAGTACAAGTATGGAATTTTCAGCATGGATATCGGCAGCCCAAATTCTGCAGGCCGACCATAGATATCGGATGTGCGTCGGCAGGGGATCGAACCCCGGACCATGTGCATGGTCGGCGAGAGTCCTAACCACTGTACCACCGACGCACAGGAATAAATATATATTATTATATTATTATATGTATATGAAGGTAAAACTTAACTATTCTACAATGCTTTGTCCGTCATACACTCTCTTGAGACTGGTTAGACGTTATGGTGCTTATCAGTGACTACGATCCCATGAGTCCCGGTGCATTTTGTACTCAGTCGCATCAAATAAACTTCAAAAGTTCCATTTTAAGTGCAGGGTCTTTAAAGACTGACAGTATCGACGTTCGCGGATTGTACGGAGTATAATAACGCAAGATCTAACACCCACAACTTCTATAGTATTCGTCCCGCGTAGACCAAAGGCAAAGCAAAAGACACGATTGATCATCCAAATTACGAGATATATTTCGGGACCAAATTGTAGAGCGAGATGATTGCTTAACTGGCTAGTGATCGTACACGAACGTGACACGACGGCATACCAAATGGCATGGATGCTTGACCGGGAGCCTTCAGCTAAAGAAGTCGACTTAAACAGTGGGGGTCAGCATCCAGTGTTCAGTGATGAATGATGTGGCCAATAATTTTGGGGAAGTATTTCCCGCTACAGGTCTGATTATTCAGTAGCATTGTTGGAGGTAGTAACTTAGTATTTATCACGAAGCAACTCAGAAAATCATTGGAATAATTGGCTTTTAAATTCCATCACATTTGGTGAAATCATGTATTTATATATTCAGGTTTCTTCAGAATGTCTGGGAGATGTTCTAGATGAAGTTCTTAGAATTAATAATATGAATAAAACTTACAGTTAAAGAGAGAGGAAGACTGAAAAAGTAATTAAAATCATAATCACATTTTGTGGTAAGAAGCCCAGACTGTTCAAAGGTAATGGTAAAAGTTGCTTGGATGAGGGGCAATGTAAGCGGAGTCCTGTTTTAAACTTATCAGTTTAATAAGTTTGTATTACAGATCATGTTTTGAGCCTAAATTTCATTGTTTCAACCGCTGAGTAGTCATCCACTTGTCCACTGGCCTATGAGATCCGCGTCGGTGGCACAGTGGTTAGGACTCTCGCCGACCATGCACATGGTCCGGGGTTCGATCCCCTGCCGACGCACACCCGATATCTATGGTCGGCCTGAATTTGGGCTACCAATATCCATGCTGAAAATTCCACACTTGTACTGAAAATACGGTGTGGAATCAAGCTGTAAATCAAAATAAAAAAATCCTGTACAACACATGCTACTTACTGTCTACATAAACCAATTTGAACCTCCCGTTGACTTATCTGTATTCAACCGAGATGACTGGCCATTTAGAGTTTATTATGTCAAACAAAACTTCGTCCATTATGATGGTTATATATTAATTGTGAGTCATAATTCAGCTCTCGGTGTATCCCTTTTGTACCCAGTGGTTTATAAACCCTCCAAACTCCTACTAAAAGGTAGCTGTATAAGCTGATGTAAGATAGCATTGATGATAGTGTCAGTGACCTTGGATCTTATAATTTTGTGAGAAAGAGAAACTTTTATGTGAAGGGAGAAATCAGGTTAAGTACTAATGATGAATCCGTAAGTGCGTGACTTTATCCTTAGGTGAGTTTGCCTGGCACATTTACGAGAGACTGACTTCTTCTACCTAGGACTTAATCAGTACTCTGCCTATCCTGAACGTACTGAGGAACTGGTGAAAAGCAGAAATAAAAAGGATTCTCAACGTGCCTGTAACCACAAGTATATTTATAACGAATGTGATTAGAATTTAGACACTTATGATGCTTTGTTAATTATTATAATATGGTGAGTGATAATGAGGTAAGGTGTATAGCGTAAGGTGAGGAAAGTAAGTTAGTTAATTGGGTAGTGAGGCTAGATTGATCGAAGTCGCTGGAACACGTGCTGCGTATGCCAAGCCATCGCCTTCCTCGACGGGAAAAATTAAGTTAAAAAGAGATAGAGTTGCTCAAGAAAAAACATGGCATTAGCCCATGAATTATTTGGCGGCTGGTTTGAAGAACTATTAAAGATGTGACTCCAAGTCATTTTAATGGAATAGATGCATCCACTCTTTGTCATCTCATACATCAGCAGACAAAATATTGGGTGAACTATGTCTTAATCTTGAAAAAGTAAAAATTGACCTACGCTCTTGTAAGAACTAGAACTGGTTCATGTTCCTGCCCATACCAAATACCAAAAGGTATTAGGGACGCGAAACCTTGACGGAGGAGAACTAGGTTAAAGAAAGCACAGAATGCATCGATCAAATGGTGAAGCTGTTTCACGTTATCAAACAGCATTCAGAACTGTATCTCGAGTTCTCCGACTTCGGAGAAATCTTTGGCAGCGTCTCTGAGAAGTAACTACTACAATACTATAGATTGCAGTGGGACAGATATTTATTTATAAACCTTATCGAGCATCTTTATGGCGATATCACATGTCAAATGGTTCACAACTGACGACTTACCAAAGAACTTGAAATGAAGGCAGGATTAAGGCAAGGCTACCCACCATCACTTATTGAATTCCTGATTGTGGTGAACTAGAAAAATGTACGAGAAGTACATGGGCTAGAGCTGAGTGATACGTAGTGCCTTCTAGACTGTAATGGTGGGTGAACCCAAGGACCCCAAGATTTTCTAAATGAACTACACTGGCGCCTTGCTGAGGTCAAAATGAACATTGGTATGCCATTATAGTTTCTTAGGTAGTCATTTAAAGTGCATGCAAACCCATATGTTTGAGGATTTAATTACTTGTAAGATTCTTTATTCAAAATCACATATATTGATTGAGTGCTGCCAAACTGAAAATAATATTAGATTTGAGTTTGTCCTACCGAATATTCAATGCATGACTATGTGACCGATCATTTGGATAGTATCCCTACGTTAAGAAGGACAGAGAACGACTGACTGGAAAGGCAGAGATGTATTTCTGTGAGAAAGCCAACTTCAAAAATTATTTCACATGACCAATTAATTGCAAGTTTAGAATAAATAGGAATCAAAAAGTGCTCGAAGATATAACCTCTAGATTATTTTTCAGATGATAAAGGTTAATAAGCAATTGTAGCCTGTGTTGGTCCTTGCAATACGCATCTTTGTGTAGGTTAAGCTTCTCTTTGAACCTTACAGTCGATACTATTTTATCGGATAAATAGTTCAAGTCGTTGAGATATCTGGTCCACAAATTTTAGGTGGAACGCTGACTAATGAAATGCCTCACCTGTCCTAAAATTATATTCAGTTATGTTAGGAAATCATCAGTTTCATTCTTAAACAGGTAGGGATATCCAATAGTGAAGTGAGCAAATCATTTAAAACTGTTTACTTGTTTTACCATAATTTCAGCTCCATAATTCCGAAGAATGTGCTATAGGCTGCAGAAAAATAGACATGCAAGATTCTATACAAGATTCAGAATTGTATGTCGACACCCAACTCGATTCACTTTCACCGGAATGCAACCAAGATTGGGAATCCTCGGTAAATGCAGGCATTCCCAGGTTCATTGCTAACATTTATTGTAGGAAGTACAAGATGATATATACTGGCAAAAATAGAGGTGTGCAATACTTCGAGTTCGTCTTCAGATATAAATCACAAATTTTAGGTTTTAATCAACTTCTGTTAAGGACATTGTATATCAGATTGCTGGCGCGCTAATCGAAAAATCTGACTCTCCCCTAATTTTTTCTTCTCTACATGTTTATTGCAATATGGATCTCAGACACATGAATTTTTCTAATCACTGACACTTAACAATGAGTTGTTTTCCTTATGCCTCTAGAGGTAATGTTTCCTCTCAGTTTGAGAGGTCAGATTTAGCCCAGGTATGTGTAAATGTTTTTTTTTATGCATTTGATTTGTTAGAAATTCACTCAATAATTATCAACCTGTTTCTGTTTTTGTTCCCCTAAATTTTTTGAAAGTGAATTAGAACTATTCTATTCTCTCGCTGTCATGTATAGTACTTATCACAACAAATTTTCTGTATGAAAAATATCTGAGCAGTTTACTTCGCGTAATTAGGTGAAAAAACGTAGGATAAACATTTAAGTTCCAAATAAGGCTTGTCTTATCTTTTCGGTGTGTTTTTGTAGTCGTTTGGTCATCCGAAATGCTTGTTTTGTCAGTTACTCTCTTCATGTTTCCTGTTATGGCTAAGAAACAGTCTCTTAGTTACGATTCTGTGTTTTGTCGCTGTTATGCCTTGGCTAGCTTAGTGACTTTGTTGTATTTTTCAGGGTCGTAGTTATTCTCCTAAAATTTGAAATGTTTTGGGGTGACAAAAGCGGATCTGTGTTTACTGTATAAAAAGCAAACACGTTTTTTATTTATCGAGGTAAAATTCATCCACCTTGATCTGTGTGAACAGCTGAGTTATTGGTATTGTATGTTTAAAATGTTTTGTACTGACCTAGAGGGGTTTATTTATTTCCTATAAGTAACATAATTTCGTTGTTGTCTCATTGAGTGGTAATTTGAAAAGGCAGTAACTAAGACTGAAGACCTTTCAGCTTCCATCAAATTGAGATTGGTGGCTACATAGTTTATTTTTGGCTTATTTTTGTAAAAGACAAAATATTTGTTTCGAATTAGTATGTGAATCCGTCAGTTATTTCATCTGCATGACAATTCCTTGCAATTTAACTTTGTGAAGTTTCGATCGGAATAACTTTCAACCAAACGTCACAGACTGGATAGTTTCGGGTCACTTAGAACCCATTTTTGAGTAAAGGAAATGAATACAGCCCGGTATTTTCATGAATGGCAATACACGGGTAGTTACCAGCATTAAATAGGTAGGACTGTAAATATGTGATAACCTAAGTCTATAAGCTGGTGGTTAGAAGCCACTTCTGTTATCAACCACTTGAAAAACGTCAAATTTACCTACGGGGAAGAATATGAATTCGTTTGTCAGTAACTTTAGGGTTAAGAATTGCCTAGACGTACATGAATGACTTATTACGAGTAGATGATTTGTTGTTGATTGTCGAATTTATATGTTGCAGTATGCAGTGCACATGTTTGGTCGTTTCTGTTTCACATGCTTTTATTTTTCTTCGAAAGTTGGTGAACACTCTTTGCTGTCAGTATAGGACTCTGCAGATTTTGATGCATAATATTGCATTTTTCAGTTGTAATCCGGTTGATTGCTGTTTTATTCCAACTTATCTGCGTGTTAAACTAGGTATAGCCGTTTGTATTTCGAGTATGTTTTACCAGTTGTGTATTAAGTTGAGCAACAATATTTCGTGTTTCTCTGTACAAATGATGACACTTGCTATTGATATTGATGCACTAGATTCTGTACTCTGCCTACCTAACCCAGTACAAAATCGGTGCTACTTGTAATATAATTGATGAAAATCTAAAAACCTCGGTCTTATTACTGTGTGAAGTTGAGAGCTTCTAGAATTGCGGTATTGTATATTTCATTTCTCTTGACAGGAATACCTTCACTGGTTAGGATTCTCCTAACTACCTGGAGAGAAGTTAACTGTTTGCAGTTGTCGAAACCTACTGCACTAATACTTTTTGATACTTTTGAGTGCTGTTATCTCTTCCAGTTACACTTGTGTAAATGAATATGACTTTTGGTTTTTCATTGAAGTGATAACTGTTATTAGAGGCTTTTAAGATGTTTATTTGGTGATCTGTCTAGTAAGAATGCCACTGTTCTTATAAGGGTGACTTCTGATAAAATTCACCCCCTTAACATTCCCTATTGATAAATGTTGTGTCTTTACAGTTTTCTCCTACGAAGATTAAAGGTGTGCTAGTGTCCCGGATATTAAATATAGTGAGAGTGGTGATGTTGAACTGGTTTTTCACTATACTTTGTTCAGTGTATACTACTCTGGGTTAGTTGCCTGTTGAATCAATAAACTGCAGTCACTTGAGTGACTGTATATATCCTACAATCGTAATCAGTGGTGGTTACAGAACAGCTTTCTTTTTTCTCTTACTTGGTTGTCTGTTTGGCGTACTAGAATTCTGGTAGTCTTTCTTATCGTTGTATCATGTTGTTTCCTAGTGGCTCATTCTAACAATGACGTACAGAGTTTCTTCAAAAAGTAGTGATCAAACACAGCTGTTTTTTGGCTCAACCGTGGTCTTCTCTTGTCTTGAGAACACTTAACACAACATTAAATTCCTCAGCTGCAGGTTCAACAGACAATCATATTTAGCAATGAGATCGCAGAGTAACCCAGGACACAAGTGCCACTTCTTTTCACTAGAGAGATTAGCAGGCAACGTTGTCAATCTTATAACAGGTGCTGTACAGCTTGCAATGTAAAAAAAGCGCCTGTTTGAAGAGATACGTAGAGTCAGCTAAAGATTTTCATGAGAATGATTGAAGGCTGTAATAATATCAAAGCCATGATAAAAATATATACTGAGTTCTGTTATGTTCATTGACGATTTATGAGTAGGCTGAATATCCGTAAACTCGAAATTGTGTGTATCTAGTTTTTCTTATAAAGTTGGTAGTTTAATTTCCTTTCATCATGCTTATTGTAATCTATTGGTCGCCACACTCCATGTACCACACAAAGCAAAAGAAGAAAGTAGAAGAAATGCATAATAGAGACAGTAGACAGGGATATTAGACGAAGGAATAGTAATAACGAAGAACAATATAGTTTCATTAGAAGTTATAAGTCACAAGGAGTGGATGCATGTGCGTTGCCATTGAAAACGATTTTGAGCCATATCACCGATTGTTTCCAGCCATTGGTGTTGACCGTCCTGAGGAACCCAACAAGGAAGTCTACACCAGTCTACGTGGCTGGCTTAAACTGGCTGTTGTGGATTTCATTGACTGGTGAAGCCATGTTTTGCTTTGACCACCACGTGTTAGCTCTTTCACAGCATGACCCTATGTCATCTAACATTGCCCGTCGAGGAAGGCGATCGATAACTAGGCATACGTAACACATATCCTAACCATCTTAGTCGATGTAGCTTTACAGCCTCGTCGATTGATTTCCCTCCTCTTCACCTAGCACTCGACTAATGGTCTAACCTCAATATTGCTCACCTTATTATACCACTTCACTTGGGAGATAGAACGCAAACACCTATGATCAAAAACAGCCAGTCTCTTCATGTCTTCCACTCTCAATGGCCAGGTCTCACTTACAGCCATTAAGGAGGACGGAGCGGACTACTGAGCAGTACATTCGCCCTTTGGTCGATAACCAGACGGATATCACGTCTACGCCAGAGACGTCCCAATGCTATAAAGAAAGACAGAGCTATCTGGCGCTCAGTACACATCTCATTTTTACTCCAAATCTAGTGCTCTTGGGAGCTTTTGTGTACCTCTGTGTGATAGTAAGGGTGCATTCTGTTAGTGTTACAGGGGATAATTATTTCAAGAAGTAGTTTTCAAGCCGAAATAATTTGGCTATATCTTTTCTAATGTGGGAAATATGTTTTGTTTGTTTTTAAAAACTCCAAACTTCAACAAGCTACTGCCGAGCGTAGAGATGTTGAGATGACAAATAAACACATTAACCCTATGGTTTCGTGAATTAAATTCACATCTTGTTGAAATGTTATTACTTTCTGGTTAATAATAGTCGTATTTGTCACAGAAGTCGAGGAAGTATGTTATATTTAGCTCCTTGATAAATGTAGGACTATCCTGCACCACTGGCGGGTACTAACTCCCAGTGTAAAGATAGTGAGTCAAGTGGTAGAGCATGTTAATTATGTCATTTATTTGGGAAGTTGCATCAGACCTGATAGACTGATTACTGACGAATTCTCACAATGGGCGCTAAAGGTGCTTGTGGCACTCGCCAACTTACATAATTTCTAATGCAGACATGATATCAGGGCTGGCTATTGATCAGAGGACGTATGTACTGCTCAGCAGTTCTCTCCAACCCTCTGTATGGTTGTAAGGTGCGGTGATTGAAAGTAAAAGGTATGAAGAGGTTAGCTGTTTTTGACTACAGTTGTTTGCCTTCAGTCTTCCGTTTTAAGTGGTATAATGTAACGAGTAATGTTGAGGTTAGGCGTAGAGTACTAGATAAGGAGGCGAAGTCAGTTGATGGGGTTGTTGGCTGAAGCTATATCGATTGAGATGGCTAGGATACGTCTGGCGCATACCCTAACCATCGCCTTCCTCGTCGAGCAATGTCAGCTGACATAAGATTAAATAGGAAAAGAGTTGGGCGTGGTTAAAATCAAAACTTGTAATCAATCCATGAAGTCTTCCACTGTTCATTTAAGTCACAGGGAGGCGTAAACTGCCTAACTAGGGTCCCTGAGACGCAAAGAATTAGTGGGTTAAGGCTTTACGTGATTTGACTCAATATATTTCTCAATGGTTCAAATGCATTCACCTCTTGCAATCTCTCAGATTCAATAAGTTCTCATTACTCCCCTATATATTCCTTTCGAAAATTTTCTTTTCTGTCTACGTTTGTTTGCTTTATGTGGAGTTCTAATTTCGACTGCTTCACGTTTGTACAAAGTTCTAAGTTGAAAAAAATCAGTCAGTTATGTGTGGCTCATTGACCGTTTTGACGACTTCCACAGTAGGCTGTAAGGCACAGTTATTATTTCGGAAATAATTGAATCACTTCAGTTTTTATTTGAAATTCACTTACCTGGAACAAATGTTTGAGATATAAACTACATATATTTTATACGAGCTGTCAATACTACTCCGTCTGGGAAAAGTAGAGAGGTATTCGACTGTGAAGTCCATTGGCTACACCGTCTCTGGCGTAGTAAGGAGAGAAAGTCATCAGATGAAGTTTTGAGGCTGCATCGATGTTCTCTAGGACATATGTTACATATACCGAGCTATCGCTGTCTTTGATCATAGGTGCCTGCGTTCTGTCTCCCATGTGGTGGTGGTATAATAGGGTGAGTAATATTGAGGTTGGGCGTCATGTGTTAGGTAAGGAGGGGAAATAAGTCGACGAGGTTGTTGACTGAAGTTACATCGATTGAGATGGTAGGGACACATGTTACGCATGCATGTCTAGCCATCGATCGCCTTCCTCGACAACGGGCAATGTTAGCTGACTGACATAAGATGGATGAGGTTGGAAAAGAGCCAGTGGTGGTCAAAACAAAACATGGCTTTATCAGTCAGTTAAGTCCACAACAGTTAGTTTAAGCCAGCCATTCACGTAGGGCGGTGTAGGCTTCCTGACTGGTTAGGATCATCGGGATGGTAAGAACCAATGAAGGCTGGGGACAATTGGTGATATGGCTCAAAATCCTCGATGTTAATGGCAGGCGCAGATGTATTCACTCTTTGTGATTTATCATACCCAATGAAACTATTGTTCTTCCATATTACTCTTCTTTTTGCCTTGCACTTCTGTTTGTTACGTCTTTTGCACCTCCTTTTACTGTCTTCTCTTGCTTTGTGTGCTACATGGAGGGAGGGAGAGTGGGAACTCGAACTGGTGCACCTTTGTGCAAAGTTGCATGTTGGAGCCAGTCAGTATACTCGTTGAGTGATGTTCTCTGATGTATGATTAGGCTGAAAAGGATAAAGCAGGGGTCAGACAAAAACTGTTGGTTTATGCCATATAGGAAAGTACAGACAGCCTGGCTAGGGTCTTCGTAATGCAAGGCATCATTGCATGAATACGCACAGATTACAAGGTCACATGACTTCATTAGAGCTTTTGAAAACCAGTTTTGGGAGTAGCTCAATTGAGCAGTGGTTTTCATTTCAAACTAAACAGTGTGTTTGCTGTGGTGTCTAATGCACACACTACTGAATAAGCTTAACCTGAATGACTACTGTTCAGAGTATCTTAGTTTCATCAAGACAGTACAGAGATATGACTCAACGGCTTCATCACCTTCGGGTTTGCATCAGCCTCAGTCTACTTCAGTCTGGTCAACTCAACCAGGTAGTATCATCCGCCTTCACATAATGTGTGCGTGTGTGTGTGTGGCTCGTAGCCTGGTACATTAAAGCAGTATAGAGATGTGAGTCATTGACTTAAGTCCCAAACTTTCAACCAATACGTCCCAGGTTCGAACCCTACTCCGCCTATTTCAATTTGGTCAACTCACCTAGGTAGTATCATTAAGCCTTCCACACAATAAGTGAGTGTATATGTGTGGCTCATAGTTTGGTTGGTTGCTGGTATAGGGTCAGTCTGGAAAAGAGCTAGCATGTGGTGGTCACACCAAAACATGGCTTCACTAGTCAATGAAATCCACATCAGTTAGTTTAAGCCAGCCAAGTAGGGAGGTGTAGACGTCCTGGTTGGGGTCCTCGGGAAGGTAAAAACCAATGGCTGGAAACGATAAGTGATATGGCTCAAAATCGTTTTCAATGGCGCAGATGCATCCACTCCTTGTGACTTATGATTTCCAATTAAACTGTTTTGTTCTTCGTTATTACTGTACCTTTGTCTCACACCTCTGTTTACTTTCTATATTATACATTTCTCCTACTTTCTTCTCTTGCTTTGTGTGCTACATGGAGTGTGGCGACTTGAACTGCTGCACATATGTGCAAAGTTCTATGTCGAAAACCGACCGACCAACCTGGCTATGAAAGCTGTATGCTTAAGCCAAGGAATAAGCTGATTACACCTGTACACTTCAGTGGGTCAGGCAACGTTGGTAATTCAGCTGATATGTGGAAAAATTGACTGTTTAAACCAGTGTGTATTAATTTCAATGCAGTCTATATATTGCACCTTAGTTACAATACAGGATATTTTATTATTATTAGCCCACAGAGGTAGACAAAACGAAGAGGAAAGGAGATTCAAAAGAACTCCAGTAAGCAGGAATGTATGGTAAGAAGAATAGTAAGATGCAGGAACATAGAAGTCCAATGAATCTTGGAGATTACAAACAGTGAATAAGTCTGCTATATCATTGGGAATGATTTTGACTCATTTAACCAACAGTCTTTAGTTATTGGTTCTTCGAGTCTCGAGAACCTTAGCTAAACAGTCTAATGGTTAAAGACTTCATAGATGGAAGTCAAGTTTTGAGTTGATACGTGATGCAAACGGTCACTGATAATTTAACATAGGGTCACCCGTCTGACACTAGTAACTTAGTGATTTTGGAAAAAAGTGGAATGTTTTTGCAATAACCATTGGCTATCGTTTGCATTGTATGACCGCTAGTGATACTTATTGGCTGCCCGAACTGAAGCAGGTGGTTAGGGTGGTGGAACAACTGGACCAGTTGGCCACAGCTTCATAAACATTCACTTACTAACTAGAGGACCGGTGCTAAGTTTTCTGAGGACGGTGAAATGAAGGAAACCCAAAGGTTTGTGAGGTTCTCATGCTCTGTGTGTGTTGATTAAACTTTCGTCTCATGTCAGATTCGAATATATAAAGGTGTGTACTCCAGGTGTGTGTGCACTAGCCCCATATCTCCCAACTTGATGGTGACAATTGACTCTAATAATCGATTTACATTTTACGAGTACTTCATTGAAAACAGTTCCCAAGAGTATTACCCGACTCCACACTTTTTATTTAATTTTTATTTTGTCAGTTTGTGGGCAATTAATTTTCATGCTACGGTTACACTGAGTGGTGTTTTTCATGGATATTTTTTTATTCCTTTACATTCCTAGTGGAACATAGGGGGCTTCAAGCTAGAGACTTGAAGTTTCTGTAGCAGTGGGGATTATTTTCACAGGATGGGATTGCTAGCCTCATACTCAACCTTCACTCTTTACCAGTCTTACTACTGGTTTAGCGAGGTAAAGGAGTGAGGCGTTGGCCGGGGATCGAACCCCGGACCACATGCATGGTTGGCGAGTATCCTACCTCTGTGCCACCGACACACTGTCATGGATATACACTCTTAATTTTCATTTAGTTCTGCCCTGGATTTCTCGTGTTAGGTGGTATAATGTGGTCAAGAAAAATGAAGCTAAAAGGAGAGTGTTAAGTAAGGAGGGAAAGTCATCAGATGAAGTTTTGAGGCTGCATCGATGTCCCCAAGGACATGTGTTGCATATACCGAGCTATCGCTGCCTTTGATCATAGGTGCCTGCGTTCTGTCTCCCATGTGGTGGTGGTATAATAAGGTGAGTAATATTGAGGTTGGGCGTCATGTGCTAGTTAAGGAGGGGAAATCAATCGACGAGGTTGCTGGCTGAAGTTACATCAATTGAGATGGTAGGGACACATGTTACACATGCATGTCTAGCCATCGATCGCCTTCCTCGACAACGGGCAATGTTAGCTGACTGACATAAGATGGATGAGGTTGGAAAAGAGCCAGTGGTGGTCAAACCAAAACATGGCTTCATCAGTCAGTTAAGTCCAAAACAGTTAGTTTAAGTCAACCATTCACGTAGGGAGGTGTAGACTTCCTGACTGGCTGGTTGGGGTCGTTGGGATGGTAAGAACCAATGAAGGCTGGAGACGATCGGTAATATAGCTCAAAATCCTTGTTGTCAATGACTGGCGCAGATGCATTCACTCCTTCTGATTTATTATATCCAATGAAACTATTGTCCTTACACATTACTATTCTTTTTTGCCTTATACCTCTGTATATTATCGAACTCCTGCACATCTGTGCAAAGTTCTATGTTGAAACCAGTCAGTTTCCTCGATGATTGATGTTCTCTGATGTATGATTAGGCTGAAAAGGATAAAGGAGGGGTCAAACCAAAACTGTTGGTTTAAGCCATATAGAGAAGTGCAGACAGCCTGGTTAGGGTCTTCGTAATGCCAAGAATCATTGGTTGACGACTGTTGGTAACAGACACGTGTCTCTAAATCATTTGCATTCATTCAACTGCATTCATTTCCTTGTGACCTTCGAGATCCATCAAATTCTCATTAATGTGTATGTAATTATTCCCTATTCCGCCCATCTTTGTTTATTGTATTTTCTGTACCTGTATGGATGTGCTTTTATGAAGTACGATAACTGTGGCATTTTTGTGTAAAATTCTACGTTAATAGTTCAGTTTAATTTGTCATAGGTATGCTCTTGAAGATTCCAATCTCTTAGGATTTTATGATCGTTAAAGCCGTTGACTAAAAATTTAGTAAACTTCATTATTAGAAGGAACCTTTAATATTATGCAAACCTTTGTGAAAAATAAGCGATGAAGGTTTTGCGTTTAAGATTCGTTTGTTATTGTCTAAATTTATTATTATTATTGTTTCCTTTAATTCCTAGAGGAACATAGGACTTAAGCCGTGCGTCTCCATTGCGTTCGGTTCTCTGCTAGAGTCTTCACCTAGCTCCAGCTCTGCCCACACGTTTTCATCTCCTCTTCACATGACCTCCTCCAAGTCACCCTTGCACTGACGACCAACTCGTCTCTTCCCTTTCGGGTTCCACTCGAGCAATGGCTTGTCTAGTGATGTCACTTGATAGTTTCCTCAGAGTATGGCCAATCCACCTCCGTTTCTTCCTGCCTATTTGTTTCACAATCGGTTCCTGGTTGGTTCGCTCCCAGAGATCCCTGTTGCTGATCTTTCCTGGCCAGCCATCTGATCTTGAGTATTGAGCGAAGACAACTGTTAATGAAGGTCTGTAGTTTGTTTGAGGTGCTCTTTATGACGCATCAAGTCTCTGATCCGTATAGTAGTACTGACTTCACCTTGGAGTTGAAAATCCGGATCTTATTTTTGATGCTGAGTGCTGTTCATCTTCCACACACAGACTTGAGAGTAGTGAAAGCTTGTCTTGCTTTTCGGATTCTTGCTTTGATATCCTCGTCAGTTCCGTCCGCCTGTAGTTGAAACGATGCTTCCCAGGTCGGTAGGTAAAAGAGGTTGTTTCTTTTAGGTTCTTCCCATTTATGTTGATTGTTGTCTGTTGCTGTTGGCCAGGAATCTTCATCACTTCTATTTTCTCTATGTTCACCTGAAGGCCTATCTTTGATGCTTCTTCTACCAACATGTTGCTTTTCACTTGCATATCTTCCAGTTTGTGGGAAATCAGACATATATCATCGGCGAAGTCCAGATCCTCCAAGTTGGTTTTTTGTGTGAGTCCATTTTATGCCTGTCTCCTCGTTGCTCTCTGATTGTCTGTCGCATTATCCAATCTACTGCAATCAAGAAAATCATTGGTGATAGTAGGCAGCCGTCTTGTCTTACTCCCGTCTTCACTTCGAAGGATTCCGTAAGTTTCCCGTTATGGATTACTTGGCATGCAGCATTGTTGTGAGGCGTGAGGCTAGCAACCCCACCCTGTAAACAAAGTTGCTACAGAAACTTCAGCACGATGAATCTCCTCTACATGACTGATAAATTTTTATTTATTTTACATTGTTACAAGATTTATTTCTCAACTCTTTTATTCAGTGTGAGCTTGAGATTATACTCAACTTCTTTCCTTTATCAGCTTCCAGTTGTCCGTAGTAAGCTATTCCTTTATCTTGCCCTTTCTTCTTCCTGCCTAATATATGTCTATATAGTTTTCCTTCGACTTCGTCTTCACAGGTGTCCAGCGTAGTTTCACGCATGTTTCCTCGGTGGTGTTGCTTAATATCTGCAACCTTTTTCTGATAACTCCAGTGAAGGTGTCCTTTGTGTGGCGTGACACTTTAGTTTTAGAGTGGTGAATTTGCAATGTGATCTGTTTGATCGTGAAGAAGGTTCTTTGCTTTAGAAAGTGATCTGAGTCTAACACCCTCTCCTCTTCTCGATTTTCTGTTCAGTAGGCTGTATCTCCACCTTTTTTCAGATTGGGATTGAATAGTTGTTCTTTCGTAAATATAAAAATCATGAGTACGCACAGATTACAAGATCACATGACTATTCATTAGAGCTTTTGAAAACCAGTATTGGGAGTAGCTCAATTGATCAATCGATCTAGACATTAGATAACAGTGTGTTTGCCGTGGTGTCTAATGCACACATTATTGAATTACTCTAAGCTAAACCTGAATGACTACTGTTCAGAGTATCTTAGTTTCATCAAGACAGTACAGAGATATGACTCAATGGCTTCATCACCTTCGGGTTTGCATCCGTTTCAGTTTACTTCAGTCTGGTCAACTCAACCAGGTAGTATCATCAGCCCCAAACTTTCAGCCAATACGTCCCAGGTTCGAACCCTACTCTGCCTATTTCAATTTGGTCAACTCACCTAGGTAGTATCATTAAGCCTTCCACACAATAAGTGAGTGTGTATGTGTGGCTCATAGTTTGGCTGGTTGGTACATTGAAGAATGTGTTCTAGATAACTGAATTGTAACTTTCAATGAAAGAAAATTGATTTGTGCTCGCATATGAATGATACAAAGACATCATTAACTTCTTTTCTTCCATTCTTTTGCTTTCCGAGTGTAACCTAGGGTGTAAAGCTTGAGTTCTTAAGTTTCGATAGCGGTGGTTTGTTTTGTTGTTTTTACCTGGTGGGGTTGCTAACCTTACCCCGCCCTCCGCGCTGCCCTAATCGCCCCTCTTTCCCTGGATTCTGTCTGTCTGTTTTCGATATAGAACTTTGCACCGATGTGATGCAGTTCAACTCGCTACACTCCATGTACCACAGAAAGCAAAAGAAGAAAGTAGAAGAAATGTATAATAGAAACAGTAGACAGGGATATGGGGCAAAAGGAATAGTAATAATGAAGAACAATATAGTTTCATTTGAAGTTATAAGTCACAAGGAGTGGATGCATCTGCGTTGCCACTGAAAACGAGGATTTTGAGCCATATCACCAATTGTCTCCAGCCTTCATTGGTTTTTACCATCCCGAGGACCCCAACCAGCCAGTCAAGAAGTCTACACCTTCCTACTTGGCTGGTGTAAACTAACTGTTGTGGATTTCATTGACTGATGCCATGTTTTGGTTTGACCGCCGCTAGCTCTTTTCCAGCCTGACCCTATGTCAGGTAACATTGCCTGTCGGTCGAGGAAGGCGATGGTTAGGCATACGTAACACATGTCCTAACCATCTCAGCCGATGTAGCTAAGATGGTTAGGATATGTATTCCCTGGATTACTATTGGCTAGTAAACTAGGCGAGGTTTAGAAGTGCGCCGGTGGCCGGGAATCGACCCCCTGACCACGTTTGCAGTTGTTGGTGAGCATTCCACCCTTGAACCACTGACGCACTACATCATTACTAACTATTATTATGTAATAAGTCCAATGTTAATTCTATTCAGCAAATTAACCTATTATTATTATTATTTTTTGTTTTACATAGCACTGGGTAAATAATCCTAGTCATAATTCTGATGCCACCACTGATCCGACAGTCAGTAATGGAGGTGGCGCTGTTGGCGGTAGGACTCCAGCACCGCCGTTACGCACAACAAGTGCACCTATTGGAAGGTAAGTAGGATAGCATATTATTTCACTTCTCTCTCCTCATAGCTCCATTGAAAATATCCCCTTTAAACCAAATAAACCCTTGCCGCTTACTCCACTAGAAGAAGAAAAGCGTGAGAAAAAGAAGTGTAAAAGTAGACTACAAAAGTTTAAACCATCTATTATGCCAAATATTTCTGCACCTGTTAATGTGATGCATAAAATTCATATAACAATTGATCCAGTGACTGGAGAATTTGAGGTAGGCAATTTTCTCTTCTTCTTTTTTTCTCGTTTTGTTAATTTAAAATTTTCCTTCCTTATTTTGTCCTTTTTGTTGTTGAAGTTTTTTTCTGATTGATGATGGTTAGCAGTGGAATACAGGATGTGTGTTTCGTCCTACTCTGGGACTCGTCAACTGAACCCTTACAGAGTGAGTCATTTTGTTCCCATTGGGTGCGAGTCTCTTAGTGGGAATACCACCAATAACCGGAGACCAGGTACTTTCAGTTGACGAATGCTAAACAGTTGTTAGTTTGTTGTTAGTTTCAGCTGGCTTCACGACTGCCCACATGCTTTCATTTCCTCTTTATATGATCCCCTTCATATCACCCTCGGACACTCAACACATCACTTCCCATTCGAGTTCCACTCTAAGTCTTCGTGTGTGGTGTCATTTGATGGTAACCTCAGCGTATGTTTAGTTCATCTCGTCACCAGAGTCCCTTCCTAGCCTGCCATCTGATCCTCAGTATCCATCAAGCGAAGACAGGTGTTTACGATTTTAGAGTAATGAACGCCTGACTTGATTTTACGCGCGGCTTGTAATTGAGACGATGTTACACAGGTAAGTAGAAGAGACTTAGATTTGTCCTATCTACAGTGATTGGTATTTGTTGTGATTGGTCGGATAGATACCTTCACATCATCTTTGTTGGTTTTCGCTTTTAATTCTTGGATATTTTTGCGACATGAGGCATAAAATCATTGACGAAATCCAGATCTTCTAGTGTCTCTTTGTCAGTCCAATGTATAGCCGTCTTCTCCATGCACCACGATCTGTGGTAGGATTCACTCCACCTTATTCCTGACTTCGAACACTTCAGTGAGCTTCCCTGAATTCGGATGAAGCCTTTCGTCCACGGTGTCTTTTCGTTTCTCTAAGATTTTATGGTTGAATATTTTGCTTCGCGTCTTGGCTAGGTAGTCTTTCTCATTCCTTTCCTTTCTTGCACACCTACAATGGTATCGTGAGCTTGTCAGCTGACGCCGCTGGATGCGTTTTCAGAGCTTCTGGGGAGCTTACATCCGGTCCTGCTGCTTCACTAGCTTCCAGTAACTCTATGGCCTTCATGACTTATGATTTTGTCGTGGGATGTGTTGTGTGTGTGTTCATATGCAGTCCCGTATCTGCTGGGAGTGGTGGTGTTATTTCTAGACGATTCTGGAGTTGTTTGAAGTGATCAGCGCATTGTTTCCTCTGTCCCATCTATTTGGTAATTTGGTTTTATTCACTGTCGATTTCGTCGCTATAGCTGCCTGGTTCTTTGACATAGTCTTCTAAAGTGTCTCTTACTCGTAACCTCTTCTGCTCAAGGTGAAAGTATTTCATAAAAGCGTCCTTTATCTTCCTTATTTGTCTTCTTTACTCCTTTGTTCAATGCGCTGTAGGTTCTCCTTTCGTTTTCCATCTCTGCGCTGGTTTATCTTCCATCTCACCATTTTTCTCTTTATCAGCTCCCAGGTGTCCATAGTGAGTTATTCCTTGTCTTGCCTTTCCTTTTTGCCTAAGATGTATACACAGGATTCCTTCCATGTCGCCAGCATTCTTCCACTCAGGCTTGCTCGGTGATGTCGTTTAATGTCTTTGACGTTTTCTTAGTGATTGCAGTGAAAGTGTCCTTTGTAGCTTAGGTCTTCAATTCCAGAATGTGGATCTTAGATTGTTGTCTATCTCCAGTCTCTTTGAAGCCCTTCAACTTGACCTTGAATGTTCCTTCCAATAGGCAGTGGCGTGAGCCTACATCTGCTATTCTTCTCAATTTTGTGTCTAGTAGGTTGTTTCCCCACTTTTCTGAAATTGAGATGAAGGCTTACCTGAATTTCGATATGTGCATCTGATGAAACTCATGTCACCTTGTGTACCACCCACTGCCTGTCTGCAATCATTAAATGCTCAGTAGTCTGCAAAGAGTTCTTCGTTCTCATTCTTTTCACAGACAGCCTCTCGATCCATGATGATTTCTCTTCCTGTGTAGTATGTTTTCAGTTTGGAATTCATATCATTCTCTGGAATTTTTATTTCTTCATCAGGCTCTACAGTTAAATATACACTATAGTGAATGTATGAATTAGTGTTATGAACAACATTAATACTGCTTAAATAACATCGAATCAATAATATTGATAGAATACAGCTGAATAGCATCAACATAAAGTAAGCTGAATGTCAGAAGAATTATGAAAGATAATAGTGCAAATTCATGAGTTTATATTTTCTACTGAGGGCCAGGGCAGTAGAGTAGGGCCTGGACTTGTTTCTTTTGAACACAGAGCACTGGTTGTTTGAGGCGAATTGCAATAGCCTCTGCTGTTTAGAGCATGTGGTGCTTCGGTGATTTTGGTAGTTTGTTAGGCATCCAGTATATTATAGAGAAGGATTCTTCAACCTGGTTGGCTTTGTGACCGGTTTGCACTAGATGGTCTAATATTGAGCTGTTAATAGTTTTAACTACACCTTTACTTAGCCATAGTGGGAGATGTTCTCGAGAGAGCACGAAAGGATCAAGTTCCTAGGGCAACGGCCAATATAACTCACTCCACAAGTGCAGTTGAATTGATAAATACAATTTGAAGTGGCTAGTCTAGGTACTTCATCTTTCAGTGGAGGTAGCTGCTGCTTGACTTGGGTCTTGTCTATTACAGCTTGCAGTTGTCTGTAAAAGTCCCTCTTCTCCTGGTCTCTATTATTTGTGGGTGTGGTATCTCTGTATAATTGTAATTTTCCTTCTTGAGTTGAATCTTTCTGTCATTATCCTGGAGGCGATTGGTTCCCACCGCATGAAAGTTTTCGATGCTGTTTGTGGCATCATATTAATCACACCCTCAGTGCGCTCATATTCTTCCTCCGCTAGACTGGAGTGGATTATTGACTCTTCAGTCAATAATTTGAAGAGTTCACAGATTCTTGGCACTCCTACACCATATCTTCTCATTTCGTTTGCAATCTACGGAACATTGTCAACCTTAAACATGGCGAGGAAGTTCCATGTCCCTATACTTACTTTTACTTTCATTAAAAGGATACAGAACTGTTGACTGGCTTCCCTTAGGCTTTTGCCACACCCCGACTTTTGCCTTCGACTTGAAGCCAGATCCACAAAGTAGACGAGCAGAGTTAGGAATTGCGTTTCCATGGTTTCCGATGACCGGAACAGGTTCACACACTGTTTCATTTGTTCGGATTCTATAGCCCATGTGCACCATAGGTTTGTAACCAAGGTTTTCTAGCTCCCCTTGGTACGCCCCGATGCCCACTAGTCCGGTTGTAGGCACTAGCCGTTCGTATTCTCCCTTTCTTTTTCGTGAGGAACACTCGCCTCAATCAATCCACAGTAATATATATATATATATAATATCACACTGCTTCCCGATAGGTGGGTCATCCGTTTGACGCTGTGTGTGTGTGGTTCCACTAATGAATGAATACTTACTTTTATTTTACTTCGGCTATCTCCTACGGGAGGATGAGTCGGCTTCATGAACATCTCGAATCATAAGAGAGTTCATAAAGTTTCATGGGAATTTGGTACGAGTGATGTCCCCAGAATCGCTCGGCCTTTTGTTTGAGAGTGCAGCTCTAGGCTTTACACAACCAAGTGTGACCTACAAGGCAGTAGGAGTCGAGTAGGGAGTCCACTATCCATTGGCAGCCGGTCACCGGAGTTCGGTTCATATGCCTTTTTGAATGGGGCCAGACATCCAGGAAATCCAACAAGCCCTTTGTCCATACGTCTGCGGGTGAGCTCCAGTGAGCTTCATACGCCAGTCGTTGGAGGTTTGGAATCAAGGTTTAGCCATCTCCCCTAGACTGTCATCCAATGGACAGTCAACCCGGTGAAGAGCGCCGGGCATCCGCTTTCGCCCTCTCACTTTGGTGAAAAACACCTCCGCCACGTGAAGACAGTGAGTAGGACTTCCTCAGGAGAGGCTATGTAAGACTTCCGGTCATATGGGAGCATTTCAAGAGGTGTGTGGAGGGGTGACCAACCCACAGCGCAAGGCACCCACCCCCGACCATCCTGAGGCTTTGGAGGCTAATGAATGAATGAATGAATACTGATGAATTGAAACCACCACTTCACTTAACCAAAATGTTTGGGCGCAACCCTGTTAGGCAGTATTATCGTCAGCCATCGTCACACCATATATTTATCTCACTGTCAAGTGTGTTATTCCATTCTTCTCTCTTGCCTTCTATATACGATTAGGGTATGCCACCAGAATGGTCTCATATGCTTACAATGGCTGGCATCACAAAATGGGAACAACAACAAAATCCAACTGTTGTATTGAATGTATTAAATTTATTGAGTAAAAAGGATACAACTCCACAAAAATATATGACAAGTATCATTGGACCATCAGGAGGAGGAAGCGGCGGTGGTAAGTACTTCTTCTATTTGTTTGTCTCCTAGAGTAGATAGATTTATCATTCATGTTATTCTTACATTACTATTGTCATTATTTTTTTTTCAATATGGATCTCGCCATGATCCAACATCAGTTAAAGATCACTGAAAACTAGGGAGCACACTGAGCAGTTGTTTCGTCCTAGTTTGCAACTCTTTAGCAGTGAACATCCATCTGGGCTCAAACCGGGTACTTTCAGGTTACTAGGCTGATTGACCATTCATCCCCGGCCGACAACTGCTACCTTGCCGCAGTGACCCAACAAGCTAAACTGGCTGAGACTCATGTCCCAGTGGCGTGTGTTTGAACACAGTGGAGATCACCATTCATCATTGAGTGTCGTCATCTGGAAACACCGGCTCCGGTGGCTTGGATATGTGCTGCGAATGTCATCCCAGAGGCTTCTGTACAGGTCTCTGTTCGCTAGCCAGCCCTGGGACGGGATGGAAAAGGCGGAGGGGTGGTCAGTCCATTACTTGGTGTCGCGGGATGAAGGATTTTTGTGCTAGATTAGCATCGGTTGGTGCTTCGCGACTTCCTGGTTGGTGTCCGTAAGATAGCTCGAAACGTTATCGGATATGGCCAAGAATCGTAATCAATGGCGAACGTGTTGCAGTTTCCTTCTTTCTTCCCTTCCTGATGATAGTTAACGAATACTGTTTGAACTTGTTAAGTATGACTGTTTTCCTTCCAGATGAAGTTCTATATCCGTTCTCTACTTATATTTTTACTTTTAATCTCTACGTTGTTTTATTATTATTGTGTGGTGCATCTTTCTTGGCGTCATATTGTGCCAAGGTTTTTTCTGCGTTTAAATAAATAAAAGAAATAATGACCATTCATCCCCTTGGGCTGGAATTCAATGGCCTTTGTCAGTTACTGTTATTATTATTATTATTATTGTTATTGAGGTCTGTAGGTGTATAGAATATTAGGTAATCTGAAGTTTCAGGTTTGCCCACGTATTGATATGGGTTAGAGAATGATTGAAAACCAGGGAAACAAATGAAATCCCTAAGAATTAACCCTTAAATATTAAATGTGATGCTCATTAGCTACAGGACAAAATTGCCTGAAGTTCTGGTGAGAAGTCGTGACCACGGGGTATCCACCAAGTTGGGTGTAGGGATGACACTGGCTGGTACCAGTCTCACTAAAATCACGAATTGATAGGAGTTAGAATTCATAGTCTATTGATTCGGGTTCCTGTTGCTGAATGGTCTACGAATTTGCTTTGTAACCCGGAGGTTCTGAGTTTCAACTCCAGTGGGTGCGTACTGGCGATGAGTGGCGAACTAGGACGAAATAGTTGTCCAGTACTCCAGTGCTGGTTTTCAATGGTTCTCTAACTAATAACTAATTAATATGAAGTTGTTTAAACGTTAGACCAGAGAATAATAATAATAATCATGAACGGACTGGAGATTTCAACGCGTTTGACTAAAGAATGCTTATGCGTTCGCTTGGGAATTCAACTGGCCTCCTAGATTGGACGGGGTTTCTTCCCGAAGGTATTTTATCGCATTTCTGAAGAGTTCGGAAATTAGAATGAGACAACAGTAATCAATTATTTGATGGATAGTGGTAATCGTCGGAAAGTGCTGGACATAGGTTTCGTATTGAACGCCACTCGGCTGTATAAGATATACAGTTCCTTTGTCCTGACTTTTGTTTGTAAAGCTTTCCTCCACCATAGTCAGTATCCTGGATTAACGGTAGAATACAAGAGACTTGGTAACGGAACATTTATTTCGAATTTGATATCTCTCCCTGGATGAAAAACTTCGACCGGAACAGGCTGGATTCAGGAGAAACAAGTCATGTATTGATCAGATCGCCACATTACGGATCATCATTGAACAAAGCTTGGAATGGCAGTCACCTCTCTATCTCAACTTCATCGACTTTGAAAAGGCCTCCAACAGCGTCGATCGAGAGGTGCTTCGGCAACTACTTCGCTACTATGGGGTGCCGCCGACAATTATACATCTCATCCAACAGTTGTATAACAATGCTGCATGCCAAGTAATCCACAACGGGAAACTCATGGAATCCTTCGAAGTGAGAACAGGAGTAAGACAAGCTGGCTGCCTACTATCGCCAATGATTTTCCTGATTGCAGTAGATAGGATAATGCGACAAACAGTGGGCAATGAGGAAACAGGCATAAAATGGACTCACACACAATAAACTTGGAGGATGTGGACTTCGCTGATGATATATTTCTGATTTCCCATAAACTGGAAGATATGCAAGTGAAAAGTAACATGTTGGTAGAAGAA
Organism: Trichobilharzia szidati; assembly: GCA_944472155.2. Lineage (NCBI taxonomy): Eukaryota > Metazoa > Platyhelminthes > Trematoda > Strigeidida > Schistosomatidae > Trichobilharzia > Trichobilharzia szidati. The sequence continues at coordinate 130,168,244 of OX235272.1, read as the reverse complement.
GCATCAAAGATAGGCCTTCAGGTGAACATAGAGAAAACAGAGAAAATGAAGATTCCCGGCAACACCAACAACAGTAACAACAACAACAGACAACAATCGGCATAAATGGGAAGAACCTAAAAGAAACAACCTCTTTTACCTACCTACCTGGGAAGCATCGTTTCAACTACAGGCGGACGGAACTGACGAGGATATCAAAGTAAGAATCGGAAAAGCAAGACAAGCTTTCACTACTCTCACGTCTGTGTGGAGGTCAACAGCATTCAGCGTCAAAAATAAGATCGGGATTTTCAACTCCAATGTGAAGTCAGTGCTACTTACTATACGGATCAGAGACTTGCACTGCGCATCATAAAGAGCACATCAAACAAACTACAGACCTTCATTAACAGCCAATTGTCTTCGCTCAATACTCGAGATCAGATAGCTGGCGAGAAAAGATCAGCAACAGAGATCTCTGGCAATGAGCGAACCAACACAGCAGGAACCGATTGTGAAACAAATAGACAGGAAGAAATGGAGATGGATTAGCCATACTCTGAGGAAACCATCAAGTGACATCGCTACACAAGCCGTCGCCGAAAGGAAAGCGACGAGTTGGTCGTCAGTGCAAGGGTGGGTGACTTGGAGGAGGTCATGGGAAGAGGAGATGAAGGCATATGGGCAGACCTGGAGCTAGGTGAAAACTTTAGGAGAGAACCGATTGCGATGGAGACGCACGGCTGAAGCCCTATGTTCCTGTAGGAATTAAAGGAAACGATAATAATAATAACAATATATGTAGGGAAATTATGTACACCTTATCTAAAAAATCGTTATTTGCACAAACCCTCCGTGTTTTGCTAATTCAGCCCTTCGCACTGTGTTTCTTTGTCTTCTTCTCGTGTCTCCCGTGTTTTACCCCAGTACCAGTTGCTCTCGCTACTGGATATTTTTATACCAGTGATCGTCTCTCAAAATACTACTGATAAATCTAATCAGTAGCGCCTGCCACACACCGCGGTCTGTTCAATTTGTCTTCAGTACTGTTAGTGATGACTGTCTTGTTTTTCCTACGTCGAAATAAATGTTTGCAGTTTTGGCGCCGAAGATTTCGATTAGAAGGTTAATATCAAACAGGTTTGGCCCCATGGGTTGAGAATCACCACTGAGAACCAGGGAGTACTGGACAGTTGTATCGTCGTCTTAGTTGGCAACTCTACGGCAATATACGCCCATTCAGCCACTAGACCTACACACTGATGAAGAGACCCAAAGTGGGACGAAACAACTATCCAGTACTCTTTGGTTTTTAATGGTTCTCTAGCTGATGTAAATCCTTGATCAAACTTTGAAACAAATCTACCCCACCCCCAACAAATATGCAGGAGAAAGTGGAGATGGATTGGACACTCGCTGAGGAGGCCACTGGGTGACATCGCGCCTCAAGCCAACGCTCGAGTGGAATCCGAAAGGGAAGCGGGGAGTGGGACGTCCAAGGGTGACATGGAGGAGATCGTGTGAAGAGGAGTTGAAACAGTATGGACAAACATGGATGCAGGTGAAAAGTACAGCAGAAGACAGAAGCAAGTGGAGGTGTGCATTTGAAGCCCTATGTTCCACTAGGAACCCAAGAGAACAATAATAATAATAATATAAAAGGCTAGTTAGTTCGTTAGTTAGTTAGCTGCTACTCAGCTGACTTTCAATGGAGAACTTCTTCAGACAGAAGTACAGCAGTACAAAAATTACCATACTCCATATTGTACACAAACACAGGGAAAGAATAATTACATAAGAGAATTTGATGATTTAATCAATATATGTGGGAGATTGAAAAAGAGTGAATGCCATACATTTGTGTCGGTGGCACAGCCGTAGGAGTGCTCGCCAGCCATGCAGGTGGTCCGCAGTTCTACCCTCGGCCACCGACGCACTCCTTTACCTCGCCAAGCCAGTAATAAAACTGGCAAAGAGGGAAGGTTGGGGGGGGGCATGAGGCTATCATCCCCATCCCGTTAAAATAAATACCACTGTTACAGAAACTTCAAGTCTCTAGCTTGAAGTCGCCCTCTATGTTCCACTGGGGACGTAAAAAAATTAAAAAAAACAACCATACATTTGCTTTATTATGAAGAGTTTTTGGTCCACATCAGCAAAAAGCTGCAACCTGTTTGTTATTAGCGTTTCGCGAGCCCCAACTAGAACAGTCGACACCTACCTCTATATGCCTCAAACCAACAATGGGGGCGGGATTTTATGGATTGATGCCATGTGTTTTGTTTTGTTCTTCTTAGGCCATCCCTGACTCTTTCACATATATCAGACCATAAGTCATGGATATTATATGTGAGAGTTAATGATACTATCCAAATTGCCTAAGCTCAAAGTAAATGCGGGGGGGTGTCGGGCAGGACTCGAACCAAGCACACCTACTTATTGGTTCCCTAGGCTAATTAGCTGCTTCTCCACTTAATAAATGTCTATACAAGTCAGTGATATACAATAACAAAGATCTGATCACACCATATATATTTTTTAGTAAATCGAAGCAATTAGATATATATATAATCTTAAAATAACAAAATATAAATCAATACACATATATATGTACCGCTGAGATTTAAACAAACCTCCCTATGTTCAATGTGTTCAATGTACAGAAAACGAAGCCAACTAAGCAAAAAATCTTTTAATTCCTATAAATAATAACAACCAACTAGCTGCATAATTTTCCAAAATCTAGAATAATTAATTAATTAATTATTTGATTTAGTTTAATTAAATAATTAATTAATGAAGAAAATAAAATTGATGTGAAAAAATTATCGATTCACACACACACACACACTACACAATTAATAATATATACAAGCAATTTATGAAGTGTGTTTGGGGGAGGTGAGAGAGGGCGAGAGAGAGAGAGTGTGTGTGTGAGGAGGTGAGGAACTCTGTTCCTTACACTAATTAATTGATTGAGGTTGTTATAGTTCACACACACAGAACCGTATATCGTACGAGTAGATTAGTGTATGTTCTGTGTTAGTGTGTTGTGCTTATGCATGGAATTCTTTTATTTATTTTACTTCAAACATTGTTTAATTTGTCAAATTGTAATTATTTAATTGGTGGATGGTGACTAGCAGTGGAATCCAGGATGCGCATCTCGTCCTATTTGGGACTCGTCAGCTGGATGTACCTGCATTTTTCAGTGAGTGATGATGTTCCCACCGAAGCTCGAGCCCAGTGCCCATGGTTTCAAACGCCAAAGCGTTATCCACTAGACCACTTGGGCCACGAGAGCCACCTCTTGTGCAACGGGCCATATTGTTTTAATTGAATTTTGGATTTTCCCGTCGATTGATTGGACTGAAGTGCTCGGTCTCAGGTTGACATGTCGGCTTCTTGAGCAGATGACGAGTCCCAAATAGGACGAAATGCGCATTATCCTGGATTCCACTGCTAGTCACCATCCACCAATTAAATATAAATTAAATGCCCAGACATCGTCGAAGCGTCTGCTCAAGAAGCCGACATGTCAACCTGAGACCGAGCACTTCGGTCCAATCAATCGACGGGAAAATCCAAAATTCAATTAAATTGTAATTATGTCACATAGTATGTGTATGTGTGTTTGGATCTCACAATTTCCTGGAACACAGATCTCTTATGTGCCTCTATACACGCCATGTATATAACTCTCACTTACAATTTCCACCGTTCGATGCGTGAAGTCAGATCACAGTTTCCCTATGGAGACTGAAAGTATTCTGATCAGCTTGGTTACCTACCATAAATGGTGTAATCAAGACTCTAAGCGTAAATCCATAAACCTGTATATTTTAACTAATTGAAGTTGAGATTTTCCCGTCGATTGATTGGACCGAAGTACTTGGTCTCAGGTTGACATGTCTGTCGGCTTCTCCTTGTGCAGATGCTTCGACGATATCTGGGCATTTAATTAGAAGTTAATTGGTGGATGGTGACTAGCAGTGGAATCTAAGAGATAGCTCTCGTGGCCCAAGTGGTCTAGTGGATAACTCGCTTTGGCGTTTGAAACTATGGGTACTGGGTTCGAGCCTCGCTGAGGGGAACATCGTCACTCACTGACTGGGGAATGCAGGTACATCCACTGGCTGACGAGTCCCAAATAGGACGAAATGCGCTTTATCCTGGATTCCACTGCTAGTCACCATCCATCAATTAACTTCTAATTACATTCCCAGACATCGTCGAAGCATCTGCACAAGGAGAAGCCGACAGACATGTCAACCTGAGACCAAGCACTTCGGTCCAATCAATCGACGGGAAAATCTAAAATTAAATAAAATAATAATTATGACCCGTTGCACAAGCGGCAGTGGCTCTCGTGGCCCAAGTCGTCTAGTGGATAACCCGCTTTGGCGTTTGGAACTATGGGAACTGGATTCGAGCGTCGGTGGGAACATTATCATTCACTGGCTGACGAGTCCAAAATAGGACGAAATGCGCGTTATCCTGGATTCCATTGCTAGTCACCATCCATACATTAACCTCTAAGACAGGTAGAGTTTGAGATTTGATCTCACAGTTACCAGTAGTCATTCATTGCTACTGAAAGTCAAGTAGTTTTATTAGCCAATCATTATATGAAAACACTATCTTCATATATTACAAGATAGATATAGTATTGTTACTATGGTGTTTAGTAAGATGGGAATCAATTCTTCAATACACTTGAAAAATATATGTATATATATTTATTTATCTGTTTTTTATGTTCTTGCGGTTAATTTCCTGTTTTCAGAAACCGTTGTTTTCTTTGTTTTTTGATTTCTATATTTTATTGCTTATTGTTAACTTTTAAATTGGAGAGAAATTCATCAGCTTGTATCGATATGTATGCATGCGTAAAGGCAGGGGAGCGAATTGCAGAAGAGCTATAGTGTGAAAAGAAATGTTCCTAGTGGAACATAGGGCTTCAACTACACGTCTCCACTTGCTTCTGTCTTCTGCTGTACTTTTCACCTGCATCCATGTTAATCCATACTGTTCCAATTCATCTTCACACGATCTCCTCCACGTCACCCTTGCACCGACGAACCACTCGTCGCTTCCCTTTCGGGTTCCACTCGAGCATTGGCCTGACGCGCGATGTCACCCAGCGGCCTCCTCAGCGGGTGTCCAATCCATCTCCACTTTCTCCTGCATATTTGTTGAGCCATTGGTTCTTGTTTTGTTTGCTCCCATAGTCTCTTGTTGGTGATTCTTTCCGGTGGCCATCTGATCTTCAGTATAGAGCGAAGACAGCTGTTGATAAAGGTCTGCAACAGGCTGTTGGAAATATTCTTTGTGACACACTGGCCAAGTTTCTGATCCGTATAGAAGAACTGACTGACTTGACGTTTGTATTGAAAATCCGAATCACTTTGTTGTTGATGCAGGTTGAGTGACGAAGATTTCGAGATTGGTTTCAGGTGGATGAATGTGTTTCGCTTCTCCCGATTCTCGATTTGACATCCTCGTCCGTGCCATCTGCCTGTAGTTGAGACAATGCTCCCTAGATAAGTGAATGAAGTAACCTCTTTCAAATCCCTCCCGTTGATGGTGATTGGTGGTGAATGTTGCTGCTGCTGTTGTTGTTGGTTGGTTGGTTATTTTCATAACCTCCGTCTTGTCTATGTTCACCTTGAGTCCTCTCTTTGCTTCTTCTTCGACCAGTTTGTCGGTTTTCCCTTGTAAGTCTTCAATTTTGTGTGACATCAAACATAAATCATCCACGCGCGAAATCCAGGTCTTCTAGGTTCTACACGAGAGAATAAATGGAATTTAACAGATCTGTGCTATTGAGAATGATTTTAAGCCATGTGTGTTACCAACATTCTCTAAGTGATTTGGTTGTTAGCCACCCCCGACGACTCTGACCCCAGGCAGTCTACAACAACCCCGTCAGTGTGTCACCACTTCTAACTCTTTTTTCACTCTAATCTATCCAATGTTAGCTGCTAACACGTTGCTCGACAAGGAAGGCGATGACTTGGTATGCGTAACACCTGGCTTAGCCATTTCAATCGATACAGTTCCACAACTCATCAGTTGACTTTTCCTCCACCTTCTCCTTCTTCTTCCGCTTCTTGTGTAACATTCTGTTGGTAACAGATTTGACTCAAAGTCGTTCTCAGTGGCACAGATATGTGCATATATTCACTCTTTGTAGTCCCACAGATCTATTGAATTTTCACTGTAGCCGTCACCTCGGTACATGACTTTCGACAACCAAATTGAAATTTTTTTATTCCTTTATGTTCCCAGTGGAATATAGGGGGGCTTCTAGCTAGAGGTCTGAAGTTTCTGTAGCAGTGGTGTTTATTTTTACGGGATGGGGTTGCTAGCCTCATCCCCCCCAACCTTCCCTCTTCACCAGTTGTTATTACTGGCTTGGCGAGGTAAAGGAGTGCGTCGGTGGCCGGGGATCTCGAACTCCGGACGACATGAGGCGTGTTTGGCGAGCATTCTACAGCTGTGCTACCGACGCACTAAATTGAAATTACATGTGGTATATTTATTATTACTAGTGAAACACAAACTTGTTGCATTATGGTCGCCAGGAGATTTTCCACACAAAATCGCAGAGTTTTTGTGAAGGATGGGATACTCTGTCTATACGTCCAGATAGAAACACGTAGTTGTCTTAAGAGACCACTTCCCGAGCCTTTAACTTAAGTCTGATCCGCGTTCACATGGTTACCGGTGATCAAAACAGGTTCATACGGCATTCGATTCATTCGGATTCTGGAGTCCATGGTTTGGAATGATCAAGGTTTTCCAGCACTCCTAGGTAGACCTTGATGTCCACTAGTCCGGTTGTAGGCTCCAGATGTTCACATTCGCTCTTCTAATTTGTGTGGAACACCCCCACTGCATCAAGGCAATGCATACGACTTAACTGGTAGAGGCTATGAATAAGGGGTGGCCACATGAGAGTATTTCGAGAGGGAGACTAGGTCCACCCATCCTTGATCGCACCAGGTCGTTTATGGGAGTATATATATATATATATATATACCAAGCAAGGAGATTCCATACTATTTCGTAGAGGAGAGAGTAATCAGACCTACAAATATCTTCTAGTGGTCCTCAAATTGAAAATCTATTAAAAAGCAGAGGTGTTAGGACTGAGTAACTATCATTGTTAGACGTAAAGTCATGACTACTGATGACGCAATCAATGGTTTACAATTGCCGTTGAGATGTAAGGGGTATTTTAAAAAATTTGTATTGTGAATAGTAGAGCTGTTGGGGATTAACGGGCAGCTGTTTCGTCCTGGTTTGAGACTCTTCGGCTCTGTGAACCCATGCACCCTCTGGAGATCAAACGGGAACCTTCAGGTTTAGAGATGAGTCCGTTGAACATTCAGTCACACTAGCTTTTGAATTCTAACTTCTGTCCATTGGTTGTATGACACTATCACTATCCAAAGCCGCGTCTCAAAGCGCTGTTCTCATCCACAATTTGATTCTCAATAGAACCATCGTAAGTTCAGTAACTTGGTGGGGTCATGAGTACTGATTGCTGAAGATTCCTAAACTAGGACGAAACAGCTTTCCGTTACTCCCATTAGAAGTTGTCCAGTATTAAGTAATAGTTTTCAACATTTCTGTAATTGACATCAATAAATGACAAAATCTGCCTGGTCTAACTTATTACTGCAGACTCCATCTGTCTTGGATGAAGTTCGTAATCACTCATGACTTCACGAAAGATTAGACTTTAGACTATTTAGTTATGATGCAAGAAGGTTATTGTTGCCAACTGATGTTCACTTAGTGCCTTAAATGTCCATCGTCATCAGGCAATGGGAGATAGTCATATTGCCCATGTTGATCTCTAGCATGTGTGTGTGTGTTAAGCTTCCTGTTGACTGACTGACTCACTTTGAACCACAGAAATGCTCAGCCTCTGTGTGTATTGATAGACATAACAGCTCCTTGTAGAAGGGAGGACACTTCAACGCTGTTTGAAGGTACTAAGGACTATCGTAGCTCCGTGATCTAATGGATATAACGCTTTAGCTTTTGAAACAACAGATTCTGGGTTCGAGTCTGAATGTGTTTACACTACTATCCCTTATCGCCGTCTTCATTCAAGCAATGTTAGTTGACTTAAGATTAAGTTAGACCTGGTCAAATCCAAACCTGGTACCAATCTTTCTGAAGGCTTTTGACTGTTAGTTTGAGTTACATGAGGAGAGGTGTAGACTACCAGGCTGGCTGGGGTTCCTCTATACACTAACAACCAGCGGCTGGTTACTGTTGGCTCAAAAGTTCAACGTTGTAAACCCAGTGAGTCAGTCAGTTAGTCGGTCACCCTACCATTATTCACTGGGGGGAGACAGGTTCATCCAACTGACGAGTCCTAAATAGGATGGAATCCGTATCCTTGTATATATACCGCTTGTCAAATCTTGGTTATCATGGCTGCCTTCCAAGCTGTCGATCTGATTTCGACTCACGAGTGGTTTTGTGGTAGAACATTCACCAACGATGCCAGACGTGGTCCGAGGTTCGATCACCAGCTGACTCAGTGCTTAGCGTTTCTTGATCGGTAGTAATCCCGGTGAAGAGAAAAGGTTGGGTGAGAGGCTAGTGACTCCACTTCGTGGGAATTACTTAAAGAACACTACTCCCACTGAAACTTCAAAGGTCAATTTTGAAACCCTGTGTTCCAGTCGGCAGGTGAAGGATTAAAATCAAGGTAGTAATAATCCACATTGGAAACTCAGTCAGTCACCGGATTATCATTCATTAGGGGAGGTGGGCGTGGTGGCGTACGCCTGTAATCTAGCTACTTGGAGGCCAGGGTGCGGAATTTTGCGGGACCGGGAGTTCTGGCATATGGCTGATCATGTTGATCGGGCGTCCACGCTAAACACGGCGCCGATATGGATGACCTGTCGGAGGACGGGTTGTCCAGGTACACTAAGGAGGGGCGCACCGGCCCAGGGGGGAAACCCAGCAGGCAAAAGTCCCCGCGTGGTGCGGTAGCGGGATAGCGCCTGTGAATGGTGGCCATGTGACAGCCCGGTCCGCGCGTGGAGACCGCCTCCTCTTGTGCGTCGGTGGCATAGCGGTTAGGACGCTCGCCGACCATGCACATGGTCCGGGGTTCGATCCCCGGCCGACGCACTCCTTTACTTCGCTGAGCCAGAAATAATGCTGGTAAAGAGGAAAGGTTGGGCATGAGGCCAGCAACCCCATCCTGTAAAATAAACACTGCTACAGAAACTTCAAGCCACCAGCTTGAAGCCCTATGTTCCACTGGGGAACGTGAAGGAAATAAAGGGGAGGTTGTTGAGTGTCAAATAAGCCGAATTGAGCATCCCTGATTCCATTGTTATAGTTACACTAACAACGGATGAGGTAGAGTTATTCTCTCTTTCTCTCTCTTAGTTTCCTGATCTAACTATTGGCAAGTAACACATATATATGTATAATATCTTCTTTTCAAGAAATTACGTAAATTGATAATTGTGTGTTGTTAATTAGTTTGTATGTTGTAATTACTGCACAGGTGCATATAGACATACGTCCGCACCATGTGCATACACGCTACACATGTACAAACAAGCTCTGTATACTATTAATATCAGTATCATGCATTGACCTAGTTAAATACTGAATCAATGACATCAATATTACGTGTATACGTCATACACATCTGTTTTTACGTGCGTGCGTGCGTGTGTGTGTATTTGTACACATGCCCAGATATATCTATATATAAAACACCTGATGTGTTTTTTTGATGATGTAATCTCATGGCATAAATTAAGTGTACAGAGGTACGCGGACACACGCACTCGTAGGCACACACAAAATGTTTAATCTGTTCATACTTACAAACGGCATTAAGCATTCCGCATACATACACATCATCGTTTTTCCCTACTCTCTCTCTCCCCCCTCTCTTGGATAAACACTTAATCATAACAGATCCGATAATTATAATTACTTAATTTTATGTTCTGCCAAAATTTGTTTCTTACTCACTCACATTCCAGTTAAGTGAAATGTCATTTTCTTCTTCTTCACAGTTATCGATATATATATGTACATATATGTGTGCTATACACACGTACACACACACCCAAAAAATACATGTTTATGTATACGTGTCGATATTGTATGTGTGTAGGTGTGTGCGTCCGCATACAAGCATGTATGTTTCTAAAAATATGTCTGTCAGCGTGCACACATCAATGGCTATTTATATAAGAAGAAAGATATATTCGTCTGTTAGTGCACCTGTGTGTGTGTATTTGCATCTGTATGTGTACGTGTCTGTATGCGATCATTATTGATTATTATTTTTTTGAAAATTATTTATAAGCGTTAATTAGTTTATAATAGGATTATATATATTATAGGTGTAGTAAATTAAATGATCTTTTAATATTATATATGTGTTTTGAAGGTGAAGAATAATTGTGCTCTTCACAGTTGTAGTATATATTTTTTTCTTCAGAAAAATAGATTTTTCTTATAGAAAAAATTGGTTTATTGGGAAAAAAAGAATGGGAAAGAATTTATGCACTTGTTCATTTCTATCTATCATTGTGTAACATGAATTTTATCCATAGGTAGCAAGAAAACAGGTGTGTATTGAGAGAGAGAGGGGGGTTGGTGGTGTTCTTGCTTATTTGTGTGTGTGTGTGTTTATGGTGAAGTTGGTGATGTAAAGGTGTATAGATCACCTGTTCGTTCATTAAGGTATTTATTGATTGATGGTGTGTGAGACTATTATGTGTCTGATTATTGTCTTAGTTTGGCTGACTGTTTTATCACCTAAAAAGGTGAAAATGCTGATAACTTCGAAAGACTCTTAAATACTCATTATTGACTCACTGGTTTCAGTATAGAATTTGGCACCAAAGTGCAGCAGTTCGGGATTTTGGAAGAACGATGATAAGAAGAAATGTGAGGGAGAGAGAAGAGTAACATGGAGGAACAATAGGATTTTTCGGGATATGGCACATTACAAAGAGTGAATGCATCTGCGCCAGCCATTTGAAAACGAGGATTTTGAGCCATATTACCGATTGTCTCTAGCCTTCATTAGTTCTTACCATCTCGAGGACCCCAACTAGCCAGTCATGAAGTCTACACCTCCCTATGTGAATGGCTGGTTTAAACTAACTGTTATTGATTTCATTGACTGATGAAGTCATGTTTTGTTTTGACCACCACTAGTTTTCTCTTTTCCAACCTGATCCATCCTATGCCAGTCAGCTAACATTGCCCAACAACCTCGTCGATTTGATTTCCCCTCGTCTTTACCTAGCAGTCGACTGATTCCTTACCTCAATATTGTTCACCTTATTATGCCACCACCGAATACGGGAGGTAGAACGCAGACACTTATAATCGAAGACAGCTAGCCAGCCTTTTCATGTCTTCCACTTTCAATGGCAATGTCTTATTCACATCCATAAATGAGGACTGAGCGAAATGCTGAGCAGTTCACACGCTTTTTGGTCGACAGGCGGCAGGATATCACGTCTACTAAGCCAGAAATGGCTTAAGTTGACAAGTACCACCGTGCTGAGAGTTAGTCAGCAGTCATACCGTTGTGGTTGTTGCAACTTCTCATAAGTAAATGAATCTCCAAAATAAGTTGGATCAAGGTTAACTCAATAGAAGCTAAATTGTGAGCATTTTTGAGAGACCACTTAACTCTGTCAAGGTATAAGACGCTGTAACAGAAGTGGTTAGCGTGTAGGGCTTGTAGTTTAGGCATGTGAAGTGAAGTCGGTCGGTTTTCGACATAGAACTGTGCACATATGTGCGGCAGTTCAAGTCGCCACACTCCCCCCATGTAGCACACAAAGCAAGAGAAGAAAGTAAAAGAAATGAATAATATAGACAGTAAACAGAGGTGTGAGACAAAGGTATAGTAATAACGAAGAACAAAACAGTTTCATTGGAAATCATAAGTCACAAGGAGTGGATGCATCTGCGCTAGCCATTGAGAACGATTTTGAGCCATGTCACCAATTGTTTCCAACCATTGGTGTTTACCGTCCTGAGGACCCCAACCAGGAAGTCTACAGCTCCCCACGTGGATGGCTTAAACTAACTGTTGTGGATTTCATTGACTGGTGCCATGTTTTGGTTTAACTGCCGCTAGCTGTTTTCCAGCCTGACCCTCTATCAGCTAACATTACCCGTCAGTCGAGGAAGGCGATGACTACGCATACGTAACATATGTCCTAACCATCTCAGTCGATGTATTTTCACAGCCTCGTTGAATGATTTCCCCGCCTTACCTAGCATTCGACGCCTAACCTCATTATTGCTTACCCTATTATACCACTTAACACGGGAGATAGAACGCAGGCACCTATGATCGAAGACAGCTAATCTTTTCATATCTTCCGCTCTCGATGGCCAGGTCTCGCAGTCATAAAGGAGGACGGAGCGGACTGCTGAGCAGTACACACGGATATCACGTCTACTAAGCCAGAGACGGCGTAAACTGGCATATGCGAAACCAGCCCTCTGTATTCGTACTGAGATTTCGTCAGAGATCAACCCGTTGGCGTTGGCTGATGGTACTTCCCAAGTAAGTGAAGCGGTCAACGTGTTCTACCACTTCACTTCCTATTTCTAATCTAGGGGTCGGTGTAGTCCAATCCTGCAACATCATCTTACATTTTCCAGGGGCGAATCGCATACCAAACATACGAAGATTGTTGCTCAAGATGTTCAGAAGACTCTGCATTCTTCTGAAGTGAAGTGGTTTCATGTATCATAGAATTCTCAGAAGCCTGATATTCAAATTAATAACAGCAGACGACATGTGAACATAGGTAGGTCAAAAATGTATCATCAATTAGCAAAAGAATAAGTCACGAAATATGAGTGTGCTCAAATATCAGGTCAACAACGGGACGACGATCAATATTTTTTTTTAACAGGTGACTAGAAATGATAAGAAATTCTGAAGAGAGAGAATTAGTCACAGTCAAGGTTACATTACATGAAAGAGGATTATTTCGTTGGATTGGGTGAAAGGGTTGGCGGAGATGTGAATTGCAAAGAATCACCTTGTGCTAAAGTTAGACATCGAAACAAGCTCACCATAAGCAAAATTTGTTGGATGTCCGGTTAACTGATCAGACATGTAGGCGCGCAGACGCTTCAGAGATGTCTCTAGGTTAATATGATGTCATGTGGTTGATGGTGTGTGTGGCTAGCAGTGGAAGCCAGGGTAATCGTCAGTTGGATACACTTGCATCCTCATAATTATTATTATTGTTTCCTTTAATTCCTGGAGGAACATAGAGCTTCAGCCGTGCGTCTTCATTGAGTTCGGTTCTCCGCTAGAGTCTTCACCTGTCTCCAAGTCTGCCTACACGTTTTCATCTCCTCTTCACATGACCTCCTCCAAGTATCCCAACCTCGCACTGACGACCAACTCGCCGCTTCCCTTTCGGCTGTGTTCCACTCGAGCAGTGGCTTGTCTAGTGATGTCACTTGACGGTTGGTTTCCTCAGAGTATGGCCAATCAATCTGCATTTCCTCCTGCCTATTTGTTTCACAATCGGTTTCTGGTTGGTTCTCTCCCAGAGATTCCTGTTGCTGATGTTTTTTGGCCGGTCATCTGATCTTGAGTAGTACTGAGCGAAGACAACTGTTAATGAAGGTCTGTATTTTGTTTGAGATGCTCTTTATGACGCGTCAAGTCTCTGATCCGTATAGTAGCACTGACTTCACATTGGAGTTGAAAATCCGGATGTTATTTTTGATGCTGAGTGTTGTTGACCTCCACACAGACTTGAGAGTAGTGAAAGCTTGTCTTGCTTTTCCGATTCTTGCTTTGATATCCTCGTCAGTTCCGCCAGCCTGTAGTTGAAACGATGCTTCTCAGGTCGGTGGGTGAAGGAGGTTTTTTTTCAGGTTCCTTCCATTTATGCTGATTGTTGTCTGTTGTTGTTGTTCTTCTCCAGGAGTCTTCATTATCTCTGTTTTCTCTATGTTCACCTGAAGTCCTATCTTCTCTGGATGCTTCTTCTGCCAACTTGTTGCTTTTAGCTTGCAAATCTTCCACTTTGTGGGAAATCAGACATATATCATCGGCGAAGTCCAGATCCTCCAAGTTCTTTTTTTGTGTGAGTCCATTTTATGCCTGTTTCCTCATTGCCCGCTGTTTGTCGCATTATCTATTCCACTGGAATCAGGAAAATCAATGGAGATAGTAGGCAGCCAGCTTGTCTTACTCCTGTCCTCACTTCGAAGGATTCCGTAAGTTTCCCGTTGTGGGTTACTCGGCATGCAGCTTTGTCGTACAGCTGTTGGATGAGATGTATAATTGTCGGTGGCACCTCGTAGTAGCGTAGTAGTTTCCAAAGCACCTCTCGATCGACGCTGTCGAAGGCCTTTTCAAAGTCGATGAAGTTGAGATAGAGAGGTGACTGCCATTCCAGGCTTTGTTCAATGATGATGCGTAATGTGGCGATCTGATCAATGCATGACTTGTTTCTCCTGAATCCAGCCTGTTCCGGTCGAAGTTTTTCATCCAGGGCATGTTTGATACTCTCCAGGATGATGCAGCTTAGTATTTTGCTTGGGATGGACAGGAGCATAATTACGCGCCAGTTCTTGCATTGACTTAGGTCTCCTTTCTTTGGTAGTTTGAATAAGTATCCTTTCTTCCAATCCTCGGGTACTTTGCCTTCTTTCCACACCTTCTCCAGTAGTGGCGTCCTCAGCGAATGACAATGTTCCCACTGAGACTCAAATCCCCAGTATCCATCGTTTTATATGTCATAGTGTTATCCAATAAGGCCACTGAATTTGAGTCTCATTGAGAACAGCAACACTTACTCTCTGAGGAACCAGTTACATCTAGCTGCGATGGGTCTCCCTTAATTTAGACAAAACACACACACATCGTGGAATCCACATACATGGCTTGTCACACACATTGTCAACCAGTTGGAAAAAAGCACCTGAGTTACGAAAATCCCTGTTGCTTTTTTGGGTTATGTAATGTCCACTATTATTAATATTATTACTATTATTCCCTTGGGGTCAGAGAGGAACATAGGGCTTCAGCGACACGTCTCTATTTCATCATGTTCTCTGCAGTCCTCTGTATCTGCCTGCACGATTGTGCATGTGTGACGTGTGCTACTGATAAGATTTATCAGTAGTATATGAGTAACGAGATGTTCATCGGCATAAAAAACATCAAATAGCAGGGAGATAGATTTGATGTCTGAGAATGCAAACGATTCAGCATTGTGTAGAAACATAGGAGACGTGAAAGGAACACAAAGAAACACACACACACACACAGTATGAAGGAAGGCAAGCAGTAGCGCAATACGGAAGATCTGTGCAAATGGTGCGTTGAAGATAAGGTTATGTGCACATAATTCGGCTATATAAAGATACCAAATTCTAAATAAACATTCCTTTATCATGTCCGTCGTCTTCTACCGTTACGTAAGCTCTCATCTTTTCCTCACACGATCTCCTTCACGTCACTCTCGGACGTCCAACTCATCGATGTAACACTAGGCATAAATCATCTACAAAGTTCAAATCTTGTAGAGTCTTCTTGCCAGCCCAACATATTCATTTCTTGTCACTCTTCACGGTCTGCTGGGATGGTCTAGTCCACCACAGTTAGGAATATAATGGATTATAGTAGGCAACCTTGTCCTAATATATATATATATATATTATTTCTCAACGTTCCCAGTGGAACATAGGGCTTCAAGCTAGAGGCTTGAAGTTTCTGTAGCAGTGATTATTCTTACAGGATAAGACTGCTAGCCTCATGCCCAACCTCCCCTCTTTACCAGTAATACTACTGGCTTAGCGAAGTAAAGGAGTGCGTCGGCCGGGGATCGAACCCCGGACCATGCGTATGGTCGGCGAGCGTCCTAACTGCTGTGCCACCGACGCACTATATATATATATATATATATATATATATATATATATCAAGGTTACCTACTATCTCTAATGAGTTTCCTGACTGTGGTAGACTGGATAATGTGTCAGACAGACAGAGGCGAGGAAACGGGCATAAAATAAACCCACGCAAAAATCTTGTGGGATCTGGACTTCACTGATGATATTTGTCTGATTTCCCACAAACTGGATGATGTGGAAGTGAAAAGCAACAAATTGGCGTTAGAAGAAGCATTCAGAGAAGATAGGCCTTCAGGTGAACATGGAGAAAACAGAGGTAGGTGATGAAGATTCCTGGCTAACAGCAACAGCAACAACAACAGACAACAATCAGCATAAATGGGAGAAATCTGAAAGAAGCAACCTACTTTACCTACCTTCCTATCTTCCTAAGAAGCATAGTTTCAACTACAGGCGGCGGATGGAACTTTTGAATATATATCAAAGCGAGGACCATCGAAAAGCAAGGCAAACTTTCATTTCTCTCAAGTCTGTGTGGAGGTCAACAGCACTCAGCATGAAAAATAAGATCGGGATTTTCAACTGCAATGTGAAGTCAGTGCTACTTACCATATGGATCAAAGACTTGGCGCGTCATGAGGAGCACTTCAAACAAACTACACACACCTTCATCAATAGCTCTCTTCACTCCATACTACTCAAGATCAGAAAAGATCAGCAACAAGGAGGGATTTCTGGGAGTGAACCAGCTGAGAACCAATTGTGCATCAAATCTGCAGGAAAAAGTGGGAGTGGAGATTGGCCATACTACTCTGAGGAAACCATGAAGTTAGTGACATCACACTCCAGGCCATCACTCGAGTGCAACCTGAATGGGAAGCTCCGAGTTAGTTGGTTGTCAGTGCGATGGTGGGGTGACATGGCGGAGGAAGAGGTCGTGCGAAGAGGAGATGAAAGCAGACGTGGAGTCAGGTGATGAAAACGTTGGCGAAGAACTGAATGCAATGGAGACGTTCGTGGCTGAAGCCTTATGTTCCTCTAAGAATTAAAGGAAACAATAATACTAAAATAATACATATATATATATATTTGAATGAAATCAATCTCGCGGATTTCCTTTTTTTTCAATTTCCGTCATTGTGGTAAGAAAAACAAACAAACAAAGAAGGAAATTTTGATCAGTTTATCAGTGTTGTTTCTATAATAAACAGAAATCAAGTAAGAAAGAAAGAAAGATTAGCAGAAAATTACATAAAAATGGATGATTTTACACAGGAAGGATTTTGTAAAACACACAGGAAGGGAATGAAGTAAAAACAGAGAAAAACAATTAAAAACTCAAAAAAACAACATATAAAGTTCCATTTATCAGCCTGAAAAAAATATCAATAAGGGATGTGTGTCTGGGAAGAGCGATTAAACAAGCGAGCGCCAACACTCGCTCATATACAGTGTGTGTGTGTGTGTGTGTGATGCTACTTAATTTATTGATTGAAGCAAATTAAGGAGTTATCTGTCGATTATTTGCATTTACACCTAGTTGGCAATGTGCCAAGTCTTATTTATGGTAGGTGGATTCAAATTCCAAATATCTGTGGTTGTGGAAAGGGGAAGAATTGAAGAGGCTATCTGTTCTTCAATATAGGTGTTTGCTTTCAAACTATTGTGTTTTTTGTATTCCTTCACGTTCCCAGTGGAACATATGGGGGGGGGCTTCAAGCTGGAGGCTTGAAGTTTCTGTAGCAGTGGTGATTATTTTTACAGGATGGGGTTGCTAGCCACCTCATGCCCAACCTTCTGGCTTAGCGAGGTTTAGGAGTGCGTCCAGTGGCCGGGGATCGAACCCCGAACCATGTGCATGATCGGTGAGCATCCTAACCATTGTGCCACCGACGCATGTCGAAACTATTGTGTTAAATGGTATTATATAATGAGTAATATTGAGGTTAGGTGTGGAGGAGGTCAATTCAGTTGTTGGCTACTACGTGTGTTACACAACATGTATGTCGAGTCATTGACGAGTAATATTCACTGACATATATGATTGGGTTGGAAAAGCGACTGAGAAAAACATGGCATCAGTCCATGTATCCTATGTCTGTTGGTTTGAGGCACGTTGGACCGGCGGGGTGGAGAAGGGGTTGTAGACTGTCTCACTGAGATCCTCGAGTCATTTTAATAAACATGGCTCAAAATCGTTCTGAGTGGTATTCATTCTTGGTGATCTCTCAGATTCTTTAAATCCTCATTATTCTTCACATTAAAAATTCTCTCTGCCAGACACTTCCGTTCATTATAGTTTCTTTGAATTTTCATTGTGTTTGTGCGTTGTATGGAGTATGGTGACTTGAATTGTTCCACTTTTTGTAAAAGGTTATAGGTTGAAAAATCAATCTGATATCTAAATAGTTGCAAGATGAGTGTGCTCAAACCTAATTAGTCACAATTCCACTCACACACATCGACTGAGATGGTTAGGACATGTGTTACGTATGCCTTCCTCGACGGGCAATGTTACCTGACATAGGGTCAGGCTGGGAAAGAGCTAGCACGTGGTGGTCAAACCAAAACATGGCTTCATCAGTCAATGAAATCCACAACAGTTAGTTTAAGCCAGCCAGTCACGTAGGGAGGTGTAGACTTCCTGACTGGCTGGTTGGGGTCCTCGGGATGGTAAAAACCAATGAAGGCTGGAGACAATCGGTGATATGGCTCAAAATCGTCCTCAATGGCTAGCGCAGATACATCCACTCCCTGTGACTTATAATTTTCAATGAAACTATATTGTTCTTCGTTATTACTATTCCTTTTGTCTTATATCCCTGTCTACTATCTCTATTATGCATTTCTTCTACTTTCTTCTCTTGCTTTGTGTGCTACAAGGAGGGAGTGTGGCGACTTGAACTGCTGCACATCGGTGTAAAGTTCTATGTTGAAAACAGACAGACAGACAGACACTTTGTACTATTCCATAACTTATTGCTAATTGATCCTCAAGTTCGAGTTCCACTCTGCCTATTTCACTCTGGGTCACTTACTAGTGTTATCAACTCTTACACAATAGTCTAGTGTACATTTAACTCAATCATAACTGACTAACTAAATAACTAATCGTAGCTGTGATAAGGCGAACTAGTTAGAGAACCAGGGAAGTTTTCATACTCTGTCGATTAAGCATTCCAGTTTGTGGCATATGATTCTTCTCACTCCCAAAATTTCTGTAGAATAATCCTTTGTTCACCTTGATTGGTCTGTAGGTAGGTGGTAACCAATGTCATGCTTCTAGTCCTTGGTGTGATGCAGACTGAATTCTGTGATAGGTCAAGTTTGCAATGGAGTTTCCAAGCTGGGTTGCTTCTAGCCATTGGGGTGCACTTTGATTTAATGGTAGATGGTTGGAGGCAATCAGCAGGTAGCCTTGTCTGACTGACGTTTCGTGCTTGTTAGCTGGTACTCGTCAGCACTGCCTATCTATAATCTTGAAGAAATTCATGTCCCCTCTGAGATTCGAACCTCCTTCACCCAGTCGTACAGTCAGAGATGTTACAACTAAGCTATTTGAGCTCATGATTTACCTCCTGTAGGCCTGTAATGGATACTTTGATTGGTTACCAGGATGTGACCAATGTCACATTATTATATTATTATTATTATTGTTCCCTTGGGTTCCTAGTGGAACATAGGGCTTCAACTGCACGCCTCCACTTGCTTCTGTCTTCTGCTGTACTTTTCACTTGCATCCATGTTAGTCCATACTGTTTCAACTCCTCTTCACACGATCTCCTCCATGTCACCCTTGGACGTCCCACTCGCCGCTTCCCTTTCGGGTTCCACTCGAGCTATGGCCTGACGCGCGATGTCACCCAGCGGCCTCCTCAGCGAGTGTCCAATCCATCTCCACTTCTTTCTCCTGCATATTTGTTGAGCGATTGGTTCTTGTTTTGTTTGTTCCCATAGTTTCTTGTTGGTGATTCTTTCCGGCCATCTGATCTTCAGTATAGAACGAAGACAGCTGTTGATAAAGGTCGGCAACAGGCTGCTGGAAATATTCTTTGTGACCCTCCAAGTTTCTGATCCATATAGAAGAACTGACTGACTTGACGTTTGTATTGAAAATCCGAATTTTGTTGTTGATGCAGGCTGAGTGACGAAGATTTCCAGATTGGTTTCAGTTTGATGAATGTGTTTCTCGCCTTCCCGATTCTCGATTTGACATCCTCGTTCGTCCGTTCCTCCTGTAGTTGAGACAATGCTCCCTAGATAAGTGAGTGAATGAAGTTACCTCTCTCAAATCCCTCCCGTTGATGGTGATTGTCGCTGGATGCTGCTGCTGTTGTTGTTGGTAGATTATTTTCATAACCTCCGTGTTGTCTATGTTCACCTGGAGTCCTGTCTTTGCTGCTTCTTCGACCAGTTTGTCGGTTTTCGCTTGTAAGTCTTCGATTTTGTGTGACATCAAACATAAATCATCCACGAAATCCAGGTCTTCTAGGTTCTTCACGTCGGTCGAGGATATCCCTGTTTTCTTGTTTCCCATTGTCTGATGCATAATCCAGTCCAACACAATTAGGACTGAATTCTATTAAAGGTCAAGTTCGCAATGTCACCAAGTCACTATCCCAGTTCATCGTAGACTGCTCCCAACTATCTAATAGTAATCCCTGTTTTTATTGTACTTCTATTCTCTCAGGAAGGTGTTCATTTTTGACTACTACACCACTTTAGCTTGCAGAGTTTTTATTTGTTTGTTTGTTTCATTTCTCATTCTTTATGTCATAAATTATCGGTACACCATCGTCTGTACTCTCCCACTGTTGTTGGGAGTAGTAGGGTGGAGTAAGGTTGAAGGATGGATGAGAGCGTGTGAAAGGGAAGGGAAGGGAAGGGAAGGAAGTAGGCTATACATAATTTTATCATTTCGTGAGTTCCATATATTGCTGGGTGTGGGGGAGGATTAGTTTATTCTCACGACTCATTTTTCCTGTAGTTCTCATGCATAATATACTCAACTGTCATATAAGTAAATGAACACTACTCCTTATTACATCAATAATCCTAATGTGTCGACCTTTAAGGTTACAATGTTTCCCTCCTTCTAACTGGAGAAGATGCAGTTACATAGCTGCTAGATTAGTGATAAAGAGACACTAACGTCTCATTCATTATTCACATGACAACTGGGGATTATCTGTAGGGATTACAGCTAGCTGTCTGTAGGATCTTGTAGCTCAGTTGTTAGAGTGCCATGCTGGTAGTGATGTGCTGGTTGCTGGTTCATATGGCTGTGAGACCTGGCCATTGAGAGCGGAAGACATGAAAAGATTAGCTGTGTTCGATCATAGGTGTCTGCGTTCTATCTCCCACATGAAGTGGTATGATAAGGTGAGCAATATTGAGGTTAGGCGTCGAGTGCTAGGTAAGGAGGGGCAAATCAGTCGGCGAGACTGTGAAATTACATCGACTGAGGTGGCTAGGACATGTGTTACGTATGCCCAGTCATCGCCTTCCTCGACTGACGGGAAATGTTAGCTGATATAGGGCCAGACTGGAAAAGAGCTAACGGTGGTCAAACGAAAACATGGCACCAGTCAATGAAATCCACAACAGTTAGTCTAAGCCATCCACGTAGGAAGGTGTAGACTTCCTGGTTGGGGTCCTCCAAACGGTAAAAACCAATGGCTGGAAACAATTGGTGACATGGCTCAAAATCGTTCTCAATGGCTAGAGCAGATGCATCCACTCCTTGTGACTTATGATTTCCAATTAAACTGTTTCGTTCTTCGTTATTACTATTCCTTTGTCTCACACCTCTGTTTACTGTCTCTGTTATGCATTTCTCCTACTTTCCTCTCTTCCTTTGTGTGCAACATGGAGTGTGGCGACTTGAACTGCAGCACATTGGTGCAAAGTTCTATGTCGGAAACAGACAGACAGGGACTCGTGAATCCTGACTTCTGCCAATATCATCGGTGGTGATCCTGATAGGGTCGTGGATGCCGACACTGCTGAAGAGTCCCAAACTGCGTTGTGGGGGGGAGTGGGAAACAGCTATCTAGCACTGTCTACTGATTTCCCAGTAGTTCTCTAACTCATGTTATGAGTGGTGATCAAATCTGAAATACACACACACATACACATTACTCGGTTAACTAAATTAATTACCACACACACACACACCTCTCTAATTAAGTTATTTTATTGAGTTAAAATGAATTTTCTTAATTTTTCAACAACAAAAAACGAAACACACCTACAAGCTATAACACATCGAAGTATGCGAAATACCTACATGCTTATTATTATTATTATTATTCACATCCTCGATAGGTGGTGAGGGTGAAGGTGGAATGTCAAAGTGGTTGCTGATGAAACTCTATTATGTCTCACTCTGTATGTATTTATAGTTATAATTGACATTCCACTTTTTTCACACACACACACACGCACGCACACAACACAGACATACACATACACACACACACAATCAAGAAAACTTAGGCGAAAAGGAAAGCAGACAGTATTCTTTTCTCAAGTTTATCAACTTTATCAAATATTCTGGGTGTTGATGGTATTAGTACACGTGGGCGGGACAGGTCGGTGGCGGGGGCTGGAGATAATATTATTGAATTCCTCCCTGCATGTGTGCGTGTGTGTGCAGTTTTAGTTAATGAAATTGATTTTCTGTTTTTAGTGAAGTCTTTTTTGTGAATTCCAATGAATATTAATATTGATTGAGTAGTTTGTAGTGCTTGTGTGTTGCTATGCCAAGACACCTGACAAGTGTGAGTTTGCGTGTGTGTGTGTGTTTGTCTGCATGTAAGCAAACGGAAACCATTAGTAGTAGTAACCGAGTGATTTATTGGGATAGTTTAATAGTTTTCTGATCATCTGAGTCCTGTTATTTTAGCTGTCATTGTATATATGATACTCGTCAGAAGTGTGCTCTCACCAAACCCCTCACCTGTGATCCCTACAAGATCTCAAATTCGACTATTAATCTCTATCTCATTATGTTATGTTATAATCAAAAACCACTTGCATTTAGTAATGAGCGACACCTATTGTCTGTGAGGGCCAGTGATATTGCCTGGTTGTCCAAACTTCGGTTCTGTTCGGTTCCTCTGAACACCTTGAGCAGCAGTCTTCGTATGTTTGGCATGCGATTCGCCCCTAGAAAATGTCTGTCTGTCTGGATTCAACATAGAACTTGGCACCGAAGTGCAGAAGTTCGAGTTGCCACGTTCCAAATAGCACACAAAGGTAGACAAGAAAATGAGTGAAGATAATCAATAGAATTTTGACAAGTATAAGAGTGAAACAGAATGAGTAATGGTAGAAAGGAATATGAAAGATTACAGAGGCTGAATACATCTGCGTAAGCCATTGACAACGATTTTGAGCCATGTCACCTATTGTCTCCATCCATTGATTCTTAGAGTCCCGAGGGTGGGTCCCAACCCGGAAGTCTGCATCTCCCTACCTGACTCAGTTTAACTGTCAAGGATTTCATGGATTGATGAGGCCATGTTTTTGTTTGGCCACCACTTACTCTTTTCCAACCTGCACCTATATCAGTCAGCTAGTAATGCCCGTCCGTCGGGGGAGGCGATAGTTAGGCATGCGCAGTACGTGACCTAGCCATCTCAATCTATGTAACTTTGTAGCCTCTTCGATTGATTTTCCCTCTTTGTCCAACACTCTACGCCTAACGTCAACATTACTTACCTTATTATACCACCTAACGTGAGAAAGAGATCGTAGACATCTATGATCAAAAACAGTCAACCTTTTCATGTCTTCAACTCGTATTGGCCATGTTTGAGAGCCATAGAGAAGGACGGAGCGAACTGTTGAGCAGTACACACGTCCCTTGGTTGATAGTCGGATGTCACGCCTACGCCAGAGATGGTGTAAGTTAGCGAAAGCAGCCCGAGAAGTTGTCATTCACAAATTATTGAATTTCAATTCAATGAATGAATGTGTTATGTATGAATATTATGACCTTGTAGACTACGAGCGAATCTAACTTAATGCGCTGGCTAATCTGTCCTAATCGCACGTCAACAACAACAACAGTACCGCCGGGCACGCAAGACAAAGAAAGAAGACTGGACTGTTGTAGAGACAGTAAAAGCTCTCGTATCAACGTCCAGTCTTCTTTCTTTGTCTTGCGTGCCCGGCGGTATTGTTGTTGTTGTTGACGTGCGATTAGGACAGATTAGCCAGCGCATTAAGTTAGATTCGCTCGTAGTCTACAAGGTCATAATATTCACATACATAACAAATTTGGCGACGGGTTTGCTCAAGATGGACCCACTGCGTTTAGAGAAACTAATGGAACAGCAGCTAAAAATGTTGGAAATGCTTGCTGGTCTACAGATATCACGCCCTGCCGATTCATCTACAGCCAACGACAGCATTGGTAGTAGCATCTCAGAATTCGTTTATGATCCAGATGCGAACGTGACTTTTGATACCTGGTTTCGCAGATATGAAGACCTATTTCGAGTAGACTTTGCGGATAAAGATGATGCCTGGAAAGTACGGCTTCTACTTCGTAAATTGGGAGCAGATGAGCTAGATAAATATTGCAACTTAATTCTCCCACAGAAGCCCAGCGAAAGATCATTCGATGAAACTGTCCATACCCTTCGTCATCAGTTTGGTGATCAGAGATCTTTATTCAACATTCGATATCATTGCATGAAACTAGTTCTGAACGAAAATGATGATATCCATACTCAGTTGGGTATAGTCAATCGCACGTGTGAACGTTTCAAAATTGAAATCGCTCTCAGAAGACCAGTTCAAGGTATTGATTTTCATTTGTGGTTTGCAGTCCCCCAAATTTGCTGACATACATAACAGAATGATAGTGAGGCAATCGGCCACAGGAAGCCTTGCGACTAGTTTTGATTCTTAGTTGCACCAAAAAATAACAGAATGAATGGTCGAAGGAGCTTGTCTCCTAAGTCGAAGATCTTGTATTCGATCCCTGGTTGGATCGTCGATGTGTACTGCTAAATAGTCATAAACTGGGATTAAGACATCTATTCACTGTTTTTCTTTACTTGCAATGATTCTCTAACCTCCCTCTATCGGCTCTTGTGGATATCTACACTGAAACCTTTTCAATTGTTGGTTTGAAGGGATTTGATTGGTTATAGGTTTGATCGTGAGTTGACATCAGTTAGAGAACCACTCGAAAACCTTGGGAGTACTGGGCAGCTGTTTGGCATCCACTAGAATTTGAACTTCGAGTCTTCCGCTTACAAGGTGAGGTTGTAGACCATCCAGATTATTCGAATGCTACTCTCAAGTCTGTGTGGAGGTCAACAGCACTCACCATCAAAAATAAGATCCGGATTTTCAACTCCAATGTGAAGTCAGTGCTACTTACTATATGGATCAGAGACTTGGCGTGTCATGAAGAGCACTTCGAACAAACTACAGACCTTCACCAACAGCTGTCTTCGCTCAATACTGAATATCAGATGGCCGGCCAGAAAAGATCAGCAACAGGGATCTCTGGTAGAGAACCAACCAAGAACCGATTGTGAAACAAATAGGCAGGAAGAAATGGAGATGGATTGGCCATACTCTGAGGAAACCATCAAGTGACATCACTAGACAAGCCATGCTCGAGTGGAATCCGAAAGGGAAGCGGCGAGTTGGTCGTCCAAGGGTGACTTGGAGGAGGTCATGTGAAGAGGAGATGAAAGCATATGGGCAGACCTGGAGCCAGGTGAAGACTCTAGCAGAGAACCGAACGCAATGGAGACGTGCGCGGCTGAAGCCCTATGTTCCTCTAGGAATTAAAGGAAATAATAATACTAAGAAAGAGTCCTAAAGCAGGAGGATAAAACACACTTGTCCAGTACTCCTTGTTGGTTTTCTGATGGTTCTTCAGCTGAAGTCAGCTCAGTGATAACACCTCTCTACCTAATAGTTATTGGATTAAATTATTCTCTCTACACATATATTTGATTTTACAAATGTTTAGTGATTCAAACTACTGCACATATTTATACAGAGTTCAACGTTAAAAATCCAGTTCAGTGCCTGTTGTTGTTCTTGCTGCGACTACTTGTATTGTCGTGACCAGTAGGGTGCTGCAGCAGGTTGAAGGTGAGGCAGTAGTAACCCATCAAAAAAGACATTGCGAAGTGGTCGTGCTATGTCATGAATTGGCAGAAGTTAGAATTCATGAACTGGCCATTGGATCGGGTCCCAGTGGCTGAATGGTCTACGAGCTCGCTAACTTGTAACCAGAAAGTCCTGGGTTCGAATCCTGGTGGGTGCGTAGTGTTGAAGAGTCTCTAACTAGGACAAGATGGCTGTCCAGTACTCCTTTCAGGTTTTCCAATGGTTCTCTAACCGATGTCAGCTGATGATGAAATCTTGTAACCAATCAAACAAAATCCCTATAAAACCAATACTTGAAAATAGATTTGATGCTCACTTGTGACTGGCCCTATTCAGGCAGCGATCTGGCGTTCTAGTGGGAAGCCATGACCAGTAGGGTGCAGCAGGTTGAAGGTGAGGCAGTAACTCATCAAAGAAGACATTAATTGTTTGTTTCAAGGATATTTTGACGATGATGTTGTAATCTATTGGCTTTGATGGATAAATAAACAGCTAATAGGAAATTTGGTGGTCACTACTAGTTTGAGTCCACCTCTAATGATTTCATTCTCTCCTTCACCTCTAATGTCTATTTTTGCTCAGTTGCCCTGGTTGTATTGATTTCCAATTGATTGAAGCAAAGAAATGATGTGCTTTTATAAAAAAAACAAACAAATTACTATTCACGTCATCATAAATACGTTCGTTATTGCTGGCTTGGACGGTTTCGCATATTTCGTTTTTTTTTCAAAATTAAGATTTTGATATTTGATATTCATTGATTAATCAGACTTTGTTTTTTTTATTGATTTCCTTCGATTTTTATAACTTTAGATCTTGCTGGTCATCACAGTCAAATCAATACTTTAAATGATTCAGATCAAATGATGAATTCACCGTCAACAATCAATTGTACTAAATGCAGTACGCCTGAAATGGAACGTGCTGCCAATTCCACCTGTATAACTCGTATCTCTGGTTCAGGGGATAATATTGGCCCACGGAGTAGCAGTTTAAGCAGTGGTCGTGGAAGTAGTGAAGGGATCGGAAGTCGTAGTGGTAGTGGTGGCAGTGGTGGAGCTGTTAGTCGTAGTAGTAGCAGTGGTCACGGCGGAGCGACTGCAATGATTCTCTGTCCATCGTCGAGTGTGAACACTGCGATACCACCGTCGAGTAGTTACAGTAGCTCGGGTAGTAATTCTAGTACAGGGAGTAATCCATCGGCGTCTAATGTCAGTGGTATGGTGGATCATCTAGTGCCTGGACCTGGACCAATTCTTCTTCCGCATAAATTATCATCATTTGGAGTGTCTAACTCTTCCTTCTCCACGGTTGCGGCTTCCACCTCTGGAGAAAGTGTTAATATGGCTAATTCAATATCCGATTGTCAAACTGTTCACTCACAGCCTACTTTACCTCCTTTAGCACCTGCTCTTCATAATCATCATCATCAGATGTATTCAGAAAGAGGAGGCGGTGGTACTCGTCAACCTCCGGCTTATTATTATCATGCTAATGCAGCAGCAACAACAACTCATCGAGGGATTACAGAGTCTGGGGTAAGTTTTAATATAATGGGAATTTTCATATCGACCTTATGCGATAATTACGAATAATTAATTTTTCAGCCAGCCTCTCGATTTGTTAGACTTATGTCGGCCTCTCCTAGCTGAGGATCTGTGGTGACTCTGTGTATTCGATCATCACTCGGTCGGTCGGTCGGTTTTCGATATAGAACTGTGCACATATGTGCGGCAGTTCAAGTCGCCACACTCCCTCCTTGTAGCACACAAAGCAAGAGAAGAAAGTAGGAGAAATGCATAATATAGACAGTAAACAGGGGTGTGAGACAAAGGTATAGTAATAACGAAGAACAAAACAGTTTCATTGGAAATCATAAGTCACAAGGAGTGGATGCATCTGCGCTAGCCATTGACAACGAGGATTTTCAGCCATATCACCGATTGTCTCCAGCCATTGGTTTTTACCGTCCCGAGGACCCCAACCAGGAAGTCTACACCTTCCTACTTGGCTTAGACTAACTGTTGTAGATTTCATTGACTGGTGAAGCCATTTTTTGGTGTGACCACCACATGCTAGCTCTTTTCCAGCCTGACCCTATGTCAGCTAACATTTCCCGTCAGTCGAGGAAGGCGATGACTAGGCATACGTAACACATGTCCTAACCATCTCAGTCGATGTAATTTCACAGCCTCGTCAATTGATTTCCCCTCCAACTCACCTAGCACTCGACCGATGCCTAACCTCAATATTGCTCACCTTATTATACCACTTCACACACACGGGAGATAGAACGCAGACACCTATGATCGAAGACAGCTAATCTTTTCATGTCTTCCACTCTCAATGATCAGGTCTCATCGCCATAAAGGAGGACGGAGCGGACTGTTGAGCAGTACACACGCCCTTTGGTCGATAGTCGGATATCACGTCTACTAGGCCAGAGACGGCGTAAACTGGCATATGCGAAACCAGCCCTCTGTATTCGTGCTGAGATTTCGTCAGAGATCAACCCGTTGGCGTTGGCTGATAGTACTTCCCAAATAAGTGAAGCGGTCAACGTGTTCTACCACTTCACTTCCTAGTTCTAATCGATCATCACTGCCTCCTCTAGAATCACTTGCGTCTGATGGTATCCTAGTGCAACTGATTTTGAGGTCCAGTAGTGTTTGTTTGGACACAACGAAGATCACCAATCATTGAGTGTAGTCATCTTAAAACATCTACCTCGGTGGCTTGGATATGTGCTATGAAATGTCATCCTAGAAGCTCACTTATCGGTGACTTTTCGGAGAGGTGGTCAGCCCATGTGACGTGGCGCTCTGGGATGAAGGATATTTTTACTAAGTAGGTTAACAGCATCAATTGCTACATCACGACTCCCTAGTTGGCGTCCAAGAGGTAGCTCAAATCGGTGACTCGAAATCTTAAGCAGATATGGTCAAGAATCGTGATCACAGTGACAAACATGCTGTAATTTCCTTTTCCCTTGCATTTTTGAAAGTAATGTGAAGCGATGAATGTTGAACGATGGATGAGCTTACTTCCTTTCTGTCTGGATGACGTCCTTCATTTTGTGTGGCGCATCCCTGGATGCACATAATGTACTACTACCAAGTCTGTGTTTTGAGTGATGATTGAAAAACAACTTGATCATTGTCGGATCCGCCATGTGAATGCCACAAGGCTAGTTTAACTGAGAAAAATTTCATTATTATAGAACAGCAGTTCAAGTTGTTACACTTTATGAGAAAGCACACATATAAGTAAAATGGACAACGAATAATTACATGAGGTATAACGAGGATTTCATGAATATGAAATATCGAACTACTTAGTGCCATATCTGTTATCTGACTGAATCAGTGGCTTGAGCAATCGACTTTCAGCGCCAATGGTCCCTGGATTCCGACATCAGACTAGTCATATTGTTGTGAGAGCTGGCTGCTAGCTAAAAATTGTAGACAGCAATTTACTTCAGTGTTACGTCCTGAATCGGGGTCATGAGAAAAAACAATAATAAAGCTTAACATTGAGGAACTCAACAACCAGTCACAGAAGACTTAACATGTGCAAATACGATTCGCAGATGTATGGCTTAACTTTCTGAGAAATGGTCACAAATAGATGACAGAATAACCCTCAGCAAGAAAGCAACCAATCAGATGACGTTGCTTCTCTGCTAACAATAACGCTAATAATAATGTACATAAAAATCCAATAATAATAATAGTAATAGTAAGTTTGTTTCAAACAGTATTCTCGATTCAGTTTGAAAATCTTAGTATGTTATAGATTATTGAATCTAATGTTCTGTTGGTATAGTATAGTGAGGGTAAATACAAAATTAACTGTTATAATACAGCTTAAATTATGTCCACACTTATGAAAAAATATAAACAAAACAAAAAATTGAGAGGATTATAAATAAGACAAATACAATAACAATAAAGGTTGATGTTGTAAGGGTGGAGGAAATGGTTTATTTAAAAGTGCAAAGAAGGTTACTTAGTTCATGCCTGACACTATTTTCATCACATAAAGTACGTGCTAAATATGGTATAGTGGAATTTTTATACTTAGACGTACATGCGTAAAGTTTCCTGAAAAGACTTCTTGTTTTACCTGAAGAGACACAAGGTTGGAGCTGCAGGTGAAGTGGATGCTCACAGTCTGACAAAATTCCTTTAGCGAATTTGTTGCATGACATCAAGTGCCTATCAGTGTCAATGTCAACGATATGGTTCGGTGGGATACCACTCGTCCTACTGACAGTCTTCAGAGTTCTACGAAGTATGACATAGTCTTTTTTAAGCAATCCAGGAAAGAATAAGGGTGAACAGTAAAGAAGAATAGGTAGAACACACGAGTTGACAAACTGTAAGAGGAGGGGTTGGGTTATGCTTGAGTGCCTCAACTTCTTAATGTAAAAAGTCAGACGAAATATTCTTTTAGAAATCGCTAAGACATGAGAAGACCAGGATAGGTCAGAAGAGAGAATTAATCCAAGATACTTAATGACAGACTTGATTTCTATGTCATCATTATCATCAATTTTGCAAGGGTCATAGAAACCAACGGCTTCATTTAACTTTCGTTTACATCGGAAACTGAAATTAACAGTCTGACATTTAGAAGGATTAAGTTAAAGGCCGTTAGATGAAGACCATTTGCTAATTCCTGATAGAAAGTTGTTTATCTTAGTACAGTCAAGCTGGGAGTTAACAGACATTGAAATAGTTAGAGCATCGGCATACTCTAAATATCTGTTGATTTTCTGAATAAACGATCTGTTGCCTGGTCTTTGTCTTCTGTCGGTACAATATAGTTGGTATCGTCAGTCTTTTAGTCACCAGAAAGAATTTTTCCAGTCTGTGTAAGACACATTTGACGAGTCGGGTCTGATGATCACTATGCAATCGCCTTTCGAATGATGTAGGTGTGTCAGATTCCGAATAACAGGACCTATTGGCTGAAATTTGAATAGTTAAGTAGCCTAGTAGCCACATCATTATTATTGTATTGTTATTATTGTTCCCTTGGGTTCCTAGTGGAACATAGGGCTTCAACTACACGTCTCCACTTGCTTCTGTCTTCTGCTGTACTTTTCACCTGCATCCATGTTAGTCCATACTGTTTCAACTCCTCTTCACACGATCTCCTCCATGTCAACCTTCGACGTCCCACTCGCCGCTTCCCTTTCGGGTTCCTCTCGAGCATTGGCCTGACGCGCGATGTCAACCAGCGACCTCCTCAGCGAGTGTCCAATCCATCTCCACTTTCTCCTGCATATTTGTTGAGCGATTGGTTCTTGTTTTGTTTGTTCCCATAGTTTCTTGTTGGTGATTCTTTCCGGCCATCTGATCATCAGTACAGAACGAAGACAGCTGTTGATAAAGGTCTGCAACAGGCTGTTGGAAATATTCTTTGTGACCCGCCGCCAAGTTCCTGATCCATCCGTATAGAAGAACTGACTGACTTGACGTTTGTATTGAAAATCTGAATTTTGTTGTTGATGCAGGCTGAGTGACGAAGATTTCCAGATTGGTTTCAGGTTGATGAATGTGTTTCTCGCCTTCTTGATTCTCTATTTGACATCCTCGTCCGTTCCTCCTGTAGTTGAGACAATGATCCCTAGATAAGTGAATACTTTACTTCGGCTATCTCCTACGGGAGGATGAGCCGGCTTCATGAACATCTCGAATCAAGAGAGTTCATGGAGTTTCATGGGAATTTGGTACGAGTGATGTCCCCAGAATCGCTCGGCCTTTTGTTTGAGAGTGCAGCTCTAGCCTTTACACAACCAAGTGTGACCTACAAGGCAGTAGAAGTGGAGTAGGGAGTCCACTATCCATTTGGAGCCGGTGACCGGAGTTCGGTTCATATGCCTTTTTGAATGGGGCCAGACATCCAGGACATCCAACAAGCCCTTTGTCCATACGTCTGCCGATGAGCTCCAGTGAGCTTCATACGCCAGTCGTTGGAGGTTTGGAATCAGGGTTTAGCCATCTCCCCTAGACTGTCATCCAATGGACAGCCAAGCCGGTGAAGAGCGCCGGGCATCCGCTTTCGCCCTCTCACTTTGGTGAAAATCACCTCCGCCACGTGAAGGCAGTGAGTAGGACTTCCTCAGGAGAGGCTATGTAAGACGCCCGGTCATATGGGAGCATTTCAAGAGGTGTGTGGAGGGGTGGCCAACCCGCAGCGCATGGCACCCACCCCCGACCATCCTGAGGCTTTGGAGGCTAGATAAGTGAATGAAGCCACATCATTATTGAATATATTTGTGCGTTGAAGTTTTAGTAGCAACTTGGTTAAGTTTTGGGGGTGGAGTTGCTAGCACCACGCCCCAACCCTCCCTCTTTATCCGGGCTTGGGACCGGCTAGAATACTAGTGACCTAGTAATCTAGGCGAGGTTTAAGCCACATCATTAGTACATCAAAAAATCTCTTTTGGCAGGTGAGGAACAAGAGTGATTTTCTTTCCAAATATATTTTCTATTCTAAAAATTTACTGTTTTACTTGATGATTCATCTCTTTGTTTGATATATTGTTCCCAGAATTCAGATTATGAATCAAGAGCACTGGGAACAGACTCGTGTACAACTGCGAATCGGTCTATGCCGTCTCCTTACATCAACCAGACAACATCGTCATCCGTATCGATTTCCTCTTCTGCACCGCCATTTCCCTCGACATTTTTACAATCTACCAAGCAATCTCCTCATCCTCACAACACCAACAACAACAACAACCGGATTTAATTAGTCAAATCAATTCACGAATCCCTTGGCGTCCACATATTCATCATCCTCCGCCACCGTTATCACCTGGCCTACCAAGACGATTTATTGATGGTGTCCTCCCGACTGACACTTCTGCGAATCATCCTCATAATAATAATAATAGTAATGTGATACAATATTGTTCATCAGGTCAATCATCTCCTTCACCGGCTGGTTCAGCTACACCTGTACCCACACCGAGACGTGAATCACTCGCCGCTGGCGGCGGGGGTACCCCATTGTCACAACGAATTGCAAACTTACCTCTTGGTAGTAGTAATAATTATAGTCATTCAATGAATACTGGAATAAATCATGATCTATGCGATCGGACAGTTGTTACTAATAATAGTATGATCTATCCGCCTCCAATTGCTACACGTCCAGAGAAAACCAAGTCTATAGTAAGTTATTATCATTGTTACTATTGTGATTATATTTTTTATGATGGATGTTTCAATATCAATCAATCTATCAATCGATCGATCAATATTGTTGAACAAAACCACCACTTACAGTCACGTACTGACTGGAGAACTTTATGTGCTTCTGGATGTGCGTGGGTGATTATTGTTACTTCTCGGTCGCTCACATCATGGGATTTGATTTTTTTCTAGGCGTACCTAAAACAGAAAGAGGATTGGTGTTGCGTTATCCCAAAGTTCAGGAGACAATCGCTTGAGGTCACTGAGTTGATTATTATAGGTGTTACTAAGTTGTTATTAAGAACTTACCTCTGGCTACGGACCGCCGTAGGGTAAGTTGAGATGTACATTTTCCAGGGCCGATCTTTTCTAACTCCCCCTCCGGAGTGTAGGAAGATAGCTCAGCTGACCTACCGATCATCTGAGGGAAACAACTTACTGCTGCTGTTATATCCCCATTCGCTAGCAGTACAACTTCATCCGCAGACCCCCAGAATAGTGTAAACATCTTACACTTTGCCGGTAATTGCGTTTAGTCTAGTCGTTATCCTAACAACCTTTCCTGTTGTTGTTGTTGTATCCTTTAATTCCTAGAGGAACATAGGGCTTCAGCCGTGTGTCTCCATTGAATTCGGTTCTCTGCTATAGTTTTCACCTGGCTCCATGTCTACCCACATGTTTTCATCTCCTCTTCACATGACCTCCTCCAAGTCACCCTTGCACTGACGACCAACTCACCGCTTCCCTTTTGGGTTCCACTCGAGCAATGGCTTGTCTAGTGATGTCACTTGATAGTTTCCTCAGAGTATGGCCAATCCATCTTCATTTCTTCCTGCCTATTTGTTTCACAATTGGTTCCTGGTTGCTTCGCTCCCAGAGATTCCTGTTGCTGATCTTTTGTGGCCGGTCATCTGATCTTGAGTATTGAGCGAAGACAACTGTTAATGAAGGTCTGTAGTTTGTTTGAGATGCTCTTCATGACGCGTCAAGTCTCTGATCCATATGGTAATTAGCACTGACTTCACATTGGAGTTGAAAATCCGGATCTTATTTTTCATGCTAGGTGCTGTTGTCCTCCACACAGACTTGAGAGTAGTGAAAGCTTGTTTGCTTTTCCGATTCTTGCTTTGATATCCTCGTCATTTCCGTCGGCCTGTAGTTGAAACGATGCTTCCCAGGTAGGTAAAGGAGGTTGTTTCTTTTAGGTTCCTTCCATTTATGTCGATTGTTGTCTGTTGTTGGTGTTGCTGTTGGTGGTGTTGGCCAGGAATCTTCATTACCTCTGTCTTCTCTGTGTTCACCTGAAGGCCTGTCTTTGATGCTTCTTATGCCAACTTGTTGCTTTTCGCTTGCATATCTTCCAGTTTGTGGGAAATCAGACAAATATCATCGGCGAAGTCCAGATCCCCCAAGTATTTTGTGTGAGTCCATTTTATGCCTGTTTCCTCATTGCCCGCCGCTGTTTGTCGCATTATCCAGTCTACTGCAATCCTGGCTTAGTAGGATCTCTGGGGATTAGACGTCCCATCTAGTTTAGCTCGTTGGGTCATTTCTAAACATGCAAGCCTGACCACTACATCAAAGTAGCAGCTATCAGTCGGGACAATCGCATACAGTTTACAATAGGCACGTCATTTGTGCACATGCGGGCTAAGTGATATACTACTTGGCTTCGCAAATCTCGGTAGATTGAACTGGCATTCGAATCTCTGATCTTACTGGCTGGAAGTTGAGCGTCTAGCTAGACGACAATGGCGCTTAATAAAGTTTCATTAAATATCCGTGTAGTTATGTCAGCCCTCATTTTCTGTTCACTATTGTCATACGTGATAAGAAATTAATGGAGTGTATGTGGATTTCCTCCTCCTCAAACATCATTTGTAGGAGAATCATTGGAAAATAAGAAACATTAAACACAGTTGTATCGTTGTCATAGTTCGGGATTCTTCAGTAGGGCACACATCCGTAACTCTAATAGCGATGGTATGATATGATATGATATGATATGATGGTATGATATGATTATGAGCAATAGTTTGTGCTCGAAACGTCATCAGTAAATATTACTCTATAACACTGTGAGACTCTATCAAAATAAAAATTTACCCATAATGGAATTACACTCTACCACAGTGCCCAGGTTTTATTCTTATATCTAATAGCGATGATCAATTCTAAGATCTTCAGGAAAGCGAGGTTAACCCCGTCGACAATTCAGCCATGAGCTTAGAATTCAACGACCTGTTTACCCTTCATTTTTTTCTGTTTTATACTTTTACGAAGTTTCAGTAGCAGTGGTGTTTTTATGGGATGGGGGATTGGTAACCTCACGTCTAACTTTCCCTCTTTGTCAGACTTACAACCGTCTAGGGGTGGTATATTTGTGAGCCGGCCGGTAATCGAACCCCAGATCACTTGCATAGTTGGCGAGAATTTTACCGCTGAACCACCGACGCACCACCATGTTTTATCCTAACTTCTGTTGTAACGACAGAAGACAAGGACCAGACGACAAATTGTTTATTGAGAAAATCAACAGATATTTATAGATTTTTATGCACATTATTGTCAGTGGAGAAGCAACGCCTTCTGATTGGTTGTTTTCCTCCTAAAGCTTATTTCGTACTGCTTGTAACCGTTTCTCAGAAAGTTAAGCCATGTATCTGCGAATCGTATTTGCACATGCTAAGTCTTCTGTGATTGGTTATTGAGTTCCTCAATGTTAAGCTTTGTTATTGTTTTTTTACTCATGACCCCAATTCGGGAGGTAACACTGACGTAAATTGTTGTCTGCCATTTTGGCTTATCCGCAGCTAGCTCTCTCTCACCACACTGTTAATTCGCGGTATTTAACGCTACTACCAATTAAACCCTCTACTATGTAAATATGAAGTGATTGGTAATAAATGGAGGATGTTAAGTGTGCCAACTTTTGCTTTTGATAGATTCTTCCAGCTTCAAAGTGTAGTCTAGTATTGTATTCTGATTGATGGTGTATGGTTGGCAGTTGGATCCAGGACGTGTGTTCCATCCTATTCGGGACTAGTTGGCTGGAAGTATCTGCATTCCTCAGTGAGTGATGATTTCCCTACTGAGACTCGAACCCTGCACCCATCTCGTTTCAAATACCGAAGCATTTATCCACTAGGCCACATGGGCCACAAGAGGCATCTTTTGTGCAATCGGTATCATTTATTATGTTGTTTTAGACTTTAATTTACATTTCCTGTTGATTGATTATGTTGAATACATCCAGTTGACGAGTCCCAGATAGCACGAAATGCACATTTTGGATTCCACTGCTAGCCGCCACAACATCAGCCAAAATAATTTCAAACAAAATGCGTGTTTTTAACACAGCACTGTAGATGTAGGTAAATGTATTATAATTATTATTAAAACATAAACTTGGTACATTGTAAAGGCACCAGGAGATGCGTTACACAAATCTAATAGTTTATCCAAAGGCTGGGATTACTACCCAGATGCATCAACCGAATCAAGTGGTTGTTTTCAGTGGTCTCACCCGCACCCCTCCGCCAGACCCTTTGAGATGAAGTCTGATCCACAAGACAATGAAGCACCGTTAGATACTGCGTTCCCATGGTTCCATACGGCATTCGACGATCCCTTGAGGTTCTGGAACCCCAATGTGCACACTACATGTTTGCGATCAAGGTTTTGTCAGCTTCCAGTCAGTTTTTAAGCTCTAGACGTTCTCATTCACCCTTTCACTTCTGTGAGGAACACCCTCGCCACGTGAAGGTAGTGAATAGACGTCACCTGACATGAACAAGGCATGGTCATATGAGAGCATTTAGAGAGAATGAGTAAGACCAAAGTCTACGCACGTTTATAAGAATAAAACTTGGGCACTGTGGTAGAGTGTAATTGTGCTCGAAACGTCATCAGTAAATATTACTGTATTACACTGTGAGACTCTATCAAAATAAAATTTACCCATAATGGAACTTCGCACGCTTAGTCGTACTAGGTCGTTTTTGGGGGCAAATGTGAACCATCTATTGGTGCACGTTTACGTGTTTCATATATTCCTTCGTCATTTGTAAAAACTAAATCAAGTGTTATGTCAAGTCGAGTGGGGAATTTGACAATGTTTGAGTGCCCAAGTGCTTCAAGGAAAGAGCAATCTGACGAGTTGAAGTCCCCAGTAATAACAGATAGAGAGTTGTCGAAGTTGGCAGCGGCAAACATGGTGCATTCGTCAGCAAAATTTGAAAGATTAGATAGTGAGCAACTTGGAGAAATGTACATGTTTGTAACAAAGATATGTTTATATTTGGGGAGATGTTTGGAACGACATTTGACGGTAATACAGTCTATGAATTCATTTGAGAATGAGAAGCAGACATTATTAGAAATAGACCATTTGAAGTGAATAAAAGTTGCAACGCCGCCCCCATTTTTCTTATTACGACATTGTTGGTCTTGTCTAAACAGGATAAAGTCCCTTAGTGAGATGAGATTGTCATCATACAGTTCATGTAACCATGTTTCTTGTAATTTGATTATTGCAGTATTATGATAAGTGTCAGTGGACATTAAAGATTGTAGGTACATTATCTTGTTAGGCAGAGAGAGGCAGTTAGTGTTCATTATGACAGGGACCGTAGTTAGGTGTATTGGTGTACGTTTAAGACCTCTCTGCCAACCACTACGATACTTCCTCCTTGATTTCTTGGGAATATGAAAGTCATTGGGTCGTAAGTGATCCTTTTAGAATTCATATTTAGGTGATAAATAGATAGGAGTAAACAGTAGATTGGATGCAATATGTAGATATTATGATGGCAGGCTCAAAAATTCGAACAGGCTGCCAAGGTCAACAAAGCCTAAGTTGGTTAGTTGGCAACACAGTAGGGAGTGTATAGTGTAAAGATAAATACAACTGTAACTCGTTTCTTGTGCCTCTCCCCCCCCGCTCACCCAAAAAAGAGGGACAAGAAAACACATTGACAAATCATATAAACAGTTTGTTCAGTTGATTGTTTTTTTTTCTATTACCGTTTAGAAAGAAGATAAATGATGGAGATCTTTTCCAGTGTACCGTGGTGTAGTGTATTGTTTTTAGTACGGCGCAGGAAAGAGTTTGATTATTATTATTATTATTATTATTAGAATACTACATGACAATTTATTAAAAGTGATTCTCAGTCCCTTTGCGTGTGTGAGCGAGAGGAACAAAGAGACACAATGGAAGGCATTCGATTGCCTACAGTCGTCTAGACTAGCTTAGATTATTATTATTATTATTATTCAATCCTAAATGTATACATGTAATCACACACATACACACACACACCGAAAGGAAGAGAGAGACAGATTGATTTATGCACCTTTCCTAGTCGCGTTTTTTTCTCTCATTTCAATATAGTTTATATTTGGCTAGTTTACATCTATATTTATTTATTTATTTATACGGAATTCAGAGTTGATTTATATATAACTGTGTTATATAACTTAGTCAAATATTAGTTACCCTGGATAGAATTTTCTATGTACTAGGCTATATTATTATTATTATTATTATTATTATTATTATTATTATTCAAGTATTGGTTTTTGTAGGGATTTGATTGATTGACTGGTTACAGGATTTCATCATGAACTGACATCGATTAAGAGGACCATTGGAATACCAGCTAGGAGTACTGGACAACCAGCTGTTTTGTCAGCCTCATTTGGGGCTGTTCATCGGTACTCCTTCTAGGCGAGGACGCTGACAAAATGCAGAGTCTTCTGAACATCTTGAGCAACAATCTTCGTATGTTGGGCATGCGACTAGCTCCCGTCAAATGCAAGATGATGTTACAGGATTGGGCTACACCAACTCCTAGATTAGAAATAGGAAGTGAAGTGGTAGAGCACGTTGACCGCTTCACTTATTTGGGAAGTACCATCAGCCCCAACGGGTTGATCTCAGACGAAATCTCAGCACGGAAACAGAGGGCTGGTTTCGCATATGCCAGTTTACACCGTCTCTGGCGTAGACGTGATATCCGACTACCGACCAAAGGGCGTGTGTACTGCTCAACAGTCCGCTCCGTCCTCCTTTATGGTTGTGTGACCTGGCCATTGAGAGCAGAAGACATGAAAAGATTGGCTGTCTTTGATCATAGGTGTCTGCGTTCTATCTCTCACGTGAAGTGGTATAATAAGGTGAGCAATATTGAGGTTAGGCGTCAAGTGCTAGGTAAGGAGGGAAAATCAGTCAACGAGGCTGTGAAAATACATCTATTGAGATAGTTAGAAGACATGTGTTACGTATGCCTACTCATCGCCTTCCTCGACATCGGGCAATGTTAGCTCACATGGGGTCAGGCTGTGAAAAAGTTAGCGGTGGTCAAACGAAAACATGGCACCAGTCAATAAAATCTACAACAGTTAGTCTAAGCTAGCCACGTAGGAAGGTGTAGACTTCCTGGTTGGGGTCCTCGGGACGGTAAAAACCAATGGTTGGAAACAATTGGTGACATGGCTCAAAATCGTTCTCAATGGCAACGCAGATGCATCCACTCCTTGTGATTTATAATTTCCAATGAAACTATATTGTTCTTCGTTATTACTATTCCTTTTGTCTCATATCCCTGTCTATTATCACTATTTTGCACTTCTCCTACTTTCTTCTGTTGCTTTGTGTGCTACAAGGAGGGAGTGTGGGGACTTGAACTGCCGCACATATGTGCAAAGTTGTATGTTGAAAACAGACAGACTCATCACTGAGGTTTGAACTCATGACCTTCTGGTTCCAAGACTAGCGAGCTCGTAGATCATTAGCAGCCACTGGGACACCTGATCCAATGGCCAGGCCATGAATTCCAACTTTTGCCGATTCATCACATAGTGTGGCCACTAGCGAATGTCATCGGCGGCGAGTATTTGTCCTCACACCCGCCGACCTGCTGTACACCGCTGGTTTCGACTTCTCACTAGAACCCAGGTAACTACCTACCTACCTACCTGAATAGGGTCAGTCGCTGGTGAGCATCAGATTGATACTAAAGTGTTGGTTTACAGGGATTTGATCGATTGGTTTCAGGATTTCATCATTATTGGATGTTAATTGGTGGATGGTGACTACCAGTGGACTCCAGGATACGTACTTCGTCCTATTTGAGGCTCGTCATCCGGATACACCTTTCTTGTGTTCCCAGTGAAACATTAAGCTTCAACAGTACATCTCCATTTCAATATGTTCTCCGTAGACTTGTAGCGGTGGAAGACAAAAGACATGGTATCTCTCTATAGGCAAATTATGTACACCATATCTTCAACGAACCATTTGCACAGATCTTTCGTGTTGTACTACCTCCAGCCTTCATATTCTCTCTATGTGTGTTCATTTCATGTCTCCCGTGTATCTCGGCGACAGTTTATCATTTGCCTTCTCTGACATCAAATCTATCTCCCTGTTATTTGATGTTTTTTATGCCGACTGATGAACGTCTCTTTATACATATACTACTGATAAATCTTATCAGTAGCACACGACACAGCCTTCTTTTGGTAGGCTTCACGATTCCCTATGAGTTATCATTTCCTCCCCACCAAATACAGATATTCTTCTTGTCACGTTTTAGCGCCTCGCTTTACTTGTTGTTTCCTATTTGCGTTACCAGGCTAATATGAGCAGCTGCTTCTATTAAGTGATGATTATACTACTCAATCGCTTAGGCTGAAATACGTGAAGTGGGATTTGTGCTCCAGGATTCACCTACTGTTAAAGTCAAAGCCATATCACCATATATTGTCGAAAATCATGCTGTACTGGAAAAAGCGGCTATTTCGTTCTAGTTTAGGACTTATCAATAGTACACACCTATGATCGTGTCAGAAATCAATCAAAATGCCTTCATGTTTATGAGTTGCGCATGTTTTTTATCCTCCAACCACTGTGTTGGAATCATGAAGTGGCTCATAAAGTCTAACTTCTGT
This sequence comes from Trichobilharzia szidati, assembly GCA_944472155.2. Lineage (NCBI taxonomy): Eukaryota > Metazoa > Platyhelminthes > Trematoda > Strigeidida > Schistosomatidae > Trichobilharzia > Trichobilharzia szidati. The sequence continues at coordinate 130,127,028 of OX235272.1, read as the reverse complement.
CGATTTGTGCCTTACATTGCAACCGATAACCCTCTGTTATCAGCGATTATCTGTTTTCTTGGATAGATCCTTGGTGAAGCAGTAACTGTTCTGTGTGTAGGGTGGGGGTACTTATCCACTCACTCATTCTAACTTATTTAACCCTACATGCTGCAAAATTGCTCGTATGTTGAATCATTCACATTAAGTTGTCACTACGGCTGCCATATATATTAGCTTGAACTCATCTATCTCCTGTCGGAATATGCGCCACACAGGCACATTTTGAAGGATGGTAATGCTACGCAGCTGTCTAGGTGGGGTAGTAGGCGGACCTGGGACTCATTGGCTTAGAATTTGAGTACATAAACCAATGAAGAGTGCTACATGTTCACCAAACAGTATTACGTATTATTTTATTTTATCCCTTCTTTGTATTCAAAATTTCCCCTCTTTACCGGGATTAATACCGGCTAAGTGAGGTTTCAGGAGTGCGTTGGCCGAGGCTACCTGTGGCGTGGTTGGTGAGTGTTCTATCACTAAACAACCGACGCACTAAAATCAGGCTGCACTGGACAGCTGTTTCGTTCCAGTTTGGGACCCTTCAGTCAGAAGTGTGCACCACCCACGACCCCCACCTCCAGGGTTCGGACCTGGGTTACTTTCAAGCTACGACACCGATCTCGTTGATCATTTAGTTACTTGGGCCACCAAACGGTGTACCACTTACAAATTCTTATATCAGTAGCACACACACAGGCATATATCACAGGAGAACATTCATCAATTTGACTTCCAAATATTTTTTTTTTCAAAGAGATATATAGAATGAGTCAAGGATTTAGTTTTATTTTTGTTAGTGTATTGATTTTTGTTGTTGATTTTATTTTTCGTCAGTCTGTTGTTTTCATTACTTTAAAGTGACTTTTTATTTCTTACGTAAATGGATTGATTTTTTTGTTTCTTCTATCAGAGATAAGTGGTATTAACAACATAGAGTTGAGTATGCAATATTTTTGCAGACATACATTATTGTATTTTGTTGTATTATTTTCTGCTGCTTTGGTGACTGGTTCTGTGGGAGAATATTCCCTAGTCATTCACGTGGTCTGAGGTTCGATTTCCAGCCGGTGCAATCCTTAAATAGTGTCGCATGCGTTAATAGCTGGTAGGTAGCAAGTCTGGAAAAGAGGTGGATGGTTTTAGGGATATGAAGCTATCAAACCCACTCTTTATGACAAAATAAAGAACACTTCTACTGAAACTTCGAGGCTCACGCTTGAAGCCCAGTTTTCCACTCCGAGCGCAAAAGAATGAGTAGGTGTGAAAAACGTATATTTTGCAGCTCGATAGATAGGTATATAATGGGTGATGGTAGGTGGAATAACAGAATTCTTGTTATTAGGCGATCGGCAGGAGGCCTTGAACCTAAGTTTCGTGCTTGTTGGCAGGCACTCGTCGTCAACGAGGCGTATCTGCAACCTCAGAGGAACTCATTTCCCTTCTGAGATTCAAACCTGTGTCACCCAGTGCTGAAGGGAGAGATGTTAACACTGGGCTGTTCGGGTTGGCGATTGTCATCCTGTAGGACTGTATAAGATACTTTAATTGCACACTAGATAGTAAGTAACTAGTATCATACATCTAGGCCTTTGTTTGATGTAGACTGCAGGATTCGAACTATTGGTAGTCTACCAGCCAGTGTGATAGTAAAAATAAACGCGGGTATTTATTGTCTCTCGTTACTGTGATGATTTAATTAACATTAAAGTCTCCTAGGTTAGTGGGTCGAACACACAAAGGTCCAACTGGTTTGAATGGGCCCCGACAGCTTAATGGTCTACGAGCTCCCCTTGCAACCGGAAGGTTCTGAGTTCGAACCCTGGTAGTAGGTGCGTACTACTGAGGAGTTCTTAACCAGGACGAAACAGCTGTTTAGTACTCCCATTTTATGCATCGGTGGCACAGCATTAGAATGCTCGTCAACCACGTAGATGGTTCAGGACTCAATCCCCAGCCACTCACGCACTCTTGAACCTCGCTAAGCCAGTAATAAGACCGGTAGACAGCGACGGTTGGGGGGCATGAGGCTAGCGATCCCATTGCGCAAAAATAAACACCACTGCTACCGAAACTTCGAAGCTCTAGCTTGAAGCCTCCTATGTTCCACTGGGCGCGTAACGGAATAAAATAATGAAAATAATAGCTGGTTTAAATACCCCCCCCATCCCAATCACAATGGGTTCTAACTTTCATTATCCTTGAAACTGGATAGATTACATAATATTCATAAGAAAGAGAAATGACTAAAGATCAATTAGGGTTGGCTTAAAGGGAAACATCAAGGTTAAAGTTGAGTTAGGCATCCAAACTTGTCTTTTTTTAACACGATTGGCTAGCTCAAGGTTACCGGAGCCTTCGTCCTTTTAGTATCTGTTCTCTTTAACTTAGCGTATATATATATATATATCTTTTAAAAGAACTTTGTTAAAAGTACTTTTAACCATGAACAGTTATTATAGCTATTTTCAGAATTTTAAGCTAATAAGCAGCAGAGTTAGAAAGATGAAAGTGATTTTTTTTTATCGATTAATAAATGGGTATAACACTGTTAAATATACAGAGGGGAGTTGTTTTCTCTGAGCTGAATAGTTGAATTGAGGAATTGTCATTCATTATCGTTCTTGACATATTCAGCTCTAACTTTACTATGAAGTACTGAGCTTTTTAGACATTCTCCATAAGAGTATGTCTCTGCTGATGACCATGAACGCGACGAGTCCTTAGAGACTTTCTTCCCCTCTTGCTGACTTGTATTGATATCGACCGTTTAAATTGATCTAATATTTGGACCAATTTATCTAATTTAGGCTAAAATTAGGTATCACCACGACCTGACCTGAAAATTAGAGGAGTTAGTGATCACCTGTTTCAATCCTAGTTTTTGGTGGAAATCTTCTGAAGTACTCAGTACCCGTGAACCGAGGAGGCCATTGATTATTCAATCACTGAGTCAGTCGAAGGATACAAAAGATTCGTGTGGCATTTCCCAAATAATGTCATATCTAACGTAGACATGATATCCGGCTGGCTGTTGTCGATCAAAGGACGTGTGTAGTGCCTAGCAGTTCACTCTATTCTTCTTCATGGCTATGAGTTGTAGTCACTGAATAGGCTAACTCTCTTTGATCATGAATGTCTGCGTCTTATCTGCCGTGTGTGTTAGGTGCTATAATAATAAAGGGTGAGTAATATTGAGACTAGACGTCGAGTCCTAGGTAAAGAGAGAAAGTCAATCGATGAAATTTTGGGGCTGCATCGATTGAGGTGGTTAGGACCTGTGTTTCACACGCCTAACCGTCTCCTTCCTTGACGTGTAACGTTATCTAACATAAGATAAGGTTGGAAAAGAGCTAGTGGAGGTGGAATCAGTACATGAGATCTGTGACAGTTGATTTGAACCATTCACAAAGAGAGGTGTGGACTTCCTGATTGGTTGGGGTCTTTGGGGTGGTATTTCTTCTTATTATCGTTCTTTTTTGAATCCCTTCTTTTCTCCTGTCTTGCATTATATACTACGTGGAGGGAGTGTGGTTACTCGAACTGCTGCACTTTTGTTAGATCGATTCACTTAATCATAACTTGATTGGTTATTAGAGAGAAGTAATCCTTTGTGCTGATCTGAATTCATCCGCCAGGACAGTTGACTGATTATCACAGTGGGATTTAATTTGATGTTTACTGGTTGTGGATATCGTTTTCTTCGAGATTGTAGGTAGTTCTTGCTGACGAGTGCTGTGGAGGACGAAATTTTAATTTCAAATAAGTCCTCCTGCCAATTAAATCTAACCGTCTCTAGAATCAACTGTTTTTTTCCTGATTTCAAAGTAGATTTTGTCACGAAACACCACCAGTCAGGGAATCATTGGAAACCGAGGAACATTGGTTGGGTGTTTGTCCCGTCGTAGTTGATTCATGGGAAACTAGATTTACACTCACTGACTAATTGGTAGTGTGCTCACCCTCTAACATTAACATTCTAAAATCTGCCTCAAAATGTGAGTAGTTGGGTACTACTCACATCAACCAGTTGTGCTTACCGCCAACTAGCCAGGTAGGTCGAAGTGATTTAAACACCCGGATGGTCGCCGTATCTCATCCGTGGTGTACTCAGTGCAACTTAGCTCAGAGAAAGGAAGCTTTGATGAAATTTCATCTCACAAATCGTGTATTCATTTGAGAATTAAATATTTTGCAATGGATGTTACTGGATTGCCTATGTGTAACTTAATAACCATTTAGGAACGTGTCCTCTCCGACGACATTGAAATGTTATAATGGTTTTACCTATTTGTGTCTAATTGCAACTGCAAGTGAATGTGTGTAGACACACTGTTTTTTATTTTTGATTACAGCTTGATTCCACACCGTATTTTTGGTACAAGTATGGAATTTTCAGCATGTGATAACGGTAGCCCAAATTTTGCAGGCCGACCATTGATATCAGGTGTGCGTCGGCAGGGGATCGAACCCCGGACCATGTGTATGGTCGGCAAGATTCCTAACCACTGTGCCACCGACACACTGTGAAGTAGTGAGCCCATAGAATTCACTCCTTTAATCGTAGGCAAAAGAATAAAAAATGTTCAAGATGTAAGGAAAAATGAATGTGGCGTAGACTGTGCACTTGCGTAGCTGACCGAAGCCTTTGAGGTAGTAGTATCTCTTCCCTGTGATATACAATGAATTTTACTGGATATCCATTATTAGCCAAATAAAACGGAATATTTGCTCCGTAGTTCATCGATTAATGTGTCTCTGATGCAAGTTTTACAGGTCCTTGCTAAGAAAGGCATTTCATTAAGGAACGCTTATATACGTGATAGGAACAAAACTGCTATAATGACGATATCATTCACTCCATGTTGTCTGCTAGCGAAATATGGCTTGCCTATTTGTTTCATCATCCAGCCTAGTCGTTGAAAGATTCGGGGAATCAGTTAGATAACTATTGAAAACCAGAGAGTACTGGACAGCTGTTTTATCCTAAACCATTCAGCTAAGAGACTACAACTAGATAAACATCATCAATGCGATCTTTATTTCTTCTCCACCATTATTGTTACACTGACGACATTGGTTGTGCCAGTCGCGCTAAATATCCCGAATTGGTAGAAGTTAGAATTTATGGGTTGGCCATTGAGTCGGGTGGGTCCCAGTGGCTGAATGGTATACGAGCTAGCTTGCCTTGTAACCGGAAGGTCCTGGGTTTGAACCCCCACCTGTGGTGGGTGCGTACTTCTGATGATTCTCAAACTAGGCTGACCAAACAGCTGTCCAGTACTCCCTGTGGCTGGTTTTCAATGGTTCTCTGTCTGTCTCTCTGGATTCAACATAGAACTTGGCACCGAAGTGCAACAGTTCGAGTTGCCACGTTCCAAATAGCACACAAAGGTAGACAAGAAAATGAGAGTGAAGAGAATCAGTAGAGTTTTGACAAGTATAAGAGTGAAACAGAATGAATGAGTAATGGTAGAAAGGAATATGAAAGATTACAGAGACTGAATACATCTGCGCTAGCCATTGACAACGATTTTGAGCCATGTCACCTATTGTCTCCAGCCATTGATTCTTAGAGTCCCAAGGGCGTGCCTCAACCCGGAAGTCTGCATCTCCCTCCCTACCTAACTCAGTTTAACTGTCAGGGATTTCATGGATTGATGAGGCCATGTTTTTGTTTGGCCACCACTTGCTCTTTTCCAACCTGCACCTATATCAGCTAGTAATGCCCGTCGAGGAGGGGGAGGCGATGGTTAGGCATGCGCAGCACGTGACCTAGCCATCTCAATCTATGTAACTTTATAGCCTCTTCGATTGATTTTCCCTCTTTGCCCAACACTCTACTCCTAACGTCAACATTACATACCTTATTATACCACCTAACGTGAGAAAGAGATCGTAGACATCTATGATCATGTCTTTCATGGCTTCAACTCGTATTGGCCATAAGTTAGCGAAAGCAGCTCGAGCTTTTTGGCTCCGTGGTGAGATTTCGTCACCAATCAATCCGTTGGTGCTGATACAATTTCCCAAATAGGTGAAGTGGTCAACATGTTCTATCACTTCACTCCCTATCACTAAGCTAGGAGTTGACGTAGTCCAGTCCTGTAGCAGCATCTTACATTTTACATTGGCGAATCGCATGCTCAATGGTTCTCTAACTGATATCAATCCGTGATCAACTCGTAAGAACAAAACTAATCCATACAAACCAACTATAGAAAAATAATGAAGTTATCAGTAGACTGACTCATTATTGTCACAAATAATGGGTGTATCATCCAAATAAAGTTTATTAAGTATAAAGTTTGCTGGCATACGCTTCCATTTCTTCCCATAATTTCGACGTAAATACATATTTATGCCCATTTAATTCTCTGCATTACGAGTTCCTCCAAGTGACTACTCCGGACTGATTCGGCTGCCTGAGTTGAGTCTAATCGGGTACACATTATTGATGAATTTCTCCCCAAGTAAGCGGATTATTTATATGGTGGTTAGATCACATCGATTTTTCGGATTGTGAGGGTGATTGTTACTTCCCGGCTGCCCACACCGTGGAAGTTCGTTGCGCGACCGCAGAGCCCAGGGGACAACTGCTTGAGGCCGGTTACACGCGGCCTGTTTTTGTTTGTTCTTTTTTATTTGGCGTGTCTCAGTAGCATATTTATCACTTCTGCCATGTGACACGGCAGCAGGAAGCACGGTCGTTGTTAATCCGGGCCCCAACCGATCCGGCACATGATATTTTGTGATTTTGTTTGGGTCATAGCATTGGATTGGATAGCTGCTTTTTGTCTAACCGTTATCCAAACAACCTTTCTGGCATGGTAGGACCTACAGGAACATAAGTCTCAGCCAGTATAGCTTGTTGGGTCATTACGGTGTTCAAGCCCGAAAACCACGTCAACGTAGCAGCTTTCACATCGATTTGGGGCTGGTTGATGTGATGAGTGGCATCTGACTACTTGTAGCTTTCAATCAGTAGTAGTATGTGGAATCATTCACTTATGGGGAAATTATACCATCTTATACAATCTATGTCATCATATCCGATTGTTTATCTTATATCTATCTAACTATCTATATATCTGTCACTCTGTTGGATGTTTCTATTTGTTTATTTATTTTAAACAATAGTTGATTATTGTACTCTACAGGTAGGTAGTTAGTTAGGTAGGTAGGTTGGTAGCTATTCCATTTGTTTTAATTTTCAAGCTGTGTGAAGTGTGCCTTCTTTTCATGCAATTGACAATGTACCACACATATTGTATATGTATGGACTAATGGTACTACTACTATTACTATTACTACTACTACTACTACTACTACTACTACTACTACTACTACTACTACTACTACTACTACTACTATGGCCTATAAAAGGCTCAGTAGGTGGTTGAATGGGATGCGAATTTATGATCCACTCATTTGCTGTTTAAGTATTCTAATGATTGAACCAATTAGGTAGAGGGAAATAATAGATAGATTTGTTGTCCTACATTAGGTTAGATAATTACTATATATATTGGACGACTGTTTCGTCCGGGTTTGGGATTCTTCGTCGGTACGCACCCACTACCAGATTTCGGAGCCCAGGACCTTCTGGTCACAAGTCTAGAGAGCTCGTAGACCGTTAAGCCACTGACTGGAACCCGATTCAATTGCCAGCCAGCCCAAGAATTCTAACTTCTGCCAATTCACGACAGAGAATGTCATCACTGGCGTGTATTTGTCCTCACTCACACCCTGCTGTAGCCCACTGATCACGACTTCCCACTGGAACCCAGTTAACTACCTACCTACCCGAATAGGGCCAGTCGCTAGTGAGCTAGTCGTCTGATACTCACGGATGACTTTCGCTAATGTACGCGCCACATGGTTAATTGACAGATGTTGTGATTCGTGGGCTAGCCATTGGTTCAGGTCCTAGTGTCTTAATGATCTATGAGTTCGCTAGCCTTGGAACCAGAAGGTCGTCGGTTGGAACCTCAGTTGATATGTACTGATAAAGAGTCCCAAACTAAGCTGACGAAACAGCTGTCCAGTACTGCCAGGTTTTCCAATGGTTCTCCAATCGATGTCAGCTCATAATGAAATCTTCCAACCAATCAAACAAAATCCCTACAAACCAATACTTTGAAATTGGTATATATGACAAATGAAATTCATGGAATAATCAGTGTTTTTGTTTAATTAATGCATAGAATGCTCTGTTATTATTATTATTACTTTGATTGCGATTGAAAAACATGGGTCTTCAGAAGCCCATCTTCACGATACATCGTTCTCTACAGTTCTTGTTAGCCGGCTCCATGATTACCTCATCAGCTTTTATTTCCTCCTGTCATGCGATATTCTCTATATCACTACTCTTGGCACCTTGTCCAACTTGTTGTTTGTTATTCGGATTCTTCTTGAGGGTATGTATGTCTAGCATGTTATGTTATCCAACAGTGTCTTCATCTCTGTCTCCTTGTGTATATTTGTTGGGCGATATGTTGTTCTGCGTTATTTCCTTGTCTTTTCTGACTGATCACCTGATCATTAGTAGTAGTGTAGTATAAGAGTGGAGTAGACAAGTATTACTGAAAGTCTTCAAGTAGTCTGTTGAAGATACTTTTCATTGATGTACAATATGTAGATTCACTGATTCGCCTAGTTTACCAATCGATCATTAGTCCGGAAAAATTAGGTTACAAGTTCACTCTAGGTCTGGGAAATTAATCCAATCGCTAGAGGGATTTGGAACCACAGAAGAAGAAAAAATATGGAAAAATAATTAGAACGTAATTGGTGGATGGTGAATAGCAGTGGAATCCGGTGGGAACTTCTGCATATAGCTGGCGAGCTGTTCACCACTGAACCACTGACGGACGTCACACACTATTATTATATAATTATTGTTTCCTTTAGTTCCCAGGGGAAAATAAGGCTTCAACCGCACACGTCTCCATTGCGTTCGCTTCTCTGCCAACGTTTTCATCCGGCTCCACGTCTGCCCATATGCTTTCATCTCCTCTTCACATGACCTCCTCCTCCTCCATGTCACCCTCGCACTGACTACCAACTGACTCGCCGCCTACTGTTCGGGTTCCACTCGAGTGATGGTCTGGCGTGTGATGTCACTCACTTGATGGTTGATTTCCTCAGAGTATGGCCAGTCCACCTCCATTTCTTCCTGGATATTTGTTGCACAATTGGTTCCTGCTTAGTTGGTTCGTTCATTGCCAGAGATCCCTCCCTGTTGCTGATCTTTTCTGGCCGGCTATCTGCTCTTGAGTATGGAGAAAATACAGCTGTTGATGAAGGTCTTTAGTTTATTTGAAGTGACTTTCGTGATGCGGCGTGACGCCAATTCTCTGATCTTTATAGCGAGTAGCACTGACTTCACATTCGAGTTGAAAATCCGGATCTTATTTTTATGCTGAGTGCTGACCTCCACACAGACTTGAGAGAAATGAAAGCTCGCCTTTCTTTCCTGATCGTCGTTCTCATATCCTCGTCAGTTCCGTCCGCCTGTAGTTGAAACTATGCCTCCCAGGTATGTAGGTAAATGACGTTGCTTCTTTCGAATTTCTCCCATTTATGCTGATTGTTGTCTGTTGTTGTTGCTGTTGCTGTTGGCCAGGAATCTTCATCACTTCTGTTTTCTCTATGTTCACATGATGGATGTCATATCTTTGATGCTTCTTCTATCGCCAACTTGTTGCTTTCCACTTGCATATCTTCCACTTTGTGGGAAATCAGACAAATATCATCGGCGAAGTCCAGATCCTCCAAATACATACACAAATACATTCTACTTACTAAGTACTGGATATAAACTGTAAGAAACTATCGAAATTATCGAACAAAGTTATCCCTGTGACATTTGACATTCAACTAAGGCATCATGAGTTTAAATCACATTCCACCTACTGAGGTTTGGGTCACCAATTAGAGTATCTCCAGCCTTTCAGAGAAATTGATGCGGGCTGGTTCATTGTTAACTGTATAGAATTCCTAGTGAGTTGTTTGTTAATATTCAGCTGATTACATCGAAATGATATTAACTCTGGACGGTTACTGTGTTAAATTAAAACTTGAAGTTTATTGAGTTACACATAGTGAGATTTTCAAGGGTCAATTTTATTTGTTTCAAGTCTAATCATGTACTGACTTCGGTTAGAGAACCACTGAAAACCAGAAAGTGTTGTAGGGTTGTTTTGTCTTTGTTTGGAACTCTTCATCAGTACGCACCCACGAACTTAAGATCCATAGAATATGGGGTGAGGTCGTTGAGCATTCAGCTACTTGAGCTGGAATCCAATGGTCAGCCGATGATTTCTAACTTCTGTTCATTCGTGATTTTAGTGCGACCACCTGTCAATGTCATCTGACTGACTGATTGTCTGATCGGTTTCAACGTAGAACTGCTTTGCACAGATGTGCAGCATTTCGAGGTGCCACACTCCCTCCATGTATCACACAAAGTGAGAGTAGAAAGTAAAATGAGATTCAAAACAGAGGCGGTAAACAGAGATATGAGACAAAAAGCATAGTAATATGGAAGAACAACATAGTTCTAATGAATATAACTGACAAATCACAAGAAGTGGATGCATCCGCAACGAGGATTTTGAGCCATATCACCAATTGTCTCCAGCCTTCATGAGTTTTTAGCATCCCGAGGACCCTAACTAGTCAAGAAGTCTACACCTCTCCATGTGGCTGGTTCAAACTAACTGTTTTGGACTTCACTGACTGACTGAACCATGTTTTGGTTTGATCACCACTGGTTGTGTTCCAACCTGATCCATCCTATGTCAGTCAGCTAACATCATCCGTTGTCGAGGAAGGCAGTCCATGACTAGGCATTCGTAACGCATGTCCTTACTATCTCAATTGGTGTAACTTCACAACTTCGTCGACTGATTTCCCCTCCAACTCATCTAGCAGTCGACCGATGCCTAACCTCAATATTGCTCACCCTGTTATATCATTCAACACGGGAGATGGAACGTAGTCACTTATGATCAATGACAACTGGCCTCTTCATGTCTTCCACTTTCAATGGTCAGGTCTCACAGGTTACTGTTATCGGCGAGCATTTGTCCTCACAATCGACTTGGTGAACCCAATCGGTCACAACTTCTCACTAGCAACACTCCAGGCAACTTTGTCCTCTAGTTAGCCACTAGTGGGTAGTTAGTGTTTGATCACAGCTCCCCAGTAGTGAATGGTTTTTTGACTGACATCAATCTACGATCGAACTTGAAACAGTTAGATTATTATTAATAAGGATGAGATAACAATCGTTATACAATAGAAACCCAAACCGAAACGACCTACGAACGCACAAACGACCTTGAGAAACCATTCAGGTGACTCTGTTGTTTCTAGAAGTAATTATGGATGCTCTACACCTTTTGCGTTGTAAATTCGCTCCGGATCTTGTTTTTGATTACTGTTTGGATAACGGACTGATTGCAAGGTCAAAAATTTGTCAGTGCGGAGGTGATATGCGTATACAAAAATACACAAACTGCATTGATGGGTTTGTGCAATGGATATTGGGTATCGAGGCGATTCCTAATCGCAGTGCAGGTGTATTATTGCCTATTATCCAGCGCTTAGTGCTACCTGGGACCACTATTCACACAGACGAATGGAGCAGTTACGGTTAATTGTCGAATCTCGGGTATATTCATCATGTAGTCAACCACACAAACGGTTTTCGCTATCCTTTGGATGGAACTCATACTAATTCAATCGAAAGTTTCTGAAGTCATCTAAAATACGGATTAGATTGGTGAATGGATCTAGAAATCCAGTGATATACAGTTATCTTGATGAGTTTATGTATAGAACTTGGTTTAACATGAGTATAAAGACTCCTATGAGAAACTGGGAGTTTTTTTTGCAACATATACAAGAACTTTATCCTTTGTAACTACTTTTTAACATTGCTTTACTTTTATATAAACGATTTTTTACAATTATGCGCCGTTCATTTTGAGCCTTCTGATTGGTCGAAGTTGCCCTTGACAAGGTTGTTTGTGCGTTCGTAGGTCGTTTCGGTTTGGGTTCCTATTGTTTAGAGTTGCCCCAAAATGACGAGCATTCAATAGATGTAGTTCATTTTGTGCTGTTATTTTTGCCTTCACTTTATGCCTTTTTTTAAACACAGTCTACAACCGAAAGCATTGTGGAGCATTGTGGCTCACTGGTCTAGGTTCTCGGCTTGTAACCAAGTGGGTCATGGGTCCGAACCCCACTCCACCTACAGAGATTTTGGCAGTCCGGTAGTGTCCATAGTCCTCCTACAAACACTCCAATGGGTACGACTCACTGCCAACTGTTGACTAACATTTCTGTTTTTTACTGAAAGCATTCTCCTAACTGTTATGACTGACTACTAACGCCATACCATACTCCTAGTGTACAATAGTATAGACTGTAACTCCCATTTAAGCTGAAAAAACATAATAATAAAAAAAATAATAATAATAAAACACTATTCACAATCACAACGCCCAATTTAATCATCTAGTCTTGTTGTTCACCTATAAGCGAATCTGTTCAACTTTTACTTTTTTCTTGTCTGTACATTTTCATTCATTGTGTTGTGTTGTGTTGTGTCTATATATATATGTATATTATATACAACACTTTCTTTTTAATGTCAAAAAAAATAAATAATTTAATGTCGACTTATTATTATATGTTATTGACTTAGTCGCTTTTTCCTCTCTCTCGCGCGCGCTCGTTCACTCTTCCCATTACTTCGTCATTTAGACAGAATTGTCTGTCTGTCTGTCTGTTTATTGATCGTTGTTATAAACAGACGACTGTGTCAAATGACTCATCGCTTCAATATATATATATCGATATATATAAACTGTCATACTCAGAGTTTTTTAAAAAGTCGCACATCTCAAAATGAATTGGACATTGAATATATTTATGATTTTTAGTTGATTTAAACAAATCGCTTTTTTAAAAAAAATAAAAAAGATAAGCGAATATTAAATAATACATATATGTCTGATTTTTCTTATCTACTTTTTTGCCCTTATTTATGTTTTTGTCATAACATTTTGTGATTATTCTGTTAGAGATGGAGACGGAGAGAGAGAGAGAATGTTGAACATTATCAGTCCCAGGATTTTGTTAGGGTTAAATGTTATTATTATCATTAGTATTAGTATTATGAAATAAATGATAAAAACACAAAAAGTACTGAAGACTTGCTATTTTTTTCAGGTTTCAGTTCAACAGAGCTAATAAACATACACATATATTTATGTGTGTGTGTGTATAACGACTGTTGATAATGTTGTCACGATGATCAAAAACTGCCTTAATGCGAAAAGGATGAAAATAAGGCCCTAATAGTACTTTGTTTTCTCCTCCCATTGACTTTTATGTATTTCTTAAGGTTAAATGTGTTGTACTAGCCGACCAATTAGTTAAGAGTTATAGCTAGGGACTACTTGTAAGCGGTTGATGAATCATTTGTCTGTGTGTATTGTGCTGAATATTATGCCAGAATGTTGTTGTGTCATTGCAGTTGCAATATATTATTTAACAGTACATTCAACACTACATTCAAAACATGCTCCTTATTTTCTCTTTTTTTGTTATTTTCATAAAAATTCATGTTCTTTATCAGTTTTGTGGTGATTTGACTTCTTTGTGTTACCGCTACTGTTGTTATTTGTGTATGTATGTTATATACAGATACAATAATGGTTATACCATCTCTTATAGTGGAGATATAATTGCATTGGCTTGGCCTACTTGGGCAATTAAGTAATATTATAAATTATTTAAGTTGATCCCAGCGTGTTAAGAAAATCAAAACAAGATTTTTCTGAACATTTCGCTGTGTAAACCACAGCTTCTTCAGCAGATCTATTCGGATTTTTATCAGTCATCAAAAATTTTACATAAAATGAAGTCAGTTTATTTGAAGGTCATTTGTCCATGGACCTTTTTTTACCAATAGAAAATATGTAAGCAGTCATCACATATATTTGTAATGACTGCAGGTGAAGGTCAGAGTGAATGAACATAGACTATGCACGAAACGTCCACCTAGAACTAAAAAGTCTAGAAAAAAGATCGGCTATAGCAATGCATGCTATAGACAGCAGACATAAGATTGATTTCGACAATGTCGAAATTCTTGGAAGAGGATTTCATTCACATAAAGAAAGATTGACTTCTGAAGCCTTGCACATCTTAACCACATCGAATGCAGTGAATAGGAAAGATGGGATAGACTTATCACCTATATGGCAAACTCTTATGAAGCAAGACAAATGAAAAAATCAATCAGCACTCTATGAGCCTCCATGACCTTTTAAAACATATAGGATCATGTTTACCATATATGAATTCACGTAATTTCGACATGACAAATCACATACAGACACACAGACACAGTCATGTAAAACTAATCTGTACAAATCAACTCTAGGAGAGTGAATACAACAACATTTTGACATTAGTCATTGCAAATATATGTGATGACTGCTTACATATTTTCTATTGGTAAAAAAAGGTCCATGGACAAATGACCTTCAAATAAACTGACTTCATTTTATGTAAAATTTTTGATGACTGATAAAAATCCGAATAAATCTGCTGAAGAAGCTGTGGTTTACACAGCGAAACGTTCAGAAAAATCTCGTTTTGGTTTTCTTAACACGCTGGGATTAATTTAAATAATTTATAATGAATCAATCTGACTCGGCGCTCAAATTATTCCAGGAAGTTCGTAACACCTGCTGCCTGGAAATGCCTGGAAACCTATAATTAAGTAGTATTATTAACTTTTCAAGTATGGGTTTGTAGGGATTTGGTTGATTGGTTACAGGATTTCATCATGAGCTGACATTGGTTAGAGAATCATTGGAAAACAAGCTGGAAGTACTGGACAGCTGTTTCGTCAGCCTAGTTTGGGACTCTTCATCAGTACGCATCCACCACCAGGGTTCGAACGCAGGACCTTCTGGTTACAAGTTTAGCGAGCTCGTAGACCATTAAGCCACTGGGACCCGATCCAGTTGTCAGCTCATTCATTCTAACTTCTGCCAACTCACGATATAGCGCAACCGCTAGCCAATGTCGTCGGCGAGTATTGGATCGGGTCCCATTGGCTTAATGGTCTACGAGCTCGCTAGACTTGTAACCAGAAGGTCCTGGGTTCGAACCCCACAGTGTGGGTGCGTACTGTTGAAGAGTCCCTAACTAACTAGGACAAAACGGTTGTCCAGTACTCCTCTCAAGTGGTTTTCCAATGGTTCTCTAACCAATGTCAGCTCATGATGAAATCCTGTAACCAATATTATTAACTGTCAGAGACAATAAGTGTGGCACGCAGAATAGTATATGGGAAATTTCCATCGATATTACCACCAGTCAGTCAAATCACAGGAGGATAATAAATAATCTTAAAGTTCTATTTCAATTCAATTCACCTACATCATAACATTCTAACAAGTTACTCATTTATTTTGACTATAAAAACACTCGTCTTATTTCCCATCTGATTGTAATTGATTGATAACACTCATATGATCATTATTTCTGGATGTACATTATCTCATATTGATTTTTATTCATAAGTCTAATCATCAATTCCACTCATGTATATAAATGAAGCAAGAAAGTTGTGTGAGTGAGTGACTTGATATGAGATTATGAGCAGTAATAATTTGTGCTCGAAAGTTGGTCGCATCAGTTAATATTTACTACTGTTTAACACTCCACTGTGTGACAGTTTATCAAAATAAATTTTACCCATAAATGTTGGAATAACACTTGAATAATAATTTCAAATTTTAATGTCGGTTATAATGAGTAGTAGTAAATAGTCGAGACTTGTCCAGTGCATCATAAAGAGCATCTCAAACAAACTACAGACCTTCATTAACAGCTAGCTGTCTTCGCTCAATACTTTGCTCAAGATCAGATGGCCGGCTAGAAAAGATCAGCAACAGGGAGGGATCTCTGGCAATGAGCGAACCAACCGTGCAGGAACCGATTGTGAAACAAATAGGCAGGAAGAAATGGAGGCGGATTGGATTGGCCATACTCTGAGAAAACAAACCATTAAGTGACATCACCAGACAAGCCATTACTCGAGTGGAACCCGGCCGAATGGGAAGCGGCGAGTTGGTCGTCAGTGCAAGAGTGGGTGACTTGGAGGAGATCATGTGAAGAGGAGATGAAAACGTGCAGGCAGACTTGGATCCAGGTGAAGACTCTAGCAGAGAACCGAACGCAATGGAGACGTGCGCGGCTGAATCCCTATGTTCCTCTAGGAATTAAAGGAAATAATAATACTAAGAAAAAGTCCTAAAGCAGGAGGATAAAACACACGCCATCACTGTGCACATTGATTTGATGATATCAGATAGTTGGAGGCAATAGGTCATAGGAAGCCTTGACAGGACCTAGGTTTCGTGCTAGTTGGCACTCACCAGTCAGCAAGGTGGCATATCTGCAAACTTGGGGGAACTCATGTCCCTTCTGAGATTCGAACCCGCGTCACCCAGTGCTGCAGTCAGAGACGTTACCACTGAGCTATTTGGGCTCACCAACAAGAAACTATGGGAACAAACAAAACAAGAACCAATCGCTCAACAAATATGCAGGAGAAAGTGGAGATGGATTGGACACTCTCTGAGGATGGGTGGCATTTAGACCTACAAACTCACTCAGGGACAAGCTCTGTAGGTTAAAGGACCCAGTTGATCCAATTAGACAAAATAATATAATTTACAAAATACCCTGCAATGACTGTGACTTAGGTCAACTACATAGGTCAAACTAGTAGGTCAGAGGTAGTCAGATTGTCAGAACATAAGAATTTAGCTAAGGTAAGAATGGTTGACCCCGAGAAGATAAGTAATTCAGAAAAAAGCTCAGCAATTGCACTGCATGCATTAGCACACAACCATACAATAGGGTGGAAGAGGGTTAAAATTCTAAAAAGTAATATAGGTAGGTGGAGAGCGAGAAAGGTTGATTACTGAATCCTTGTTCATCGAATCTACACCCAACACATGCAATAGGATTGAATCATCACTCATACCCGAAATATGGAAAATATTACTACCAATCAAATCAAGTGAAAAACAATGGAAATATATAAATGAATTTAGGAAGTCGTGTGATTACCTTGATATGATTATGAGCAATAAATTGTGCTCGAAACCTGGTCATCAGTAAACATTACTGTATAACACTGTGAGACTTTATCAAAACAAAACTTACCCATAATGGAACTCTCTGAGGAGGTCCCTGGGTGACATCGCGCGTCAGGCCATTGCTCAAGTGGAACCCGTAAGGGAATCGGCGATTGGGACGTCAGTGCAAGTGTGACATGGAGGAGATCGTGTGAAGAAGAGTTGAAACAGTATGTATTAACATGGATGCAGGTGAAAAGTACAGCAGAAGATAGAAGCGAGTGGAGACGTGTAGTTGAAGCCTTATGTTCCACTAGGAACCCAAGGGAACAATAATAATAATAATAATTTCAAATTAATGTCGGTTACAGTGAGTGAGAGTGGTAAATCGTCGAGTAATGAATGAATGAATAGGCTCACGAAGAAAAATTCAAGATTTATGATCCGACAAGGTAAAGAGAATAGAACAGAAAAAAAGCCAACAGAATTAAAATCACGAGTTGTGATGTGATATAAATTCAATGTGATGCTTGATTTTTTTTTCTGCTGTTGTTGTTGTTGTTGTTGTAGTCATTACACACCACAAAGAGAAGTAACATAAGGTGGTATCTCGTGTGCGTGTGTGTTTGTATGTATGTGTGTGGGTGGTGTAACGTAATTACTTGATGAGAGACATATATATTCATATACATTCTGTGTTATTTAAAGCCTTGTAGAGTAGAGTAATAAATAAGCTGTATTTAATAAATATAATAGAAGGGTGAATTATTCGCCCCTTACTTGATAATAATCTCTTATTATTATAATTATAATAAAGTAATCAAAAGGTATATAAAAGTATGTATGTATATATATATATATGTGACACAAGCAGCAACTGAGTGAGATACAACAGTAAAATAGAACAAAACTGAGTTGTTGCTCTGTTTTTTGTTGTTGTTGTTGTTGTCTTGGCGCTCATATATATATATATATATATATATATATATATATATATATATATTAAAACACGTGGAGAATCAATCGCTTTTCTGTCTCTTTCTGTGTGTATGTATGCGTGTGTGTATGTGCGCGTGTGTATGTGTGTAGTGTATATCAGCTCAAAAGTATGTGTTGGCGTGTTATCATCGAAATGAATTAGTTATTAAGTACTTTAGATAAGAGAGCGAGAGAGACAGATATTGTTCTTTTGAGAAAGGATTATGTGTGGAAATAACTAATAAGACGACATTAGATAAGAAGGATGTTAGACAGGCTGTTGAGAAAGTTCTTGAGACAGTGTTGTTCACTTGCTGTGTAGAGACGTGTAGAGGTCCTAAATGGGTCAAGTCATTCATTACTTATTTATTCAATTAGAATTTTAGATCTTATTATATTATATTTATTATTGTTGTTCCCTTGGGTTCCTAGTGGAACATAGGAGGGCTTCAACTGCAACGTCTCCACTTGCTTCTGTCTTCTGCTGTACTTTTCACCTGCATCCATTTTAGTCCATACTGTTTCAACTCTTCTTCACACGATCCCCTCCATGTCACTCTTGCACTCACGTCCCACTCGCCGCTTCCCTTTCGGGTTCCACTCGAGCATTGGCCTGACGTGCGATGTCACCCAGCAATGGCCTCCTCAGTCAGCGAGTGTCCAATCCATCTCCACTTCTTTCTCCTGCATATTTGTTGAGCGATTGGTTCTTGTTTTGTTTGTTCCCATAGTTTCTTGTTGGTGATTCTTTCCGGCCATCTGATCTTCAGTATGCAGCCAGCGAAGACAGCTGTTGTTGATAAAGGTCTGCAACAGGCTGTTGGAAATATTCTCTGTGACCCGCCGCCAAGTTTCTGATCCGTATAGCAAAACTGATTTCACGTTTGTATTGAAAATCGGAATTTTGTTGTTGATGGTGAGTGACCAAGATTTCCAGATTGGTTTCAGGTTGATGAATGTGTTCTTGTCGCCTTCCTGATTCTCGATTTGACATCTTCGTCTGTTCCTCCTGTAGTTGAGACAGTGCTCCCTAGATAAGTGAATGAAGTAACCTCTTTCGAATCCCTCCCGTTGATGGTGATTGGCTCTGGATGTTGTTGCTGCTGTTGGTTGTTTATTTTCATAACCTCCGTCTTGTCTTTGCTGCTTCTTCGATCAGTTTGTCGGTTTTCGCTTGTAAGTCTTCGATTTTGTGTGACATCAAACATAAATCATCCACGCGCGAAATCCAGGTCTTCTGGGTTCTTCACGTCCGTCATGCAGGATATCCCTGTCTTCTCGTTTCCCACTCACTGTCTGACGCATAATCCAGTCCACCACAATTAGGAATATCATTGGTGATAATCAGCACCCTTGTCTGACTCCTGTGTTTACTCCAAACGCTTCGCTGAGTTTTCCGTTGTGGATCACTTAACATGTACCGTTGTCGTACAGCTGTTGAATAAGGTTGATGAATATTTGGGGTACGCCGTAGTACTCGAGTAGTTTCCAAATTTTAGATTTTCCCGTCGATTAATTGGACTGAAGTGCTCAGTCTGAGGTTGACATACCTGTCGGCTTCTTGTGCAGATGCTTCGATGATATCTGGGCATGTAATTCAAATTTAATTGGTGGGTTCCAGCCTCGGTGAGAACATTATCACTCACTGACTGGGGAATGCAGGCACATCCAGTTAGTTAGCTGACGAGTCCCAAATAGGACGAAATGCGTGTGATTCTGGATTCCAATCCACTGCTAGTCACCATCCACCAAGTCATAACTCCTTTTTTGCTTCAGAAAGATTTGGTCGGTTGGTACACATGTGTCGATGGAAGCATTTCCAAAATACGAAGTTTTAAAGTATCATAGCCAAAGTCAAGGTCTTTCCAAAGTTCACCTTCAAGGACCAATCAGATACAAGGAATGCTATGGAAAGTCATTCCAAATCAAATCATGCCTGGCTTTTTACACTTGGAGAGGATAGATACAGTATTCAACTTATTTACTAGGTACTTTTTCAGTAAATCTGTACTGTTGAGTATGGTTACTGCTTTTAAGATTAAGCTTTTAGCGTCTAGAGTTAAAATTAGGGTTAGGCGTTAGGTTTATGGTTATAGCTAGGAGTAGATTGAAGAATAGTGTCAGAAATATCAACGAACGTCAAGTTACCATGACCTACAGTCATCTGGATGAATGGATATATCGTGCATTGTACGGTTTCTCCATAGATCATCTGTGCAGTGACTAGGAGACATTCTTACATCACATAACCTACAACCATATAGAGTGTATTGTCACGTTTGCATTTTTGTTCCAATGTATTTCTCAACGATTATGCAACTTCTTTGTATCTGAATTCTGATTGGCAGTTCAAGGTCACTGTGGTTTTGGCTGTGATATTTTGGTGTTACTGAAAATGAGATGGCTGGCTGGAAAGTCGGTTAAGCAAGCAATAAGGAACTCAGGCTGAGTCGGCAGTGAGCCAATCAACAACCTATTTGTTATATGTACACCTGGTCTTGCCTAATTTTGCCTAAAAAGTAAGCGTCCACTAGGTCTCTGTCTGTCTGTTTTCGACATAGAACTTTGCACTGATGTGCAGCAGTTCGAGTCGCCACATTCCCTCCATGTAGCACACAAAGCAAGAGAAGAAAGTAGAAGAAATGCAAAATAGAGACAGTAGACAGGGATATGAGACAAAAGGAATAGTAATGACGAAGAACAATGTAGTTTCATTGAAAATTATAAGTCACAAGGAGTGGATGCATCTGAGCCAGCCACTAAGAACGATTTGTAGCCATGTCAGCAATTGTCTCCAGCTTTCATTGGTTTTTACCATCCCGAGGACCCCAACCAGGAAGTGTGCATGTTCCGACGTGACTGGCTTAGACTAAATGTTGTGGATTTCACTGACTGATGAAGTCATGTTTTGGTTTGACCACCACCAGCTCTTTTCCAGCCTGACCCTATCACTTGCTAACATTGCCCGTTGGTCGAGGAAGGCGATGACTAGGTATACGTAACACATGTCCTAACCATCTCAGTCGATGTAGCTTCACAGCCTCGTCGATTGATTTCCCCTCCCTCCTTATCTAACACTCGACCGACGCCTAACCTCATTATTACTCACCTTATTATACCACTTCACGCGGGAGATAGAACGCAGGCACCTATGATTGAAGACATATCTTCCACTCTCAAGGGCCAGGTCTCACAGTCATGAAGGACGACTGGGTGGACTGATTGCTCGGCAGTACACTCACCCTTTGGTCGATAGCCGGATATCACGTCTACTAAGCGACTAAGAGACGGCGTAAACTGGCATATGCAAAACTAGCCTTCTGTATCCGTGCTGAGATTTCGTCAGCGATCAACCCGTTGGCGTTGGGGCTGATGCAACTTCCCAAATAACAAGTGAAGCAGCCAACGTGCTCTACCACTTCACTTCCTATTTCTAAGCTAGGAGTCAGTGTAGTCCAGTGCAGTCCTGTAACATCATCTTACATTTGACCGCAGAAGTAAATCGCATGCCAAACATTCGTAGATTGCAACTCAATGTTTTCAGAAGACTCTGCCACTAGGACGAAATAACAGACACCATTCACTGGTCCAGTGAAGTCCAAATGTAGTCAGGACCATGGCCGTCGGTTGTTCTAATAAACTAGACGAGGTTAAGGAATTCATTGCCCAGGAATCGAACCTGTACGAGGAGTTTGTGGCTAGCAAAGCATTCTTCCACTGAAACACAGATTCTTTCACAACTGTTTTACTGGGTAAATTATAGGCTCTTATTAAATCGCCACAAGAAGGACATGCGACAAACTTTATACTACTGTCAATATTACTATTACTAATATTCACATTACAATACCTCTTGTGAATATTTAAACAAAAGAACTTTTTTGAGGAAAAAGCCATTTTTCACTTATATCATTTGACGCGACTGAAGTAAACAGAAAGCACATCAACGAATTATTGTAAAATTCTGTGGTAGGTAAAATAAATTACATTAATCTTCAAACAAATGTATGCCGACAGTGTATGTGTAGGTTTTGAAATACAGGTGGGATGTGATAGGCTTTTATTAAAATTGTTTTAGAATTCTGCTGTCTGTTGTTGTGTGTAGACGACTAATGACGATTACCGCTTTGTTTTTCTCTCACACCAAGAGTTCAGTTTTTTAGTAGGCCTTGTTTTGAAGCAGATGCTTTTCGATTGCTTTTAGTTGTTCTTATTCTTCTTATCATTATCGATATATTAATTCGACCTCGTCTGTCTACGCACTCCTCAACTGCGTCTAGCCGGTAGGAAGATTAGGTGTGTGAGGTTGGCAACCTCCATCACCGCTATGGAAACTTCAGAGTTTGAAGTCGTATTTTCCTCTCAGAACTCAAGGAATGTTTGTTTTCGCTATGAGCCGATATGAGTATCTTGGTGCGTCTGTGGCACAGCTGTAGAATACTCGTCAACCACGCTTCATGTGGTCCGGTGTTCGATCCCCGGCCACTGGACGCACTCCTTTACCTTGCTAAGCCAGTAATGAGACTGGTAAAGAGGGAAGGTTACGGGGCATTAGGCTAGCAACTCCATCCCGTAAAAATAAACGCCACTACTGCTGAAGAAACTTCAAGCCTGTAGCTTGAAGCCGCCCCCTATGTTCCAATAGGAACGTAAATAAATAAAATAAATGAGTATCTTGGCCAAGGTGTTTCGTTCTAGTTTAGAACTCAAGTGGAATTATAAGTGCACACAGATAAAACAGCTCTCCAATATTGAGGTTAGGCGTCGAGTGGTAGGTAAGGAGGGGGGAAATAAATCGACGAGGTGGTTGTGAAGCTACATCGACTGAGATGGTTAGGACATGTGTTACGTGTGTATGCCTAGTCATCGCCTTCCTCAACTGATGGGCAATGTTACCTGACATAGGGTCAGGCTGGAAAACAGCTGGCGGCGGTCAAACCAAACCATAACTTCATCAGTCAATGATATCTACAACAGTTAGTTTAAGCCAGTTACGTAGGAAGGCGTAGACTTCCTGATCGGGGTCCTCGGTATGGTAAACACCAACAGCTGGAGACAATCGGTGATATGGCTCAGAATTATTCTCAATAGCAAAGCAGATGCCTCCACTCCTTGTGACTTATGATTTCCAATGAAACTATATTGTTCTTCGTTATTACTATTCTTTATTCTCATATCCCTGTCTACTGTCTCTATTTTGCATTTCTTCTACTTTCTTCTCTTGCTTTGTGTGGTAGAAGGAGGGAGTGTGGCGACTCGAACTGTTGCACATCGGTCCAAAGTTCTATGTGGAAAACAGACATACATTTCTTGGTTTTCAGCGGTTCTCTAATTGAAGTATGTTAGGGATCGATCCTGGCTGGCTGTGGAGCTAAGCATTTCGAATTGACAGAAGCTAGAATTCATTGACTGGTCATTGGATTCCATCCTCGGGGGCTGAAAAGTCAACAAGCTTGGACTCGTAATCTGAACGTCCTGGGTTTGATTCCTTGTTGGCTAGGGTCACAGATGTGTACTGTTAAAGAGTTCCGAATACGGATGATGAAACAGCTGTTCAACACTCAGCTAGTTTTTAACAATTCTCCAAATGATATCAATCCGTAATCAAATCTCTACAAACTAACACTTGGAAGCTTATCCTCATCATTTTTTGCTACTATTACTGATATATTTACCACCTTTGACACTTATTTTTGATCCACTGATTCTCCGTTATTGATTTCCATTAATTTCATGGTGTCGTGAGATGACTCACTGGCTTAGTCAGTCGACTTTATAACCAGTAAGTCCTGGGGTTTCAAATCCCTCTCCATCTAGTTCAGCGGCCTGTCTAGGAAATCTTACCCTCTAACACGATTAGTTGACTCATAACCTGGAATAATATGAAAGACCTGTCCTGGCGATCGAGTCCAAGAAGAGGAAAACTTTATGGAGTGATTAATACAATTTTTAGGTTATGTCAGTGTAGAGATAGAGTCGTATTGCCTTCAGCATTCAGCTTTCAGTCAATAGATACCGATTTGGAAAGCTGCTCTGCTTACTTAAGCTTGCGAGCAACTGTAATTATCCTCTTGGTAGATAAGTTTTAAAGAAAGAAAAAAAGGGTCTTTTTGGAAGATGTTTGCAAGGGTTTGATGGTGAATTGACTTCATTTAGAAAACATGGAAGTACTAGACAGTTGGTTGGTTCTAGTTTGGGACTCTTCGCAGTGTAGTACACATCCTTGGTCCCACTGGGGATCACACCCAAAGCTAGGTGGCTGTTGATCATTCAACTACTTGGATGGAATTCAATAACCTGCTAATCGATCCTAACCTTGGACAGGTCGCAATTATATAGCGTGATCGCTAACCGATGTTATCGGTGAGTATCTATCGTCATGCTCAACTTGGTGGTGTGAACCTGTGCTGTCTTTTTGAGTTTAGTTCATGGAAAATTCCCATTGTAACATATAGAAAATCAAAACAAGTGGTGATTCAGCGAAGAGACTCTTCTCAATGAATTTATTATCAAGCTGTACAATCGTATATATATATATGTACATGGGTTTTAAGAAGTTATATCCGGTGAGGGAATTAAATCATAGGTGTGAATGCATAAAATAGTAATAATAATAGTAGTATGAAATGCGATTAAAATGTTTGTGATTATAATCACAGTTAAATGTCAAGTGGCAAAACAATTCATAGGATGTATAGAACTTGGAAGGGGTGTGCAATTATAGGATTAGTTGGCGAATGGAATAAAATAAAAACGTTACGTAACATTGTGTGAAATTCGATAACTTAGAATTTAAGGCTGCAAAACAGAATTGATTTAGAATGATAAGTGGAACAAGTGAAATAATACCGCGAACAGTTCAAAGTGAGAACAGTAATAATAGTAAGAATTGACGTAATAAAGGAAGAGTATACAAATTGAGTAGACAAAACGAAAACATTGGTAGAGCCAAAATGTGGTTAGGAATTAAAACCATGAAAGTTGGATGGGTTGAATGAACTTTTTCTGTACACAGAGATCAGGCTTTTCTGTTTCGATGGTCAAAGATGGCTTAAGCAATACAGATGAGTCGGGTACGTAGTGATTTCGGTAAATTACTTTTCGCCTAGTAGATGACTTTAAAGGTGGAGGCTGTAGAGATAGGGTGATCATTATCGATCAGATGTCTAATGATCGTGCTTCTTATTGCTCCATTTTCAACTCTTCGTAACCATGCAGGATAGTGTTCTTGTACCGTCTTGGATAAAACTCTAGTCGAACGACTGATATACCACACGTGCAGGTGAATTAATAAACGCACATAGAGTTGGTTAACAGTGGGATCTTGTCCTTCAGGTTATTGAATAGTAATGGTCGACTGCTAAAGGCTATTCTCAGAGATGCAGCAGGGAATGTTCTATTCAAGGACTGTGAAATTCTTCTTTTCATGATATCGGAAGTTAATTCATCTTTGAATTCCAAGCGCATGTACAGTAGTTTCTTGGTTATGAGTGATAAATCACATTTTATAGGATTTGAATGTATATTCTTGTTGATAAAACGTGGTGGACATCCATATTCTATTAGGATTTTCCTCAAAAGATTTAACTCATCCTCTACACTGCAGGGCTACATATGCGACTGGCGAATGTGAGTGGCAAGCGACCGGATCAGGTTTCGTTTCCGACCAATGGGTAACCAGCTGTAGCAATTTGTCAATTGACCATTCCATGACAGCTTTCGATAAATCGATAAATCTCTTCAGAGTTCCATCAGTCCTTGAATTCTACCAATAGATATAGGCATAGAGCACAAGTGTTAAATATGTATCATTAAGTATTTATTTCACTCTATTTTTCATTTCTAATTAATTTACAATATACTCTCCCTTTCTTCCTCCCTCTCTGTTCAAACTTTATTCTCCACAGTTTGATTGTTTGCTTGTCACAGTTATGAATAAATTGTTGACTAATTTCAATGACTTAATTTACTATTCAAGTTGATTTAATTAAGTACCTCTTCTTCACATTTGATTACTTTTATATGCCCTTTTCTTCTATGTATGTCCTTATTTTTTTAAAAATTGTGTTAATGTGTATTTAGATTTCAGTTTCAGATTTATTGGTTGAGGATAGAAGGCTTGGAGCCTATGTTAATCCTTTTCTAGTAAATTTCTGTGGTTGTCTAAACCCTTCCTGAATGAATCAGTTGAGGTTGCAGACACCACTTCTTCTGGGAGTCGGTTCCAAGAGTTTATGACTCGATGTGAGAACCAGTACTCAACAGTAATATGATTTCTTCTTGGCTTTTGAACTCTCCTGCTATGTCCTCTAAGGTGTTCCGACCTGGTGGGAAAGAAAAGTGAGAATAGGTCACGTCTTTAGTCATTATTTAAAATTTTAAACATTGTGATTAAATCTCCTCTCTGCCTACGGTATGACAGGGAGAAGAGATTTAAACTGTCTAGCCTTTCCTCGTATGATAAGTTAGTCATGTCGTGAATCATACGTGTTGCCTTCCTTTGAACCCTTTCTAGAATGTGTGAGTCCCTTTCTTAGACAAGGACTGGCTGGTGGCCTGGATACAGTTTTCCAGTCTTGACCTCACCAGAGATGTATATAAGGAGGTGAACATATCTATATGGTGATTCTAGTGAAGGCTCTACGAATTGCCCATAATGACCTGAAACTACGTGCAGCCACCGCGCAACAGTGTGCTGTAGTTTTTTTTTAAGTCGTGGCTAACTATGACACCTAAGTCCAAGTGAGTCTGAACTGATGATGGAAGTGTAATTCCCTCTAGTTCGTAGGAGCTCGTGCTTGCTTTTCCAATACGCATGGTTGCACATTACTTATACGTGAGTAACTAATTAACCGAGTTTCAACGTGGAACTGTGTACAAAAGTGCAGCAGAGCGATTGATGTTGCCGCAAATTCAACGACCTCCTGATAGACAGTCAGCTGTCAAAGACTTTATGAATTACTACTACCAGGCTTTGATTTGACCACTACTAACTGTTTTCCTTGAGTGTTAGTAGCACAGCGGTAGAATAACTCGCCAACCACGTCTCATGTGGTTCGGGATTCGATCCCCGGCCACTGGACGCACCAGTAATAAGACTGGTAAAGAGGGAAGGTTGGGGGGGGTGCGTGGGGCTAGCAACCCCATCCCGTAAAAATAAACACCACTGCTGCTGAAGAAACTTCAAGCCTGCTGCTTGAAGCCACCCTCTATGTTCCACTGGGGACGTAAAGGAATAAAAAAAACTCTTTTTCAACCTAACTACATGTAAGCTAACAGTGGAGGTTGACAAATGGGGGTCTGTCGGAATGCGTAACACGTGTTCTAGCCATGTTAAATGATATAACTTCACAACCTAACCTCCCTCCCTTATCTAACACACACGCACACACTCTCCCATTTTACTGGTCATATCTCACAGCCAAAAGGAAGGAGAAAACTGTTAGGCATTTTATACATCCTTTGATCGATAGATACATATCATGTCTACACCAAAGTTGGCGTAGGTTTCAAATGCTGTGTGAAAGTGTTTTGTATTCTTGTTGTGTGATTTCGTCAGCTAACCAGTCCATTAGAGCTGATGAAACTTGTTGCTATAGTTGTTCTATCTCAAGGAAATATTTGACATGGTTGGAGGATTTCATCATGAGCTGACATCCTTTACAGAACCATTGGAAAATCTGCAGGGAGTACTGGACAGCTGTTTCGTCAGCCTAGTTTGGGACTCATTGACACTACGCACCCACCGGGGTTCGAACCCAGGGTCTTCTGGTTACAAGGCGAACTAGTAAGCCATTAAACCACTGGGACTCGATCCATGAACTAGCAGAAGTTAGGTTCCATG
Organism: Trichobilharzia szidati; assembly: GCA_944472155.2. Lineage (NCBI taxonomy): Eukaryota > Metazoa > Platyhelminthes > Trematoda > Strigeidida > Schistosomatidae > Trichobilharzia > Trichobilharzia szidati. The sequence continues at coordinate 130,098,984 of OX235272.1, read as the reverse complement.
GACCATTGAATTGAGTGGTGTTTAACGATGTTGTTTTATTAGATGGTTGGAGGCAATCGGCCACAGGAAGCCTTGGACCTAGGTTTCGTTCGAACGCTGTAGTCAGACACGTTACCATTGAGTTATTCGGGCTCACGACTGACTTCATGTAGGATTGTAGTGGATACTTTGATTATTATTTCCTTCACGTTCCCAGTGGAAAATAGGGCTTCAAGCTAGTGGCTTGAAGTTTCTGTAGCAGTGTTTATTTTTACAGGATGGGGTTGCCAGCATCATGCCCAACCTTCCCTCTTTACCAGTCTTATTACTGGCTAAATAAGGTAAATTAGTGCGTCCAGTGGCCGGGGATCGAACCCCGGACCATGTCCATGGTCAGCGAGCGTCCTAACCGCTGTGCCACCGACGCAATACGGATACTTTGATTGGACTCTAATAACTGGTGTAATATGTCTAGTCCTTTCTTTGGTGCAGACTGAATTCTACCAGTCAGGTTTCCAATATGGTCACCATTCTATGTAGCTCCCTATCGCGGTACACATTGATTTGATGATATTAGATGCTTGGTCCTGAGTTCGAACGCCAGCAAGTAGGTAGGTTCGTAGGTGCGTACTACTGAACAGTGTCAGGCAAGCAGATGGAAACAGTACTGTCCAGGGTACTCTCTGGCACTAATCCATGGTCAAACCTGAATATTATATATAGCCATCTTGTCTACAGTTTAACTTACACATATAAGTGTATATACACACACATTAACTATGATAAATACTTAATATTGTGGTGTTTAACGGTGCTGTTTTAAATTAATAATAGTAATAATTATTATCATTATTATCATTATTCTTATTTCAATAATAATCACATCTGTGCATAAATTGGTCTCATCTCTGATAATATTATAATATAATAATAGCATTCTTTTCATGTGAATCTGTAAGTAGCCTAGATAGTAGTATTTCGGTGTGTGTATGTGTGTGTGTGTGCACGCCTGTCTTCGTGCACTTTCACTGGTATTTTTGTGGTTATGGTTATTTTATAGGTATTAGATAGGGTGGTGCAAACAGATGTACATTAATAATCACACTTTTTTCTTTCTAGCACAGATGTACAACAGAGCCATTCATTATTGAATGAGTGACTAGGTAGATAGTTAGTTAGTTAGTGTAGAATGTTTAATTTATATTGATTTATACTTAGGGACATGATCTTATGTGCTTGCACTGTTTCTGTGTGTGTGTGTGTGTGTGTGTGTGCGTACGTATGCGTATTAAATACAGTTTCTATACTTTATTAAACTTTGTGTGTTATAGAGTTGAACAGATGCGTTCATATCTAGAATGTGTGTACTTTACACACAGTTATTTTTCAATTCATGTTGACAAAGCTATCTAGATTGACTATTGAACGTTTCAAGTAAAGGACATTATTATCTTTGCATTTTATTGTTATTTTGAGTTCCAAATGAAACACAGAGCCTCAGTAGGAGGACATCACCAGTCATTTCTATAAAGTGGGTTCAACTGTTGTCCGTAAGCTTTCGTCTCCTCTTGCCTCCTTCAGCGTCATTCTTGGATGTTGTATAATCATCTCGTCATCATCTCCATTCGGGTTTCCACTTGGGGGGCTTGGTGTGTGTGTGTGTGATATCATTCAGCAGTTTTCTTAGCGCGTATGTCCAATCCATCTCCATTTTCTGCGGAATATTTGTTGAACGATAAATTGTTGATTGAAAAAGAGAAGACGATTCAGCGAAGAGACTCTTTTCGACGGTGAATTCATTCACATAGCTGTCTGTACGATCGCATTTATATACAATTATTTGTGTGTGTATGTGTGTGTACATGAGGTTTGTCAAGTTTAGATAATTGATCAGGTAGGTAATACAAGAATGATCTAATATAGAAACAAGGTTAATTAGACAGCAACTAAAGTAAGATTGGGTTAGTTAGTAAGTCAGATGACGTAATATAATTGACTAAAATGCTTCGTTGCATGGAGGATTTCATCATGAGCTGACATCAGTTAGAGAACCACTGGAAAACGTGGGAGTACTGGACAGCTGTTTCGTCAACATAGTTTGAGACTCTTCACCCACTGGGTTTCGAACCCAGGACCTTCAGCTTACAAGGCGAGCTCGTAGACCATAGAGCCACTGGGATCCGATCCAATGGTCCTTGAATTCTAACTTCTGTCAATTCACGACATAGCGCGATCATTTCGCAATGTCTTCTTCGATGAGTTACTGCCTCATCTTCAACCTGCTGTACCCTATTGGTCACCGCTTCCCACTAGAACTCCAGGTTAACTGCCTGAATAGGGTCAGTCTCTAGTGAGTATCAGATTAATTTCCAAGTATTGGGTTTGTAGGGATTTTGTTTGATTGCATGGAGGATTTCATCATGAGCGAGGGAGGAAGGGAAAGAATACAAGTGCCACAAATTAAATCACCCACCTGAAGGAGAACACCACTACACACACACACACACATCATATAGCATTCACCACCCCTGATCGGAAACTATACTTCTACATAATTTTCAAATAGGTGAACGAGGGACAGAGAGAGATCTTCTCTTAGTAAAGTTGTCAAATATGATCGTCAATAGTTAGTTTCTTAGGGATTTGACCAGGAGCTGAGGAGGATTACTGGAAAACCATAGATCACTGGACAACTGTTTCGTCCCAGTTCTAAACTCTTCGGCAGTGTGGACCCGCCAGGGTTCTCACTCAGTACCTTCAAGTTAAAAGGCAAGCTCAGCCACTGGGACATAACTCAGTGACTCATGAATTCTGACTTACTCTTGAAAATTAATCTCATGCTCTCTAGTGACTGATTACAGGATGAAGTTACCTGGGGTTGTGACCCGTCGGGTTCACCCGGTTGGAAGTGAGAACAAACACTCGTTCTGATGATGACATAGGCTCGTGGTCATGCTAAAATCGTGAGTTGATAGAAGCTAGAATTTTGCAGGTCATTAGATTCGGTCCAATTGGCTGAGAATGGTATACGATGACATTGCCTAGTAAACAGAAGGTTCTGGATCAAAAACGTATTCAAAAAATTCTCTTCGATTCGAGGAAAGATAAGTAGTTAACACACACTTTTGAGTGAGTACGGGCATTCAATTGAAATATGCTCACATACAGAGGCATTTTGATATACCGTATCTCAGATCACTAAACTATGATCCTATTTTTACAAACGATATATGGCTTATAATTAAGGTTTTTTGCATTTCTCAATGAATGCAAAACAAAACGATATTGCTTTTACTAACGTTTCGCTATTTAATGGTAATAGCGAAATCAAAGTATTATTAAACCAGAATTCACAAAATCTCCTCAGCTTATATGTCTACAAAAATGTAATCATCGTTCCTCAGCAATGGGGGCTTTTTGCGTTGTGAAATTGGCCGAATGGTAAAGAAAACAAAACCAGGTGTAGATTGTTGGATTTGATAAGTGTATGAAATTATAAAAGTAGCATGTGTTTATATAATAAAATTGCTTATCACATTGGTGCGTCGGTGGTACAGCGGTTAGGATGCTCGCCGACCATGCACATGGTCCGGGGTTCAATGCCCGGCCGACGCACTCCCTTACCTCACTAAGCCAGAAATAAAGCTGGTAAAAAGGAAAGGTTGGGCATGAGGCTAGCAACTCCATCCCGTAAAAATAAACACCACTGCTTCAAGCTTCTAGCTTGAAGCCCTATGTTCCACTGGGAACGTGAAGGAATAAAAAAGAATCTTATCACATTCGTGTTGATTTTGTCACTTAGTGGGAGAAGAGAGGGGGTGTCTTAACCAGGTTAAATTCTGTTTTAGTCCATTATTCCTATTCAGCTGAGACAATTTGGATTCCATTTAATATGAGTTACTTCTGATGATATTAGACGTTCTTTGTGATTTCTGAAATGCTTTTTCTGGATGATTATTTCAATATTGTCAAAATCAGTTTTGTGGCTTGACATTTTAGCGTGTAGACAAGCTATGGCTGATGATTTTTCAAGCTTTACTAGTTCAATTAGATTTCTCGGTAGTCGAACGGATGCTCTACGATGTTCATTTCTTCTGATTTTGATTTCTCGAGATGTTTGTCCGATGTATATCGCATCACATTCTAAACATTTTATTTTATAGCCACAATTAGAGAGAGAATCTTTAAGGATTTGGACAAGGTAGTGCGTGTGTCTGAGATGTTTTGAAGAAAACTCTGATGTCTGTGGTGCTTATTGAGTACTCTTCTGATATCGTCTGGAATGACAACTGTTGACGTTCTTCATCCATGTTTTCGGAATACGTGTTTTCGACCATACTTAATGTCAGTGTTTATTTTTGTTGATGAAGTTCTTTGGGTAGTTATTTTGCTTGAGAGTCTCAGTAATTGATTAAAAATGCCCATTAAAATTTTCAAAAGAATGGACACGGAACAAAGAGTACTCTTTTCGATAAATTCATCATTAGGTTCTACAATTATATATACATTATAATGAATGAATGAATTAGTCTTATGAACAACATTAATGTCTGTTTAAATAACATCAAATCAATAATATTGATAGATTACAGCTGAACAGCATCAACATAAAATAAACTGAATGTCAGAAGAATTATGAAAGATACTATTACAAATTCATGAATTTATAGTTTCTACTGAGGGCCAGGGCAGTAGTAGGCGCTGGACTTGTTTCTTTTGAACAAGAGCACTGTGTTGAGCGAATTGCAATAGCCTCTGCTGTTTGGAGCATGCGGTGCTTCGACGATTTTGGTAGTTTGTTAGGCACCCGGTATATTATAGAGAAGGATTCTTCTACGCTGGCTGGCTTTGTGACCGGTTTGCACCAGATGGTCTAATATCGAACTGTTAATAGTTTTAACTACACCTTTACTTAGCCATAGTGGGATATGTTCTCGAGAGAGCACGAAAAATCAAGTTCCTAGAGCAACGGCTGATATAACTCACTCCACAAGAGCAGTTGAATTGGTAGATACAATTGGAAGTGGTTGGCTAGTCTAGGTACTTCATCTTTCAGTCGAGGTAGCACCATCGGTCGTGTAGAGAATAATACGTGTAGTTCTCCAGCATTAAAAGTTCTTTGAACTGATTTTCTTAATTTCTTCGTAATTATTTCGCTTGGTATATCGCCCATGAATTGTAGTCGTATATATAAAGAGGCTTCTTGTTTACAGACAGTGAGTAGTCTCAGTAATGTTTGATATTTCTTCTGATATGGCCCAAAAATTTTTTCCAAACTGTTAAAAGTGAACTTGATTTGGATATATATATATATATATATATATATATAATATATGTGATATATAAGCTTACCTCGTCGTTTTGTTTTTTAGTACTTTCAACCTGATCTTCCAATTTCTACTTTATGAAGATACTTTCTTTTTATTTCGCTAACCTTATCTTTACATTATAATGTATTTATTATATTAGTGGATTGACTATATAGCACAATGGTGTAATGATAAATCGTTAGAAGTAATTTTGGAATGTAGAATGTGCATATATATATATATATATATAGTTGGTGTGTTTCATAGGAACATGAGATTTAAAAAAAATATCGTTTGATTATTCAACTACAGGTTATTTTCAGTTTTTTACTGTGTGTGTGTGCCAAAAATGCTGTAATCTGTTTATGTTAGTAATAATACTAATAATAATATCAATATCTTCAATAGTTGGTTTCTAAGGATTAGATTTGTTTTTTTACGAGTTGGTCACGAATTGATATCAGTTAGAGGACCACTGAAAACCAGCACCAGTTTGGGAATCATCGGCAGTATGCACCCACCACTAGGGGGTGGGGGTTCGAACCCTAGGACCTCCCTGTTACAAGGCAAGCTAGCTCGTATATACCATTCAGCCACTGCGACCCACCCGACTCAATGGCCAGTACATGAATTCTAACTTCTACCAATTCGTGATGCATTTAGCGTGACTGGCACCAACCAATGTCATCGGTGGGAAATCCATCCTCACTCCCGACTGGATGGACCTCACTGGTCACTTACTTCTCTCACTAGAACTCCAGGAAACTCCGTCCTGTAGGAAGTCACTAGCGAGCATCAGATTAATTTTCAAGAGTACGCACCCACTAGGGTTCGAACCCCGATAAATCACGAATTGGTTGAAAGTTAGAATTCATGGGCTGACCAGTGAATCGAGTCCCAGTGGCTGGCTGAATGGTATACGAGCTAGCTTGCCTTGTAACCGGAAGATCCTGGGTTCGAACCCCCACAGTGGTGGGTGCGTACTGCCGATGATTCCCGAACTAGGCTGACCGAACAGCTGTCCAGTACTCTGGTTCTGGTTTTTTTTAATGGTTCTCTAACTGATATCGATCCGTGATCAACTCCTAAAAAATATTATTATATATTCACTCTCTCTCTCTCTCTGCTTCCCTCCCTTTTCCTCTCTGTGTTTACGAATGAATAAAATATGGATTGCATAGTTACGAAGGCGTGTAAATACAGACAAGGAAGAGGCGTCCATTTTTTTTCTCTATACTACCAACCGCCCCCATCCTCCACCAGTTATCTTACTGTTGTACGCATACACTCTTCTCTTCACCTTATCACTAACTAACTGAGTATCTGCAGCATAGAACTTTTTACAGAAATGTAGCACTTCAAGTCTAAGCCACGTAGGAAGGTGTAGACTTCCTGACTGGTTGGGGTCCTCGGGACGGTAAAGACCAATGGTTGGAAACAATTGGTGATATGGCTCAGAATCCTCGTTGCCAATGGCTGGTGCAGATGTATCCATTCCTTGTGACTTATGATTTCCAATGTAACTATACTGTTCTTCGTTATTACTATTCCTATTGTCTCACACCTCTGTTTACTGTCTGTAATATGCATTTCTCCTACTCTCTTCTCTTGCTTTGTGTGCTACATGGAGGGAGTGTGATGACTTGAACTGCTGCACATCGGTGCAAAGTTCTATGTCGAAAACAGACAGACAGACAGCACTTCAAGTCGCCATACTCCATGTAGCACACAAAGGCAGAGAAAAGACAGAGGGATGAAAAGACATTCAAAGTAACTATAATAAAAAAAGGGTAGCAACATGGCAATGAATGCCCATCACGCATAAGACAACGCCTCGAGTGTGGAATCTCAGTAGGAGAAACGATAAGTTGGGGGGGGGTGAGAGGAGATGAGAGCCTATAGACAAACGGGGGACCAGCTGAAGACGACTGCAGATAACAAGATGAAATGGAGGTGTTCTGTTGAAGCTCTTTGTTCCACTTGGAACCTAAGTGTATAACTAAAGTATTATAAAACACAAAATAATTGAGCAAAGAATATCCCTCTTTCGATAAATTCCTCTTCTGGCTCTACAATTATATATGCATGTTTAGATACATAGAATATTCTCGAATAGTAGTCAATAACAATATTAGTGTTTTTAAATAATATCGATTTGTAAAGTAAGATCACAATGGAATTACAGTACATTAAAGATGCTTAAATGATGATAATAATAATAATAAAGATATAGTAGCAAATAGAATGTCAACTAAAATTAGGAAAATTCCACAAAAATTCCAGGATCATTCAAACCTAGATGGCCAAGGTAAGGATAATGTCTGAACTAACTTCTTTTGGATGCACAAATTAGGCTTCTTAATATGGATCCCAACAGCCAGCCTCAGCAATATTTAGTAATCGAACTCTTAAGGCAAAATTGAGATTCGTAGGTATGCGGTAAATGACCCTGAAAGCATGGTTAACATCAATCTTGTGTTCCGTTGTATCCACAAGATGAGATAGAATAGATTTTGTTTGTCCTTTGCTTAACCACACATGGTTGAATATTGTTCGTTTTTACATTTTTCTCCTTTCTTTTCTTTTCTTTTCTGCCTTCAGTACACTCAACCAATTGCAGAAGGTATCAACTTCACTGCAAACTGTACACACAGCGTCAATAATTCATCCTCATCGACAACACCAAATATCTGTGTTGTCCCTTCATCACATGATATCGGCGGCGGTGTTGTCAGCCGTATTGGCAATGCTAATATCCACGATGATGATGATGATTATTATGATGGTGAAGAGAAGACGGGAAGAAGCAGACGGCCACACGACAATGCTTCAACGCATCCTGTTCTATTGGACTCTGTCATTCCTAGTAGTGATAGCATTACAACCAGTATTAGTAATGGTAAGGCATCTATGACTAATACTACATCTTCCACAACAACGAATACAACGACCAATCCTCCTCCTCATCAACAGCAACATCAACAACCTTCTCATCATATGATGTCAAAAAGTACTACTTTGAGTAACAACAGTTCAACTGTCACTTCTACGACCAATACTAATACTAATACTATTAATAGTAGTAATAATAGTTGCACAACCAATACACTAGAACGTGTTAATGTAAATAATAAAAAGTACAAATCGAAAATGACTGATGATATGATACAAGAAAAGTTAAGAATGATTGTTAGTATTGGTGATCCGAATAGAAAATATCAAAGATTAGAAAAAATTGGTCAAGGGTAAGTTTCCACCTATCCGTTTAATAATAATAATATAATAATAATTTGTTTATGTGTCTCTTCATTTAACCTGTTTACACTGGCGTTGTTGTGCGCTTTTTTACACACACACACAATTTGTTTCTCGAATTTGACCACGGATTGATATCAGTTAGAGAGAATCATTACTAAACCAGCCAGGGAGTACTGGACAACTGCTTCATCTGATGCTCGCTAGTGGTTTGTTACAGAACGGAGTTTCCTGGAGTTCTAGTGAGAGAAGTCGTCACCTGTTAGGTCCATCTAGTCGGGAGTAGGGATGGATTTCTCACCGATGATACTGGCTGGTCATTTAGTCGGGTCCCAGTGGTATACGAGCTTACTTTGCCTTGTAACCGGAAGGTCCTGGGTTCGAATCCCCTGTGGCGGGTGCGTACTTCTGATGATTCTCAAACTAGGCTGCCTGACCGATAGCTGCTACCTTGACGTGGTGGTCGGGCTTGCACATCGCAATGACCCAACAAGCTAAACTGGCTGGAACTAATATTCCTGCAGGTCCTACCATCCCAGGAAGGTTGTTAGGATGGCGATTAGACTAAAAGCAGTCACCGGCTTAGTGTAAGAATTATTTTACACTATGCTGGGGGTCTGTGGGCGACGTCGTACTGCTGGGGAACAGGGATGTAACAGCAGTAAGGTGTTTCCCTCAGATGACCAGCATGCCAGCCAGTTATGCTGTCTCTCCACTCTGGAGAAAGAGAGGGGTTTAGAAAAGGTCAACTCCAACAATTGTACATCTCGACTTACCCTACGGTGGTCCGTAACCGGTCTCAAGCAGTTGTCCCTTGGGCTCTGCAGTCATGCAGTACGAATCCTCTTTCTGTTGTTTAAGGTACCCGAAGAATCAATCAACTTCCACGTTGTGAGCAGCCGGGAAGTAACAACCGCCCACACACTTCCAAGAGCACACGGAAGCCTTCAGTTCTATGTCGAAAACAGACAGACAAAATAGGCTGACGAAACAGCTGTCCAGTACTCTGGTGCTGGTTTTCAATAGTTCTCTAACTGATATCGATCGATCCGTGGTCAAAGTCGAAAAAAAACAAATCAACTCTTGACAATTTGTTTTGTTAATAAAGGTGTGACAAATGTGTTTTGTACACAATTATCCTCCTAATGGGAATTTTTTTTAATATTTTTTGTCTTCACCTTTTTGAAGCCACCATAATAACACTTTCAGTTCATTTAAGAAAAATATTATTTTACCCCGAATAATAATGTTAGTTGTGCCAAGTAAACAAGGTCAAATTCTTATGAGAGAGGATGATGTTATTTATTTATTTACTTATTTTCCCTTAAATATCTTTTGACTGAAAAATGTTGTCATAAGATCGTTAGGTATGGGTACGTGTGTACGTGCCCTAGACCCTTGTAAATGGAATTCAACAACTGTTGTCTTAACTTTCTAGTGCGCGTTGCCAAATCACACAGACACACACACACACATGCACATACGCATATGTCCCAAGTTCGATTCCCAGTCAATACACTCTTGAACCTAGCCTAGGTTATTACTATCCGATATTAAGCCGTGACTGACTGCCTGACTCGTTTCAACGTAGAACTGCTTTGCACAGATGTGCACGCAGTTCGAGTCGCCACACTTCAATTGTCACACAAAGCCAGACAAGAAGAAGAAAGTAAAAAGAAATGCAAAACAGAGACAGTAAACAGAGATATGAGGCAAAAAGAATAGTAATATGGAAGAACCATATAGATTTATTGGATATTATAAGTCACAAGGAGTGGATGTATCTACTCCAGCCATTGACAATGAGGATTTTGAGCCATATCACCAATTGTCTCCAGCCTTCATTGGTTTTTACCATCGCGAGTACCCCAACCAGCCATTCAGGAAGTCTACATCTCCCTCTCTACGTGACTGGCTGGCTTAAACTAACTGTTGTGAATTTCATTGACTGATGAAGCCATGTTTTAGTTTGACTTCCATGTGCTAGCTCTTTTCCAACCTGATAATATGTCAGCTAACATTGGCTGTTGTTGAGGAAGGCTGTGGCTAGTCATGAAAAGACGGAAAGTTGGCCCTGAGGCTAGCAACCCCATCCTATAAAATAGTTTCTGTAGCAGTGGTGGTTATTTTTACAGGATGGGGTTGTTAGCCTCATGCCCCCCCCCAACCTTCCCTCGTTACCAGTCTTATTACTTACTGCCTTACCAAGGTAAAGGAGTGCGTCCAGTGGTAGGGGATCGAGTCCCGGACCACATGAAGCGTGGTTGGCGAGCATTTTACTGCTGTGCCACCGACACACACACAACACTGACACAATACTGCAAAGCAGTTTGCATGAACAAAAGGTCAAAATATATTTGAATTTTCAATGTGTAAAACTTTGCATAAAAGTGCATCTGTTCAAATTGCCATAAATCATCAAAAGTTCACATAAAACCGGATAGAAGAGAATATAATGAAGTTAAGATAATGAGAATTGGATTAATCTAGGAGATTAGAAGGAATGAAGAATACATTTGAGCCAATGAGAACGACTTTTAAGCCTGTAACAGCCTGTAACCATCGGTAACCCAATCCATACAGTCTACACTCCACTCCACCCACAGTGTAACTCAAAGACTTCATGGACAACTCTCAGAGTTTGATTTGATCACCTCTTACTCCTTTTCAACCTAAGCTAACCTTACTCAGTGAGAAAGGCAATGACTCGGAATGCATAACACGTTCCATAGCCATCCCAATCAATACAGCTTCACAACCTCATTGATTGATTTCCCCTCTATACCTACCTAACACTCTACACGTAACCCCATTATTACTAACTATATTATACCACCTAATGTGAAAGGTAGAGCGCAGTCGGCCACTTTACTCAAGTCTTCCACTCTCAACGGTGTGTGTCACAGTTGTAATGAAGAATGGATCCAATTGCTGGGTAGTACATATGTCTTTTAATCGATTTTCACATATATATCACTTCGACGCCAGAGATGGTATAAGTTGGCGAATGCTATATGGTGCTTTTATATCCATACTGAGTCAGTTAGTCAATTCATGAAAAATCCCCATTCGAACATTAATAGACAGAAGACGACCAGTAGTTCAGCAAAGAGTCTCTTTTCGTCGGCGAATTCATTTTCATAGCTGAACAATCGCAAATATGTATATGGTTGTTTTGTATGTATGTGTGTGTACATTAAATTTGACAAACGAAAATACAATTAGTAAGTTCAGATGAATTGGATGTTGATATAAGAGGGTAGTAACAAAAGTGATGAGTTGTCACAAACGATTGTTAAAGAAGAGTTACGTAATAACATGAATAGTTTATGAAAGAGTTGTGCTCAGGGTGTACATGGAAACAAAATAACATACGGAATTACACAAGAGTTTTAAGTAGTTAGAAAAAGGAAGCATACAAACAAAAGTTAAGTCAAATCAACAGAGTTGTTACCATGATAGTAGAATTGGTTGAATAATTTTCTTTTGTATGCATAGTTCTGGTTCTTCTAACTGAATGGCTAGGGCTTCTGCAATACAAAAAAAGACGGAAACGTATTGCCTTTGGAAGGTTGTTCTTCACTTTGTAGATTACTTTGAAGCAGGAGGCGTTTGTTGAGATGAAATGACCAGTGTTGACGAGATGTTCGATTATTGCACTCCTTATATGGTCACTACTTCCTTTCTGCAACCACGCTGGATAGTGTTCTTTGACCCTTTTTGACAGGATGCGCGTCGAACGACCGATGTACCTGGCTCCACAGCCGTTTGTGACAACTCATCACTTTTGTTACTACCCTCTTATATCAATATCCAATTCATCTGAACTTACTAATTGTATTTTCGTTTGTCAAATTTAATGTACACACACACATACAAAACAACCATATATATATATATATATATATATATATATATTTGCGATTGTACAGCTATGAAAATGAATTCGCCGACGAAAAGAGACTCTTCGCTGAACTACTGGTCATCTGTCAATTAGTCAATTATGACTACTTATGCAACTCTCATTGGTCTTGGTTTGATATTTTTTAGCTATGTTCACATATGCTGTCATGTGAGATAATGTGCAATATCTGTGCGTTGAATTCACCATATAAGGTAATTAATTCCCTTTATAAATTTCGACAACATGATAAGAAGACGTAGTTTATCTGAAACTTGTAATGTGAATTTGCGCGCGACACATTTCGAACATTCTGATTACACACACACGAGTACTTGTCATACACAGTTATATAGAAGGCAAGAGTTGGCATGAATCGTTACAATACGGTTCAGATTGTGTACAGGTCAAGGTCACAAATAATGAGTAGGTAGATGACGTAATGATGTGGGTAAGAAAGGAAGAAAAACAAATAAAGAAGGGGTTGAAAACATTTGTTGCTTATTTGTTATTACTTTAAAGCTACCTTGGTAATCCAATTTAGATCATAGGTGCCTGCGTTCTATCTCCCGTGTTAGGTGGTATAATCGAGTAAGCGATATTGAGGTTAAGCCGTTGAGTGTTAGGTAAGGAGGAGAAATCAATCGACGAGGCTGCGAAGCTACATTGACTGAGATGGTTAGGACATGTGTTATGCATGCCTAGCTATCACTGGCCTTCTTCAGTAACACTACACTGACTCCTAGCATAGAAATAGGGAGTGAAGTGGTAGAGCATGTTGATCACTTCACTTATTTGGGAAGTTGCATCAGCCCCAATGGGTTGATCGCTGACGAAATCTCATCACGGATACAGAAGGCTAGTTTCGCATATGCCAGTTTACGCTGTCTCTGACGTAGACGTAGTATCCGGCTGGTTGTCGACCAAAGGTTGTGTGTACTTCTCCTCAATCAGTCCGCTCCATCCTCCTTTATGGCTGTGAGTGAGACCTGGCTATTGTGAGTGGAAGATATGAAAAGCCTGGCTAGCTGTCTTTGATCATAGGTGCCTGCGTTCTATCTCCTGTGTGAAGTGGTATAAAAGGGTGAGCAATATTGGATTAGGGATCGGTCGAGTGCTAGGTAAGGAGAGGAAATCAATCGACGAGGCTGTGAGGTTACATCGACTGAGATGGTTAGGACGTGCATTATGCATGCCTAGCTATCACTGACCTTCCTCAATAACGGGCAATGTTAGCTTACTGACATAAGATGGATCAGGTAGGAAAAGAGATAACACATGGTAGTCAGACCAAAACATGGCTTCATCGGTCAACAAGATCCATAACAGTTAGTTTAAGCCAGCCAGTCATCACGTATTGAGGTGTAGACTTCCTGACTGGCTGGTTGGGGTACTCGCGATGGTAAAAACCAATGAAGGGTGGAGACAATTGGTGATATGGCTCAAAATCCTCATTGTCAATGGCTGGCACAGATGCATCCACTCCTTGTGACTATAAAAACTATATTATGCTTCCATATTACTAATCTTTTTGCCTCATATCTCTATTTACTGTCTCTGTTTTGCATTTCTTTTTACTTTCTTCTTCTTCTCTGGCTTTGTGTAGTAAGTGAAGTGTGGCGACTTGAACTACTGCACATCTGTGCAAAGCAGTTCTATGTTGAAACTAGACGGACAGATGCTTGTCTTAAAGGACCACCTCCCTCCCTCCACTGCAATTTTGAATAAGAAGTCTGATTCACAAGACAGTGGAACAGCGTTTCCATGGTTGGCCATGACAAAAACACTTTCATACATCGTTCGATCCGCTTGGATTCTGGAACCCATTTACACCATAGGATTGAAGTTAGGGTTTTAAAGCTCTCCTAGATAGAACTCGATGTCCATCAGCTCAGTTGTAATCACTGGACGTTCAAATTCGCCCGTTTTTCTACTTACTTATGTGAGAAACACTCCCACAACATGAATGCCAGTGATTAGGGTTTACCTGTCAGGGCTGTGATGGTGTGATCATATGAGAGCATTTCGACAGGAAGACTGAAGTCTACCCTCTTTTGGGCTTACTAGGTCGTTTATGCGAGGACTCAAGCTTTCTTCTTATGAATTCTGGATCACAATAAGATACTTACTAATGAGTTTTTGGTCTAACGGTAATCAATATTTTATAACTTTGGCTAATTGAAACAATGGCTAGATAAGTAAGTTTTGAGTCTCAGTGAGAGAGAGTATCATTACTCACAAAATTTGGACGAAACCCGCATTCTAGATTTATTTCATCACACTAACCACACATCATCAATCAAATGAAAAACGCTAGTTTACAAGACATCTGCGATACACGAATCCACCCACCCCCACCACCATCCCTGAATTCCGTACTACTTTATTGATAAATTATCATTAACTCGCTTTCTTTCTTTCTTTCTTATTTTCTCAATGAAGAGAGAAAGAGATTTCTAGTGAATGTTTGTAATAAATAGTTTTATGGATGGATAAAGTGACCACTTGGAAGTTTGTTATGTGTGTGTGTGTGTGTGCTTGCGTGCAAGTGTGTGTGCATCTTTGTGCATACATATTTTTAACTTTTCTACTTAAAGTACAACCATCGTGTGATTTTCTTTACTCTTTCTTGCACATTCACACACACAAACATACCTACATATACTGACCAAGTGATTCATATAAAAATAGCATAATAATAATAAATAATTCTCATTATTGGATTTTCATCATGAGCTGACATTAGTTAGAGAACCATTGGAAAACCAGGCACAGGGAGTACTGGACAACTGTTTCATCCTAGTTTGGGACTCTTCAGCAGTATATACTCACCGGGATTCGAACCCAGGGCCTTCTGGTTACAAGGCAAGCTCGTATACCATTAAGCCACTGAGACCCGATCCAATGGCCCATGAATTCTAACTTCTGCCAATTCACGACATAGCGCGACCCCTAGCCAATGTCTTCGGCGAGTATTTGTCCTCACATCCTACTGGTCACGACTTCTCAGCTGTCCAGTACTTCCAGGTGGTTTTTCAATGGTTCTCTAACTAATGTCAGCTCATGATGAAAATCCTGTAACCAATCAATCAAATCCCTACAAACCAACACTTGAATTCTCATTATACAAGGCCAGAATACAACACCTTCAGTGTATCAGTACTACGACGATTAATCGGCTGCACTCCCCCCACCTGGGTTCGAACCCAGGACCTCCTGGCTTCATAGCAAGCTCTTAGAGCATTCAGTCACTGGGACCCGATCGAAATGACCCATGAATTCCAACTTCTATCAGATCCTTACAAATTAGCTCTTAAAAATTAATCTGGTTTCAGCTAGTGACTGGCTACAGGCTGAAGTTGCCTTGAGTTCTCATGAGGAGGAGTCGGTCAGGTCAGACATTTTTACTGATTGGTGACAGTTGAAATTCATAAGCCATCGAATCAGGTCCCAGTGGCTGAATGATCTACAGACTTGGCCTTGTAAACGGAAGATTACAAGTTGGAACCCCAGTAGGCGTCGTTGAAGAGTTTCAAACTAGGACGAAACAGCTGTCCAGTACTCCTCTGTTGGTTTTCAGTGGTTATCTCACCGATATCAATCCGTGATCAAACTTGGTACCATTCAAATCCGTGCAAATCAACTCTTGGAAACTACTGGTACTACAACTAATAGTAGTAGGACCAGGCAACAGATCGTTTATTGAGAAAATCAAGAGATATTTATAGATTTTTATGTACATTATTATGAGCCTTATTGTTAGCAGAGAAGTGACGTCTTCTGATTGGTGTGTTTTCTTGCTGAAGGTTATTTTGTACTGCTTGTGACTGTTTCTTAGAAAGTCAGGCCATATATCTGCGAATCGTATTTGCTGTTTCACTGTGTGTGATACATCTAATAAACAAACTAATATGGAATTACTTACTACCACAGTGCCCAAGTTTTACACATATATATATTAAATACGTCTGCTGTGATTGGTTGTTGAGTTACTCAAGGTTAGGCGCTTTGTTATTGTTTTTTCTCATGACCTCCGATTCGGGATGTAAACATTGACGTCAATTGTTGTCTACCATTTTTGGCTTGCAGACAGCTCTCCCCACAGTAGTAGTAGTAGTAGTATCCATAGTACAAAAGACTTGTAAAACATCTTTATTGATTCGAAACAGAAAAATAATCGAAAGATTTGAGTTGAAAAAAAATCTACCCCCCCCTCCACGCACACACACACACAAATATTCACATGACACATACAGATACAGAGCTGCACGTTATTTGTGTCATCACAAAATGTGTTTCAGTAATAAATTTATTTCTGTATTGAATGTATGCATGCAAAGGCGCGCGTGCACACACACCACACACATACGCATACACACATTTACGTAAACTTATGTTCTCAAAAAGAAATTCCTTTCACAGATAGATTAGGTATCATGTGTAACAGATTTGTGTTCATCTTGTTGCTGATATACATTTAATACTACACAATTTGAATCAATAATTAATTACTAATAATATTATTAGGTTAATAGTTTTGCCTGGGATTGGAATCCAGAATACTCATTGTGTGTGTGTGTGTGTGTATCCTATTGTAGGCTGTTCCTCAAGGTGCTGTTCTTTCTCCTTTTCTGTTTTCTTTTTTCTTACATGACTTGCCTGCCCCATTCTGATGTAGCCACTTTTGTCAAGTATGCTGATGACCTACCTCTCTGTCTCCATGCCTGTCAACTCTCAGTCAGACTGTTCCAAAATTAAATAACTTTCTCTCGGAAATTAGTCAGTCAGTGGTCCTCTTCAAACGGTCTTAAGCTGCTGAATCCGTCTAAATGTCAGGTAGTCAATTTCACTTTCAGACGAAAACGTGACCTACAACAACAACTAGCTAGCTCACATGGTCCCACTATCATTGACGGCATAGAGGTTGAAACTACATCTAATGTCAAGTACCTTGGACTGAGTATTTCCTCCGATCTTTCCTGGTCCTCTCACATCTTGCTAGTTACTAGAAAGATGTTTCGCTTAACGTTCTACGTTAGGAAGTTAAGGCAGTCTGGTATAAAGCAGTCTTTGCTTTCTCAGTTTGTCAATTCCTGTATTCTAACCATCCCTCTTTACTGCTCCCCATTAATCTTTCCTGGACTACTTAAGAAAGACTTTGCTTCGCTGCGTAGGGCACTAAAAGCTGTTAGTAGGGCAAGTGGGATTTCGTTAAACCAACTGGTTAACACCATTGTGGATAGACATATAATGTCATGTAAGAAACTAGCGAATTCTATATTGTCAGACCCCGAACACCCTCTCTATATGCAGCTCTCTCCTTGCATTTCATCTGGTAGAACTAGAAGCAACTATAGGAAGCTATATGCCAGGACTACCAAGTACAAAAACTCCACAATACCTTATCTGGCACAGCTGTTATGTGATGAGAAAACTGTTAGGTATGACACGATCAACTTACTGCAGCACTCTAACAAATAGTTCCCATTAGCTTTTGTTCTCCTTTCTTTGTTACTATTATATTGTTGCTCACATATTCTATTACACACTAATTTTATATTTCATATCCTGTGGTGCATTGTTTAAATATGTGAATGCAATGCTGTTCTTTTTTTATTTCTTTTATTTATCTTTTTTCTTCTTTTTGTTGTTGTTGCTTTTTATTTTTAAAATCTTATAAAATTTATGAGGTAATTAGATGCAATATTGTAATGCACGCTGAAAATTCCATACCTGTACCACAAATACTGTTTGGAATAAAGCTATTATTATTATTATTATTATCAGCTGAATGTGTATTATTCATTCCCAGGCTCAAACTGTACCAGTCACTCATCGCGTCAAATTGCAAAATTTGTCTGTAGGTATCCTTTTACGTGGAAAAATTCGAAAGAAGCTTGAGTCTCTCCCCCCATAAACAATCCGGTATGGCCGATTGTGGGAAGACTTCGATCTTCCTGTCGAAATACTCTCATATGTGGCCATGTTTTCATCGTCTCTGTCAGATAAATCTCTATTTACTTCTTTCATTCGGAGGTAGTGGCTGTCCTCTCATGAACGTCTGGCGCTGATTGATGATGTTCCCACTGGCGTTTGAAACGACAGAAGTTGAGCTCCAGTCTCAATAGGAATACGTCAAGGAAGTTAACCCTAAGTTCCTATTATTTGTGAAGATGCTCCGAATCGACAATTATACTAGGAACGATTATCGACTTTAACTCCAAAACACAAGGACTAATAAGAAAATATATTCTTCGGCAGTTAAATTCGATATCATTCGTATTCTTTCGTCTTCCTCCAACTTGTTTGTACACGATTGAATCATTCGCGCCTTCGAGTTGCCCGCCAATGGGGTGACCAAGGCCAACGAACCAAATGTTCAATGTTCACGTTCATTTACACAAATATCATCATCACTCATTCATCCACTCGCTGGGAATATGGACATATCATCCAGCTGATTAGTTGTAAACTGCACAAAATGTACACCGCTGAGACTCCACTACTGGTCAGCCACACCACCATCATGTTAATCCTTAGACATCGTCAAAGCGTCCAAAGCCTCAGGATGGTCGGGGGTAGGTGCCTTGCGCTGCGGGTTGGCCACCCCTCCGCACACCTCTTGAAATGCTCCCATATGACTGGGCGTCTTACATAGCCTCTCCTGAGGATGTCCTACTCACTGCCCTCACGCGGCGGAGGTGTTTTTCACCAAAGTGAGAGGGTGAAAGCGGATGCCCGGCGCTCTTCACCGGGTTGACTGTCCATTGGATGACAGTCTAGGGGAGATGGCTAAATCCTGATTCCAAACCTCCAACGACTGGCGTATGAAGCTCACTGGAGCTCACCGGCAGACGTATGGACAAAGGGCTTGTTGGATGTCCTGGATGTCTGTCCCCATTCAAAAGGGCGTATGAACCGAACTCCGGTCACCGGCTGGCAATGGATAGTGGACTCCCTACTCCACTCCTACTGCCTTGTAGGTCACACTTGGTTGTGTAAAGGCTAGAGCTGCACTCTCAAACAAAAGGCCGAGCGATTCTGGGGACATCACTCGTACCAAATTCCCATGAATCTTCATGAACTCTCTTATTCGAGATGTTCATGAAGCCGGCTCATCCTTCCGTAGTAGATAGCCGAAGTAAAGTAAGTAAAGTACTAGAAGCCAACATGTCTGTTAGAAGAGAGACTGAGCAATTTAGGCCGAGACAGAAATCAGTCAATCACTGAAAAATGCAAATTAACCCCCTTCCGCCACCCCCACCCCCGAGCATGAACAAAATTGTACAGCTGGGCATGGGTAGACTTTGACCCTTTTTTCTCGAAATAAACTCATGTAGTCACGTGTTCATAGCATCTACCAGGTAAGTTTTATTGACTACCTTCATGTGGTAGTGTAACAACAGAAGACAAGGGCCAGGCAACAGATCGTTTATTAAGGAAAATCAACACATATTTATAGATTTTAATGTACATTATTGTAGATTATTGTTAGTAGAAAATACAGGCCTTTGATTGGTTGTTTCTCACAGAAAGTTAACCTTGCATCTCTTTGTGGCTGGCTGTGTCAGATCATCCATATGCTAACTGTATCCGCCTACGCAAAGCCTTTGTTCTCATTTTCTCACCACCAATATTGGGGACATAAACATTGACGTCAATTACTTACTGTCTACCAACTTTGGCTAGTAGCCAGCTCTCACCACAATAGGAGTGCTCCTCACAAAAGTAAAAGGAGGAATTTGAACGTCTGGCACTTACAACAACTGGACTGGTGGATATACAGGTCTATCTTAGAGAGTTGGGAGACTCTAGTTCTAAACCGATGGGATGTATATGGGTTCAAGAATCCGAAAAGGTCGACTGGCGTATGTACCTGTTTTGTCACTGTTCCACTACCTTATCGATGAGGCTTCAATTCAAAGGCTCGGGGAGGGGGAGTGGTCCGTTAAAACAACCATCTGGAACGGTGTGGGCATCCTGTTAGTATCCCAACCCTCGCCCAAACTAAAATACGTTTTAGTGTGATACATCTCTTGGTACGCATCATGTATTAAGTTTGTGTTTATCAATAGTAAATAATAATGAGTTATTTAACAAGATCCAACACTAATGCTGATTTTCAAGTATTGGTTTGGTAGGGATTTTGATTAATTGCATGGAGGATTTCATCATGAGCTGACATCAGTTAGAGAACCACTGGAAAACCTGGGAGTACTGGACAGCTGTTTCCTCCTCGTTTGGGACTCTTCATCAGTAGGCGCCCACTGGGATTCGAATCCAGGACCTTCTGGTTACAAGGCGAGGTCCTAGGTTCGAATCCCAGTGGGCGCGTACTGATGAAGAGTCCCAAACGAGGAGGAAACAGCTGTCCAGTACTCCCAGGTTTTCCAGTGGTTCTCTAACTGATGTCAGCTCATGATGAAATCCTCCATGCAACTAATGCTGGTGCTAATCAAGTGTCAACTTCCCCTCCTTACTTACCTCCTCCACATGAACTAAAATCTCGATGATTGGGTTGGTAGTGTTTCGTTAATTTTTTTTAATTCCTTTACGTTCCCAGTGGAACATAGGAGGCTTCAAGCTAGAGGCTTGAAGTTTCTGTAGCAGTGGTGATTATTTTTACAGGATGGGGATGCTAGCCTCATGCACCTCCCCAACCTTCCCTCTTTACCAGTCTTATTACTGGCTTAGCGATGTAAAGGAGTGCGTCCAGTGGCCAGGGATCGAACCCCGGACCACATGAGGCGTGGTTGACGAGCATTCTACAGCTGTGCCACCGATGCACAATACGTGAGTAATCGATTCGAATCAGTGTACAATTCATGTATATTTTTCAAGTACACTTCGCCCTGATTGTAGTTTCTGGAATGGTTGTTCATTGGATGTCGACTTCTGTGACACAGGTTCGAATCTCCGAATGGGGAGATATCAGTTCTTTAAGAGTTGACGAGTACCAATAAAACACTAAACGTAGGTGGGAACAAGGCTTCCTGCTGACTGACGCCTAACAACATCAATTGTAAGAGGAAGACGCTAGTGAGTCATTTGGACTGGCGGCGTTCTTACACACACACACTGTGAACCTCACTAATAATTATTTAGTCGGTTTCAATTCCAACGGCTAGATACATGACATTGATTTATCTCTTGTAACCAATCCATTTTAATACTAATGGTCAAGTCTTCGAAATATGAAGTGGGGTTCGAACCTATGACTCATCAGAGAGTTGATAGTTGAGTTTTTCGTACTATGTCGTGAATTAGTAGAAGTTGGTGCTCATGGACTGCCCATTGGATCAGCTCCCAGTGGCTTAATGGTCGTGTACCAGCTCGCTGGTCTTGTAACCAGAAGGTTGTGCGTTCAAACCTCAGTGGGTATGTGCTGATGAAGAGTCCCAAGCTAGGCTGACGAAACATCTGACTGTCCAGTACTCCCTGTGGCAGGTTTTCCAATGGTTCTCCAACTGATGGTTCATGACACGAAATCTAACGATTGGAATTAGTTCAAATTCCTATTAAAAGCCCATGATTTGATCGGATCCACTTCAGTTTAACAACATACCCTACACCCTACCTGAACTTGATTCGATTTAATGTTAAACTCCTTTTCTTGACAAATATATCAAATACACACACACCACACACATACACCATTAATGATATATCGATTATCTAATCAAATGTAATGCTCTATGTATAAGTGTATGCTTATGCGTCTCTATGTGTATGTGTGTGGGGGGGGTGGGGTGTATAGAATTGTGACTGCCCCCAAAATATATACTACTATTCTCTAATCAGTAGTATCAACAAAACTCCTGCCTTTTTTTATTATCTCCGAAACACGTAATAAAAGCATTTTGATCCTCTCTATTTTATCTCTTCCTTAACAGTGATTTAATTTCTTTTTTGGCATAGTTTGCACGCCGACTTGTGTTGTGTATATATGTGTGTGTGTTCGTGTGCGTGTGCGTGGGTGGGTAGGGTTAGTCACCTGACAAATGTTGTAAGCTAATCCTTCATACATATCTTGTTTATTTTATTTTATTCGTTTTTTTTTACACGTTTTGTTTAGACTAAGTTGTATGTCTTCCTTGGCTCACCTAGTAGGTGGAGGAGGAGGGGCAGGTAGCAAGTTATTCAATCAAGTCGGTCAATAAATCTCCCCCTTTGTGTGTGTATTGTGTGTGTGTGCGTGTGTCAAGTGTTTTAATGATTCCATTTTCGTCTGCTTCCTATTCTGCGTCTTGTCGGTTTATCCCTCTGTCTTTAACATTTTATATATACTTGTCAGTCTATATGTCAGTTCATTAATTAGTAGTTGGTTAGTCAACTGGTTGATTCAGCAATAAACTTTTCTGAGTTTTTTTGGGTTTTCTTGTAAAGATTTTGATTAATAATTTCAAACGTAGATTTCATCTAATCATCTCAGAATAGATACAAAACAAATGGCTTATGTGTGTGTAGTATTTCCCAACTTACTTCATTTCTGACGTGTGTTTATACGTGATATCTGGGCTGCTGGTTGTCTGTCAAAGAATGTGTGTCCTACAAAGTAATTTGCTCAGTCAGTCCACTTTTTATAGCTGTGAAACGTGACCATTGAAAGTGGAAGATGATAGGACCACAGATGTTTGCGCTTTATACACCGTATACAAAGGTAAATCCTCCTCTGCTGCGCTCACTGAAGCCGGTGTCCCTCAAGGTGCTGTACTCTCCCCACTTCTCTTTTCTTTTCTTTCTACATGACTTACCATCTTCAAATGACATTAATTTTGTCAAATATGCTGACGACCTGACAGTATCTTTGCCTGTCAAATGTCAAAGTGACTGCTCTAAGCTAAATGGCTTTCTGTCAGAAATCAGCCAGTGAGTGGTCCAAGGAAAACGGTCTTACCTTAAACCCCTCCAAATGCCAAACAGTCAATTTCACCTTTAGGCATAAATCCGACCTAAACAAACTGGTTGGCTCTCACGAGGTGTGCAACATAGATGGCACTGAAATAGAAACCAAGTCGGAAATTAAATATCTAGGCGTCATTCTTTCTGCTGATCTTTCCTGGTCGTCTCATATCTTGACGATTTCCAAGAAAATATTCCGTCTTACCTTCTACATCAAGAAGTTAAAACATTCTGGTATAACCCAACCCTTACTCCTATGATTCGTTAACTCTCGCATTCTGCCTATTATTCTCTATTGTTCCCCCTTAGTTTTTCCCGGGCTACTGAAGAAAGACTATAACATATTAAGCAGGATGTTAAATGTTGTCAGCAGGGTAAGCAACGTGCCACTTAACCAGCTTGTTAATATTCTGGTTGACAGACAGGCACATGGACTCATGTGAAAAATGGGCTAAATCCATTTTATCTAACTCACACCACCCTCTTCACTCACAACTCTCCCCTTGCATCTCATCAGGCAAAACCAGAAGCCTATATAGAAAACTATATGCTCGCACCAGCAAGTACAAAAACTCAACCATACCCTACTTAGCTCGTGTTCTGTGCGATAAAGAAAGCATTAGGCGTGACACCTATAATTCATTAAATAGTCAGTAGAACAACTGGATCTCGTCTTTCCAACTCATATCATTTATAGGTACAACATTTTCTTTCTTTCTTTTCCTTTTCTCTCTCTTTCTTTCCGTTATGTGCTGCTTTGTTTCTTTCTCTCGCTTACGCCAGTAAATATGATAGCACCTACTTTTCTAACACCTTCAAACACTGTTCAACTTTGGCTTTGCTACTGACATGCCAATGTGTTGTTGTCATAATGAACTGAGATTTCCTTAATCTATGTAGAATTCTATTTATTGATAATGTACACAAACTGGATGCAATACTGTAGTAAAAATGCTGAGAATTCCATTCTGTATCACAAGTACTGTTTTGGAATAAAGCAAATTATTATTATTATCTTCCATGTTAACTGGTGTGTTTTGAGATGTGGGTCAGTGGCCTAAGCACTTGACTTTCAGTTAATAAGTCCCGGGTGCAAATCTCACTCTACCCTACTTCAGCCTAAGCAATTGGATAGTACTATCAGCTCTCTCACACAATAAGTTTAGCTCTATAGCCTTGTTAGATTGAGATGGCTAGGTCACGTGCTGCGCATGCCTAACCATCGCCTCCCCCGACGGACGGGCATTACTAGCTGATATAGGTGCAGGTTGGAAAAGAGTAAGTGGTGGCCAAACAAAACCATGGCCTCATCAATCCATGAAATCCTTGACAGTTAAACTGAGTCAGGTAAATAGATGCAGACTTCCGGGTTGGGGCCCTCGGGACTCTAAGAATCAATGGCTGGAGACAATAGGTGACATGGCTCAAAATCGTTGTCAATGGCTTACGCAGATGTATTCAGTCTCTGTAATCTTTCAGATTCCTTTCTACCATTACTCATTCTGTTTCACTCTTATACTTGTCAAAACTCTATTGATTCTCTTCACTCTCATTTTCTTGTCTACCTTTGTGTGCTATTTGGAACGTGGCAACTCGAACTGCTGCACTTCGGTGCCAAGTTCTATGTTGAATCCAGACAGACAGACTATAGCCTTGAAGAGAGAAAACCTGTTCTGGGAAATGAGTTCAAATAAAGTCAAGTGGTGTACTATGGTGAGTAATATTGTGGTTAGGTAAAGAGAGAAAGTCAATTGGTGAGATTGTGAAGCTAAATCGATTGACATGGCTAGGACATGTGTTACACATGCCAAGTCATCAGCTTTCTCGAAGAACAACGTTAGGTTGAAAAACCAACAAACTGGTTGAAGAGGCTGGCAGTGAAGACAGGACTCCAGGTGAACATAGAGGAGACGGATTCGATGAAGATAACCAACCAACAGTGACAACAACCAGCACCAATCACCATCAAAGGGAGAGATTTGACAGAGGTTACTTCCTGCCTTCACTCATCTAGGAAGCACGATTTCAACCATGGGTCGGCGGAACGGATGAAGATGTCAAAACCAGCCAGAGAGGATTGGAAAGGCAAGATACGCCTTCATCAACCTGAAACCAGTTTGGAAATCTTCTGCTTCACTCAGCAGCCAGTATCAAGAAAAAAAGATTCAAATTTTCAACACAAATGTGAAGTCAGTCAGTCGGTTCTTATATACGTATGAGAAACTTGCACTGCGTGTCACGAGAAGGGTTTCCGACAAGTTACAGACGATATTAGATAGTTGGAGGCAATCGGCCACAGGAAGCCTTGGACGCACCTAGGTTTCGTGCTAGTTGGTACTCACGAGTCAGCAAGGCATGTCTGCAACCTTGAAGGAACTCATGTCCCTTCTGAGATTCGAACTCACGTCAGCCAGTGCCGCCTGCAGTCAGAGACGTTACCACTGAGCTATTCGGGCTCGCGATTGACCTCCTGTAGGACTGTAGTGGGTATTTTGATTAGACACTAGTAACTAGTGTGACGTGTCCAGTCCTTTCTTTGGTGCAGACTGAATTCTATCAGTCAGGTTTTGCAATGTGGCCACCATTCTAGGTAGCTCGCAAAACCTGACTGATAGAATTCAGTCTGCACCAAAGAAAGGACTAGACACGTCACACTAGTTACTAGTGTCTAATCAAAATACAACTTACAGACATTTATCAACAGCTGCCCACTTCGCTGACTCCATACTGAACATCAAATGGCCAGCAGGCTATCTTTTTCGTCCTCATTTTTTTCAGATACCTCAGCAGTGCAACTCAGTAACTTCATAAAGAAGGAAGTCATGAAAGTTCGATTGTTAGCTGGAACTTAGTTATTTTGACCAGCTTTTTGTGCGTCGGTGGTTTAGTGGAGAAATGCTCGCCAACCACTCACGTGGTCTGAGGTTTGATCACTATCCGACGTACTCCTAAACCTCTTGAGATCATTAGTAATATTCGTAAAGAGGGAGAAGCGTTCGTCGGGAAGCTAGCTACCCCACCCTGTAGAAATAAAACCACTGTTACCAAAACTTGAAAGCCCTTGTCGAAGCCCTATGTTCCACTGAGAACTTAAAGGAATAAAATAATAAAAATTAAAAACAATACTCTGACCAGCAGTAGGCTATCATGATTCTTTGATTACAGGATTTCATCATAAGCTGACATTGGTTAGAGAACCATTGGAAAACCAACAGGGAGTACTGGACAGCTGTTTCGTCCTAGTTTGTGACTCTTCATCAGTATGCATCCATCGGGGTTCGAACCCAGGGCCTTCTGGTTACAAGGCGAGCTCGCATTACCATGATTCTAATTGGTTAGATGCCCAGTTTGATGAAGTAGACAGAATGAGATTCCGTACTCTGGGAAGTTTGTTGCCTCAACGTTGAATATCTTAAGCAGCGAATGAACTTACGTCGCAAAAAGTGTTCTCAGCTATCTAAATCTGGTTTGATCTATTGACCGAATGATCGCGTACTTGTCTTCATTGTATTCTGATTTTCATGACCTTGATCTTCCTGAAAGCCATGAATGTATGCTGTCGAAATTCATTTCCTCATCATTCACAAGGTGATATCCGTCATTTAATACGCGTATTCAATCCAATCTATTTTGATATAATGTTAGTTTATTATTACTATTATTGTTATTATCTCGGCAATCACATATTTGGTTCAGTGTTCGATTCCCCCCCCCGACACACTCCTAAACCTCGCCTAATTTACTAGCGAACAGTTATCTAAGAAAAGGGGTGGGAAAGGTTGGGCATCGAGCTGGTAACCCCACTTCATAGAAAGAAACACCACTGTTACTGAAATTCCTTCAAGGCTTGAAACTGTATGTTTCACTCGAAATGCAGCGAAATAAAATGGTAAAGATAAAATAATCTTCCGCACATGGAGAATATGTCTCTATTGGCCCTAAACACTCGACTTTCGGTGTCGATGGATCCTAGATTTGAGTCTATCTTATTCTATCTACACTTCAGTCTTTGAGGTAACTGGGTAGTAGTGTTATTAAGCTGTGCTTTGCACGTGTTGATTTGGCTTGTGTTCAACCAGTTTACCACGGGTTCGAGTCCCGCCCCCACTTCATTTAGCCTGGGCAACTGGATAGAGTATTATACTCCTTTACCCTGCTACATGAAAAATATGTCTACAGGAAAGAAACTTGGACTGGTCAATACTTAAATTATCACAGCTTTTGCCCAACCAGTTACAAACGAGGTCTAGTAAAAACGCTCTTCAGCAGAGCCAAAGAAATATGTTCGGAAGATTGAAGAAGAACTCGTGGTCATCGAAAAGAACCTTATGGAGAATGGATATCCCTGAAAGTTCATATTAAAGTATAGAAATGAAGAAGCACACAAACTGAAACCTGACACCGTTGAAAAGAAACCAGTTTTCATCTGCCTAGCGTACAAAGAGGAAGAAGTATCCACAAGAACACGAAAAAGAATCACATGTGCATTAAAAAGAACGTTTCCAGCCGCCAGATTGATCCTATTTCACAACACTGTGTGCTCGTTGACCCAGTCAAAAATAGATGGATACCCTGCTCACGTCAACTCCAATTGCATTTACCAATTCACATGCACTTGCGGAAGCAAGTACATAGGAAGGACTGAGAGGAGAGCATCTACTAGATTTTCTGAGCACATTCCTAAGAGTCTCCGGACAAAAGGAAGAAAAGTGTTATCGAGTGCAATCGCCAGACATTTAATTGACACAGGACACACAGTAGAAATTAGCCAAGCCTTCAAAATAATCAATACGCAAAGAAACCCATGGCTACTTCGCTTCGCAGAAGCCACTGCTATCAAGAGACTTCGACCAGACCTCTGTATACAGAAAGATAGTGTGACTAATCTTTCACTACCCTGGTAACCCTAATTCTATTTTATTTTATTTTTGTTTTGCCTTTTTGTCAGTATGCCTGTGTGTTTGTCTTGTTACGAAACATTCTATTCAATTTTGACTTTCACTTGCTAAGTTGAACTGACTATCAAGTTTCTAAATCCACTTAATTGTCTGTTTAAGTTTTTAAAAAATGTTACTTCACTATTCACCCCCACCCTCTTAAACTCTCCACCAGAAGATGTGTAAATTCACTGTGTTCTCTGACCCTGATCCTGTAATATGCCTCTAACCAATCTGTGTTT
The DNA here is from genome assembly GCA_944472155.2 of Trichobilharzia szidati. Taxonomy (NCBI): domain Eukaryota; kingdom Metazoa; phylum Platyhelminthes; class Trematoda; order Strigeidida; family Schistosomatidae; genus Trichobilharzia; species Trichobilharzia szidati. The sequence continues at coordinate 130,070,459 of OX235272.1, read as the reverse complement.
TCCAATAGAAATCTGAACTCTAACCCCTCTTATCTAATTTCCACTATATATAGTTAGTTGTTTTTTTGACACTGAATAATCTGTCTACCTACATCAAATTTTGGAATTATGTTCCTTATACCTTCTATCTATAACTCCAAGTAATTATGAAAAAAGTATGTTCAAAAACCTTTTTTGAAACTTATAATTTGATTTTGTTTAGGATGTGTGCAGTTGATGAGTATCCACAAAATAAAACGAGCTCGTATTATCCTGCAAACATGTTCGTTCTTTCTCTCTTCAAACTAATAAAGGGAACCGGTTGTATGAAACATGAAAAATCTGTTTGGACGGTAGACGGTTGGAGGCAATCGTAAGGAAGCTCTGCTTAGCCTAGGTTTTGTTACAGAAAAGCGTATCTGCCGCAGTCTTGAAGGAACTCCTCCTATCTTGGTCACCTACTATTGCAGTGTGGAGACGTTATATCACCACTGAGCTATTCGGGCTTGTAACACTAACCTCCTGTAGAATTAGTAATGGATACTTTGATTGAACCATCATCATCGAACAAAGCATGGAATGGCAATCAAACCTCTACCTCAACTTCCTTTATAGACTTTGAGAAGGCCTTCGACAGCGTTGACCGCGAAGTAATTTGGAAACTACTCGAGTACTACGGCGTACCCCAAATATTCATCAACCTTATTCAACAACTGTACGACAACGGCACATGTCAAGTGATCCACAATGGAAAACTCAACGAAGCGTTTGGAGTAAACACAAGAGTCAGACAAGGGTGCTTATTATCATCAATGATATTCCTAATTGTGGTGGACTGGATTATGCGTCATACAGTGAGTGGGAAACGAGAAGATAGGGATATCGTGGACCGACGTGAAGAAGACCTGGATTTCGCGCGTGGATGATTCATGTTTGATGGCACACAAAATCGAAGACTCACAAGCGAAAACCGACAAACTGGTCGAAGAAGCAGCCAGACAAGACAGGACTCCAGGTGAACATAGACAAGACGGAGGTTATGAAAATAACCAGCCAACAACAACAACAGCAGCAGCAACATCCAGCGCCAATCACCATCAACGGGAGGGATTTGAAAGAGGTTACTTCATTCACTTATTTAGGTAGCATTGTCTCAACTACAGGCACGTGGAACGGACGAGGATGTCAAATCGAGAATCGGGAAGGCGAGAAACACATTCATCAACCTGAAACCAATCTGGAAATCTTCGTCACTCAACTCAGGATCAACAACAAAGTGATTTGGATTTTCAATACAAACGTCAAATCAGTCAGTTCTTCTATACGGATGGATCAGAAACTTGGCAGCGGGTCACAAAGAATATTTCCAACAGCCTGTTGCACACCTTTATCAACAGCTGTCTTCGTTCTATACTGAATATCAGATGGCCGGAAAGAATCACCAACAAGAAGCTATGAGAACAAACAAAACAAAACAAGAACCAATCGCCCAACGAATATGCAGGAGAAAGTGGAGATGGATTGGACACTCACTGGCTGAGGAGGCCGCTGGGTGACATAGCGCGTCAGGCCATAGCTCGAGTGGAACCCGAAAGGGAAGCGGTGAGTGGGACGTCAGTGCAAGGGTGACATGGAGGAGATCGTGTGAAGAAGAGTTGAAACAGTATGGACTAACATGGATGCAGGTGAAAAGTACAGCAGAAGACAGAAGCAAGTGGAGACGTGCAGTTGAAGCCCTATATTCCACTAGGAACCCAAGGGAACAATAATAATAATAATACTTTGATTGAACCCCAGGTAGTAGTACGTAATGGTATGTTAGGTAGTCTTTGCTACTGGTACAGTCAAGATACTGCGTAGTATCCAGTCAAAGTAATCCGAATTCCACCTAGATAACTAATAACTAAGTAAGTAAGTAAGTAATCCCTTCCTTTACTTCGCTTACTTGTACACAGGCTTCTATTCTCTTATGCAAACTCAGATGTGTGTGTATGTATTATGCATGCAGGCGTCTGTCTGTCTGTCTATCTCTATTATACTTAAAAGTACAAATTATAAACAATTTCATTGTGTAATACTTATGTGTACGTGTGTGTGTGCTTGTGTGATGATGGACAGTGGTATTCCTTATCATAATTACTATTGTATAACACATATTTGTACTATAATCTTAATAGCAATAGAACTAATGCTGCCATGAGTATAAGTAGGTTGTTTGATTATATGACCTTTAAAGAATATTATTTATAATAATGATAATAATAATAGTATTAATAGTAGAATAGAATAGAATACATGCTAAATTGTGTCAATTTTTATACTAAATGCTTAAATTCTTTAATTTTATTGACTAAACGTATTTGTGTTAGCTTATTTTGTCGTCCGGTGCGTGTTTCAAGCTGAATATAAGGCGACTACACACAGCAGCAGCATGTCTCTATTTTACTCTGTCCTTTTACGAGTTGATCACGGATTGATATCAGTTAGAGAACCATTGAAAACCAGGAAGTACTGGACAGCTTCTGTTTCATCCTAGTTTGGGAATCATCGGCAGTACGCACCCATTGTCTTTTACAGTCATTTTTAGTTTTGATCATATGGAACTTCTTCCTGTCACCCGTCGGATACCCAATTCATCATTTCACTTTCGAATCTCATTCGAGAGACCTGTCTGTCTGTCTATCTGGTTTCAACATAGAACTTTGCACCGGTGTGCAGCACTTCGAGTCGCCACACTTCGCCCAGCATACAAAGTAAGAGAAGAAAGTAGAAGAAATGCAAAACAGAAACAGTAAACAGAGATACGAAGGTAAAAGAATAGTAATATGGAAGAACAAAATACATTTATTGGATATTATAAGTCCCAAGGAGTGGATGCATCTGCACCAGACATTGACAATGAGGATTTTCAGCCATATTGCCCACTGTCTCCAGCCTTCATTGGATCTTACCATCTCGAGTACCCTAACCAGCCAGTCAGGAAGTCTACACCTCCTTACGTGACTGGCTGGCTTAAACTGACTGTTGTGAATTTCATTGACTGATGAATCCATGTCTTGGTTTGACAACCACTGCCTCTTTTCCAACCTGATCCATCCTATGTCAGTCAGCTAACCATGTCAGTCGCTGTAACTTCACAGCCTCGTGTATTGGTTTTCCCTCTTTACCTAGCACTGGACGCCTGACCTCAACATTGCTCACCCTATTATGCCATTTCACACTGAAGATAGAACGCAGACACCTATGATCAAAGACAGTTAGCCATTCCATGTCTTCCACTCTCAATGACCATGTCTCACTCACAGCCATAAAGGAGGACGAAGCGGACTGCTGAGCAGTACACACGCCTTTTGGTTGACAGCCAGCCGGATATCACGTCTACGCCAAAGATGGCGTAAACTGGTATATGCGAAACAAGAGACCTGTCTAGCGTATGGATGCCATTTGAAATATCTCCCGGGTGTGTGTGCGTGTTTTTCCAATCTGTCTTCATTTTGTTTTCGTAGGTTTGTTGAGTAAAAGGTTGCTGGCTTGTTGTTCACTGTCTGTCAGAGTTCCTTGTTGCTTTTATTGTTCCTAGTGTTGGTGGTGGTCAGTCGTGTGATATTCAGTATCATCATCATTATCATCGCAATAATTGGGGGGGGGAGAATCTTCAGTAGCCATTGATTCATCAGATCTGTCTTTTCAATGTCTACCTGTATGCCTGTTTTTCGTAGCTTTTTCTGCCAACTTGATCTTTTGAAAATGTATTGTGGTGTGTATCAAAATCATTCGCAGCAATGTTAGCTGATATAGGGTCAGGCTGGAAAAGAGCTAGCGGCGGTCAAACCAAAACATGGCACCAGTCAATGAAATCTACAACAGTTGGTCCAAGCCACGTAGGAAGGTGTAGACTTCCCTGTTTGGGTCCTCGGGACGGTAAAACCAATGGTTGGAAACAATTGGTGATATGGCTGAAAATCCTCGTTGTCAATGGCTGGCGCAGATGCATCCATTCCTTGTGACTTATGATTTCCAATTAAACTATATTGTTCTCCGTTATTACTATTCCTTTGTCTCACACCTCTGTTTACTGTCTATACTATGCATTTCTCCTACTTTCTCCTCTTGCTTTGTGTGCTACAAGGAGGGAGTATGGCGACTTGAACTGCCGCGCATATGTGCAAAGTTCCATGTCGAAAACCGACCGACCGACCAACCAGGAGCTTCCGGTTACAAGGCAAGCTCGTATACCATTCAGCCACTGGGACCCGATTCAATGGCCAGCCCATGAATTCTAACTTCTACCAATTCGTGATTTAGCGCGACCCCAACCATTGTCGTTGGTGGGACATCCATCCACACACGTGATATCTAATTGGACCTCACTGGTCACGACTTCTCACTAGAACTCACTCCAGGAAACTCCATCCTGTAGCAAGTCACTAGCGAGCATCAGATTAATTTTCTATAGTTTGGTTTGTAAGGGTTAGATATGTTTTTACGAGTTGATCACGGATTGATATCAGTTAGAGAACCATTGAAAACCAGGGCGTACTGCCGATGATTCCCAAACTAGGTTGATGAAACAGCAGCTGTCCAGTACTTCCTGTGGCTGGTTTTCAATGGTTCTCTAACTGATATCAATCCGTGATCAACTCGTAAAAACATATGTAACCCTTACAAACCAAACTATAGAATATAATTGTTGAGCCAGAAGAGGAAATTATCGAAAGAGGGATATTCTTTGCTCAATTATATTGTGCATTATTTTATTGACGACCATTCACTTGTCTTATATTGTATTTGTAAATAGTTAATGGCCTATTTCTTTATCTTTTCCTTTTCTTTTTTTATATTATTCAACTCATTCCAGTGCATCTGGTGTTGTCTATAGTGGAATAGAATCAGCAACTGGTCGACGTGTTGCCATTAAACAAATGAATTTAAAGAAACAACCTAAAAAAGAGTTAATTGTCAATGAAATTTATGTTATGAAAGTTAAAAAACATCCAAATGTTGTTAATTACTTGGACAGTTATCTTGTCGGTGATGAACTGTGGGTAGTTATGGAATATTTAGACGGTGGATCATTAACTGAAGTTGTCACGGAAACACTAATGGATGAAGGACAAATTGCAGCTGTATGCAGAGAGGTGAGTTCTGTGTTTCGGTGTGTACGTGTGTGTGCATGTGGATGTTATTTATTATTATTGTTTCCTTTAATTCCTAGAGGAACATAGGGCTTCAGCAGCCGTGCGTCTCCATTGCGTTCGGTTCTCTGCTAGAGTCTTCACCTGGCTCCAAGTCTGCCCACACGTTTTCATCTCCTCTTCACATGACCTCCTCCTGCAAGTCACCCTCTTGCACTGACGACCAACTCGCCGCTTCCCTTTCGGCCGGGTTCCACTCGAGCAATGGCTTGTCTAGTGATGTCACTTGATGCATTGTTTCCTCAGAGTATGGCCATACATAGACGCACACTGCCACGTGTGTGCGTGTGTATGTCTTTTATTCGCAGTTCAGTTGTTAGGCTTTCATCACAAAGTAACATCAGTTGTTAGAGAGATCATTGAAAAACACCAGGGAGCCAGTCTGTCTCTGTCTGTCTGTTTTCGACATAGAACTTTGCACATATGTGCGGCAGTTCAAGTCGCCACACTCCCTCCTTGTAGCACACAAAGCAAGAAAAGAAATTAGAAGAAATGCATAATAGAGACAGTAAACAGAGGTGTGAGACAAAGGAATAGTAATAACTAAGAACAAAACAGTTTCATTGGAAATCATAAGTCACAAGGAGTGGATGCATCTGCGCTAGCCATTGAGAACGATTTTGAGCCATGTCACCAATTGTTTCCAACCATTGGATTTTACCGTCCCCAGGACCCCAACCAGGAAGTCTACATCTTCCTACGTGGCTTAGACTAACTGTTGTAGATTTCATTAACTGGTACCATGTTTTGGTTTGACCGCGGCTAGCTCTTTTCCAGCCTGACCCTATATCAGCTGGCATTGCCCGTTGTCGAGGAAGGCGATGACTAGGCATACGTAACACATGTCCTAACCATCTCAGTCGATGTAATTTCACAGCCTCGTCGATTGATTTCCCTCCTCCTCACCTAGCACTCGACTAATGGTGTAACCTCAATATTGCTCACCTTATTATACCACTTCACACACACGGGAGATAGAACGCAGACACCTATGATCGAAGACAGCTAATCTTTTCATGTCTTCCACTCTCAATGGCCAGGTCTCACAGCCATAAAGGAGGACGGAGCGGACTGCTGAGCAGTGGTTTCGTCCTGTTTTGGAGCTCTTCATAATGTTCACCCATGCTTCCGTCAGGGGTCGAACCCTGGAACTTCAGGTTACGACATCAAGCTTGCTGACCCTTGATCCTTGTCAACTCGTGGCATAGCGCTGCTCTCACCGATGCCTTCATTGAGTATCCACTTCCCCTTGACATGGTGGACCCCATGGGTCAAGACTTCCCACAGCAGCTTCAGATAAGCCCTCCAATAGACATCGGTGAACTGGCGCTTTTATTCACATTATTGCCAAATTTGATCGAGGATTGATGTGATTTGGTGAACCATTGGAGATCACCACTAGGGAGTACTGGTCAGCTGTTTCATTCTAGCCGATGAAAGTGGTTAGCGGTGGCGCAGGGAATAATCTTGTTGACTATGATATAGTCCTGACTCCTAGGTGAAGACGCTAACAATATGCAGAGTCTTCTGAACACCTTGAACAGCAATCTTCGAATGTTTGGCATGTGATTCTCTCCTGCTGTGAAATTTACGATGATGCTACATACCTGGACTACATTAACTACTAGCTTAAAGATAGGCAGGAGTGAAGTGGTAGAGCAGCATGTTGACCACTTCACTTATTTGGGGAGTTGCATCAGTCCCATCAGCGAGTTGATCGCTGACAAAATCTCAATACGCATATAAAAGGCTCATTTGAGATACACCAAATTACACCATCTCTGGTTTAGTAGACGTGATATCCGGCCAGCTTTCGACCAAAGGTCGTTTGTACTGCTAAGCAGTCAGTTCGCTTCGTCCTTCTTCATAGCTGTGAGTTAGACATGGTCATTGAAAGTGGAAGATATGATGAAAAGGCCACCTAGCTGTAATTGATCGTAGGTGTCTGCGTTCTATCTCCCGCATTAAGTGGTATAACAAGGTGAGCAATATTGAGGTAAGGCATCGGTTGAGTAGTAGGCAAAGAGGAGGGGAAATCAATCGACGAGGTTGTAGGCTGTGAAGTTACATCGATTGAGATGGTTAGGGGACATGTGTTACGCATACATGCCTAGTCATCGATCGCCTTCCTGGACAACGGGCAATGTTAGCTGACTGATACAGGATGAATGAGGTTGGAAAGGAGCTAGCGCGTGGTGGTCAAACTAGAACATGGCTTCATCAGTCAACGAAACTCGAACTGCACATCTGCACATCTGTGCAGAGCAGTTCTACGTTGAAATCAGTCAGTCCAGTCAGTTATGCATGGAAAATTTGTTCTGTGTAACTGTTTTCAAACAACAATAGTTTCTCATAATGATCATGTTGTGCGGAGTTTACTTATTCAGTAGAAATCGTCATTTGCAAATTTACTCAGTTTGAGGTGAGAAATCCTTGGAAACCTAAATTATTCAGATCTCTCTCTATATATGTGATCTGCTTGACACTATAAATGCATGATCCCATGTACTACTGATCGATGGGTAGGAGTAGTCAGATACCACTCTCACAGCAATCAGTAGTGCTTCCTATTCCACTCGTTGGTGGCCGAGCTTATCAGTTGTAATTTGGGTGGTCGGAACACTGATGTGACTCTCTGAGCTGGATTGAAACTGAGTACACCGCTGATTGGCTCAGAGCCACCCCCCCCCTCAAAGGAGTGGCCTTCCGATGTTTTTGTCACAGCTTCGATCAGGCTAGTGGGCATCCAGCTACTTCTACCAATCAGTAAATAATATATACCATCACGTGTGTGGGTGGTTCAGTGGTAGGAATGCTCGCCTACTACATACGTTCACTGAGTTCGACTCCTCGCTGACACTTACTCCTTAACCCCCCCCCCCCGGCTAATATACCAACCGATAGTAAGTGTTGGAAAAGTGGGAAGGTCGAGCAGGGGCATGAGGCTGACACCTTCATCTGTAAAAGCAACACTGAAACTTCAAAACACAAACTCGAAGCCTCAAATTCCACTCGGAATGCAAAAGGAACGACAAAAAGGTATACCAGACGCTTTTCCGCCTAACTATTTTCAATTTGAACAAAGCAAGAACAACAATTGTACCAGGATAATATGAGCTCATCTTTTATTATTTCGAAAAAGCCTATCTTTCTGCAGCTTGCATTCAAAGGTGATGATACTGCCAGTAGAATAAGATGCAGACTGAACGCTGCCCTGAAAAGAACATATCCAGCCGCCAAGCTTGTATGTGTTTATCAAACAACTAGTTGTTTGAGACAATCAAAAGTGGACAAATACCCACCTCATGTTACCTCCAACTGTGTCTACCAATTTACATGTACGTGCCAAAGCGCATACATCGGAAGAACAGAGAGAAGGGTTATTGTCCGCATTTCTGAACACATACCAAAGAACCTGAGACTGAAAGGTTCACAAGTATTAAACAGTGCAATTGCGCGTCATCTATTAGACACTGGTCATAATGTAGACAACTTGAAGTCATTCAAAATAATCAACAAGCAAAAGAAACCTAACTTGCTACGCTTTGCTGAAGCAATTGCTATCAGACGACTTAAACCAAATCTATGTACGCAGAAAGAGACAGTGGTGAATCTTGCACTGCCCTGGTGACAACAAAAAAATATACAACAGCTTGTTTTTGTTTCCAAGCCTAATTGCCTAATTATTCTATAAATATTTATAAACTGTCAAATATTGATCACAGTTCATTTGAATTATTCTATAAATAGTCAGTGTTTGTAACTCTTAATTAGTTAAATCATTCCGGACTAATGTTACTTTTACTTCCTACCAACCAATTACTCCTTGTGATCGTGGAAAATTATGTTCAAATCTTTAATGTAATGTAATTCATATTTTTCATCGTTCAGGTTGTAACCAGTTGAGAAGAATCCTCGCAATAAAATAAAAGATGAGCTCATATTATCCTGGTACAATTGTTGGTCTTGCTTTGTTCAAGTTTATTAATGGGAAGAATTGCAAGATTTTTTGCAATTTGTTTTGTCATAATTGTATAGTTTTTTTCTATAATTAACCAATATTATTGCCTTCTTTTGTTTTTGCTTTTTCTGTCTTCTTTGGTGATCCCCATCCATCCATCTCTCCGACTGTTCATCCGTCCATCAATAATCCACCGTGTCTCCAGTGTTTACAAGCTTTAGAATTTTTGCATAAAAATCAAGTCATTCATCGTGATATCAAATCGGATAATATTCTCTTAGGATTAGATGGTTCAGTGAAACTGACTGACTTCGGTTTTTGTGCTCAATTAAGTCCAGAACAGACAAAACGTTCTACAATGGTTGGTACACCGTATTGGATGGCCCCGGAGGTTGTAACACGGAAACAATACGGACCAAAAGTTGATATCTGGTCACTTGGTATTATGGCTATAGAAATGATTGATGGTGAACCGCCATATTTAAATGAAAATCCTGTTCGGGTAAGATTATTGTTATTATCATTATTTGTTCAAGTTAATTTGTATTTTCAAGTGTTGGTTTGTAGGGATTTGATTGGTTACAGGATTTCATCATGAGCTGACATCAGTTAGAGAACCATTGGAAAACCTGGGAGTACTGGACAGCTGTTTCGTCCTAGTTTGAGACTCTTCATCGGTACGCACCCACCGGGTTTCGAACCCACGACCTTCTGGTTACAAGGCGAGCTCGTATACCATTGAGCCACTGGGACCCGATCCAATGGTCCATGAATTCTAACTTCTGCCAATTCACGACATAGCGCGACCCCTAGCCAATGTCTTCGGCTAGTATTTGTCCTCACGCCCGACCTGCTGCACCCTACTGGTCACGACTTCTCACTAGAACCCCAGGTGACTACCCACCTGAATTTGTATTTCCCGATGATTGTTTGATTGATTGATTTCTATTTTGGATGGAAGTACTCAGTCTGTCTGTTGACAAACATGTTGTGGTGAGAGCTGGCTGCTAGCCAAAGTTGGTAGACAGTAATTGACGTCAATGTTTATGTCCCCAATATTGGTGGTGGGAAAATGAGAACAAAGGCTTTGCGTAGGCGGATACAGTTAGCATATGGATGATCTGACACAGCCACAAAAAGAGATGCAAGGTTAACTTTCTGTGAGAAACAACCAATCAAAAGACTGTATTTTTTGCTTAACTAATCTACAATAATGTACATGAAGATATACAAATATGCTTTGATTTCCTTAATAAACGATCTGTTGCCTGACCCTTGTCTTCTGTTGTTACAATGTCACTTCTGTGTACACCACCATCTTCGATGATGTCTAAAATTATCATGAATCCGTCATCTGGAGACTTTAAACTAGCTTCCATTGTTTCAAATGTCAGTGGGAATATCGTCATCACTCAGCTACTGTGGATCTAGATGTATCCAGCCAGATGACGAGTCCTGAACGGGACGAAATGTGCTACGAATGAGTGCCAGGAAAGACTAATGCTTTTGGCTACTTCCTGTCGATCTGCGTCTATATATATAGTACTGATGAATCTTTTCAGTAGCATACGCCACAGTGTATATGGCTGTATGGGCTTGCTTAGACTAAAATAGATAGAATAGGATGTGATCATGGCACATTGAAAGTCGAATGCTTAATTAAGCCCAATGTACTTACCTCACCTGTACAAGAGAAATTAACTTGTTTACAGTAAAGCATATCAGATTGATTTGTTTGTAGTAAATCCCACCAAATAGGTGAAATTCACAAGCATACCGTACATTTCTTTTACATTCCCTATGCTTTCCGAGTGAAACGTAGCGCCTTAAGTTTTGAAGTTTAAGTAGCTTCGTTGGTGTAGTTTTTTTTATACGGTAGATTTGGCAACTTACCTCAGCTCCTCAAGCTTCCCTTTTTTGTTTCCAGACTTACTATCTTCTAGTAACCCTAGGTGAGATTTAGGGGTGAGTCGTCTGGGAATCGAACCTCGGATCACGTGTGGGTGTGCGTGGCTGGTGAACGTTTAACCACCATTCCCGAATCCCTCGTTGATTGAATGCCGTTCCACTGGCTTCTTTGGTATTAGATGGTTGGAAGCAACTGGTAGGAAGCCTTGCTTGACCTAGGTTTCGTGCTAGTTGGCACTCACCAGTCTGTCAGCAAGGCGTATCTACAACCTCGAAGGAATTCATGTCCCTTCTGAGATTCGAACGTGACGTTACACTGAGCTATCCAGGCTCGCGATTGACCTCCTGTAGGACTGTACTGGATATATTTTTTTGATTGGACATTAGTTAGTAACTAGTGTAGGGAAGACCCAATTACATCCTGATGATGAGTCCTGAATAGGACGAAACACTCATTACGCGTAATCCACTAACCAGCCACATCATCAAACAACTGAGTAAAATTTATTGTTTCTATCTCATTTATTCTCTGTTTGTTTGTTTGTTTTTGTTTTCAAAATATTACAGGCTCTTTATTTAATTGGAACAAACGGGAAACCAGAAATTAAAGAACGCGAAAAATTAAGCGCAGAGTTTTTAGACTTTCTCGATCGTTGCCTTGAAGTCAATGTAGATTTACGTGCATCTGCATTTGAGCTACTTAAGGTATGCACCTATGTTCCTTTGTTATATTCTGTTTTGCATTCCATGTGTACTTTAATTTACAATTGTTGTTATTATTATTACATTTTTCATATACTACTTAGTGGCATTATAAGTAGTTTGATGTTAATTCAGTAAATATCCTTCTCGGTAAACACATCTGCTCTGAAAAAAATCAATTATTTGATTCTTATCTTATTTTCTTGTGTATGAACAATAAATACTTATTGATTGGGATGTAGATCATTTAACCTAACCACTTGACTCTTAGCCAATAGTCTCTGGGTTCGAATCTCGCCACCCACCTACTTCAACTTGAGCAACTGGGATAGTATCATAAGTCGTCACACGATAGATAGATAGATAGATAAGTGTGGGATTTACAGTCTGCTTGGCACATGAATAAAGCCTGTCCCGGGTAGTTGAATGAATCACTTATTACATTTGAAACGATAGGTATTGGATCCCAATTGCATTAGAAACCTCATCATCAAACTTCCTTAGAATGTGTATGTGTGTAGGTACATCCGATTGAGGGGGGGGGGAGGGACGGTGTACCAAATTGAATGGAACACTCAGTTCACAATAATTCGCTTATATGAGGGTTTATGACTTCCGTTAGAGAACTGTTGAAAACAAGGGAGTACTGAACAGTCGTTTCGTAGTAGTTTGGGACTCTTCAATAGTATGCACCCATGGAGATTCGATTCCAGGACCTTCAGGTTACAGGTGGGCTCATAGACCATTCAGCCATTGAAACCTGATCTAATGACCTATGAATTCCAACTTCTACCAATTCAGGAATATCGTAGCACAGCCGTCAGCCAATATCATCGGCGAGTAACTGTTCTCTTTCCTGACCTGATGATGAACCCCGCTGCTGGTTATGATGCGTCTCACTAGAACTCCAGGTAACTCTTCCTATATTTAGCTGGTTACTAGTGAGCATCAGATTATTCATCATGAGTAGATTTGCAGTACTCCTTGGTTTTCCAATGGTTCTCACCCCACCAGCGGTGGTGGTGGTGGTGGGGGTGGTCGACCAAGTCAGGTAAGAGAGTAGTAGTTACTCCTCGTCTATATGATATTATTTATGTATTTATTTATTTTATTCTATAATATTGATTTCTCATTTTATTTTGTTCTTTCTCTCTGTTGTATTCAGCATCCATTTATTGTTCGACGAGCTAAACCTCTGTCGTCATTAACTCCACTTATTTTGGTTGCAAGAGATCAAGCTAGAAATCAAACACAATAAAGAGAAATTGTATGTATGTATGCGTGCATGTGTGAGCGTGTGCGCGCGCGCGCGTGCGTGTGTATATACATATACAATACTAAAACACTTTCCAATTTATCCTCAGAATATTGTTGGCATGAATTATCCTATCCATGCGGTATGTTGTATCACACTGTTGTCTATTCGACTACTACTCAGAGGCAGAGGGGCATCACATCACAGCACAAATGCCAAACAAGACAGACGTACTACACACCAACCAACTGACTAACTAACATAACCTAATCTAACCAACCGACTTACTTACTTACTTTCAAAGTGTGACTGTGAATTAGACACGAGTCAGTATTATGTAATACGTACACAGCACACGCACACGCACACTCACACACCTCTACACACTGACCACACATACACATACAAATAGACGTTCATTGTCCTTTTTTTATATATATATATAAAGAATACTTGCTTTTATTTCATTTCTTTATTGTACATGTATATTCTAGACTGTAGACTGTACCAGAGAGATAGATAGATAGACAGACAAACACACACACACTCACACACTGTATTCTACTCTACTGTGTAATAGGCATACATATATACACATACATATATGGATCTGATTGAGATGTGTTCGGAGGCGAATACAGAATTGCTCATACCAAAAAAATACATATATATATAATATATCCTATACATGTGCTATTTTCTATACACACACACACACCTCTACGCATTACATTTTAATAAATACATACTATCATTATTCTATGATTCAGGAGACATTATACTACTACTACTACTACTTCCTATTATTGTTACGTAACCTCTGAAATTGATTTTGAGACTGTTTGTTCATTGTCCATTTATTGTTTTGTCTAACTGTGCCCTATTGATGATGATTGATCTTCTGATCCCTTGTCAACTGCCCTTACTGTCACATTTCTATGCTATTCTATTCTCTGACCTCATGTTCGAGTCCGGGAAAGAAGGGGGGTGCAAAGGTGTTTCTTCCACATACACTTGCCCACACACACATATAAACGGATGGATAGACATAGATATAGATGCACACGTGTACATGTACGCACCTACCCACACACATACACACGCACACAAAGACATATACAACAAACAGTAAGAAATATGCTTCCATAATAAACAATGACTTTTTTTCTGATTGGTTTGTTTGTTTTTTTGTTATAATTATTGAATAACAGAGAGATTTATTTCTATTGTGGTTTTTTTCGTTTTTTTTTTCCATGTATGTGGTTTATCCTTCTTTTACGGATTTGTCAAAAACTTATCTATTATTAATAGTGATAATAATAATGTGTGTATGTGTGTGCGTGCGTGCGTATGTGTAGTGCGTGGGCGTGTATGGTCTGTTTATTTGTAGATCTATTTATTTATAGACATATATTATACTCCTTTTGTGTGTGTGTGTGTGTGTTTGATATATATATGTGTCTGCAAGGAATAGAAGTACAGACACGCACATACATACACACACCCATGAATACACACGCACTTAGCTGGGCAGACAGACAAGCGAGTATAGACACACTTCAATTTGTTCTTCACCTGTTTTGTTTTTTTCTACAATGAACTTCTTATTCAATGAAGTATTGTCACAGGTCAGTACTACGTGAGGGTTGGGGTGGGAAACATATAGACAAAGGGGGAGGGGGGACAGAGAGAGAAAGGCCTTTATTGCTCTCTTTCCCTTTCTGACTGTCTGTCTGTTTGTGAAATACTTCTCAAAAGTTTATATACATCTTAAAAAAAACATGTTCTTTTCCGCTCATATTCTCATTATTCATTTATTCATTATATGACTTCATGTTCACGTCACTTGAGTTTTTCCGGAATGGGTTACTGATGTACCACTGATTGATTATTGATTTCTGCCTAGTAAGAATAACAATAATAATGACAATGATAATAATGATAAGTGGTGTTGTGTTTTGTCTTTTTTTTTGTCTTTCTTATTTCTAGAAAAAGACCATTTATGATAAAAGTCGTGTGTGTGTGTGTCAGTCCCTTTGTTTGTGTATTTGTTTAAATACACCAATTAATTTTTTTTCTCCCTCTCTCACTCTCTCATTTCCGCTCTAAATTTAAAAAAAGGTAATTAATTGATGATGATCTTTTGTTTTGTTTTTTTCTCTCCTTTTTATGAAGATATTACTTTAAATAATATATAAATATATACATGCATAAATGACTCTTTTCTTTCGACGTCTCCTGATGCATAGGCTGTAGCATATAACAATTTTTTTCCTTCACGTTTCCCAGTGGAACATAGGGCTTCAAGCTAAAGACTTGAAGTTTCTGTAGCAGTGTTTATTTTACAGGATGGGGTTGCTAGCCTCATTCCCAATCTTTCCTCTTCACCAGCATTGTTTCTGCCTTAGCGAGGTAAAGGAGTGCGTCGGTGGCCGGGGATCGAACCCCGGACCATGTGCATGGTAGGCGAGCGTCCTAACCACTGTGCCACCGACGCCCATCTAAAGATTAAGAAGTTGAAAATATAGATGGATCTGACATACACTGAGAAGACCATTGAATGACGTCATGTCCCAGACAGGCGCTCGGGTGGAATGTGAACGGGGAACCATGAGTTGGGCGTACGTAGGTCCGAGGGTGACATAGAGGAGATTGTGTGAGTAGGGATTGAGAGCCAGTTAAAGATTGGCTGTAGAGAACAAGATGAAATGCAGGTGTGCTGTTGAAGCAGTAATGTGTTTCACTCGGAACCTAAAGGGGGTAATAGTCTGGTGAGAGCTGTCTGCTAGCCAAAATTGGTAGACAGTAATGTAAGCGCAATATCGCTTGAAATTAAGTCACGCGTAGAACGAACAAGAAGCCGGTCACTTTCTACGGTACTATTAGTAAACAAACCAATAATTATATATACAACAAACCTTAACGGTTTCAAGAGTACAAAGCACAACGCTTAACAGAAAGCAAGGTACCGCTATCAGAGCGGAATAACGTTAAAGCCAAAATCACGAACTAGCCGGATCAGACACGACCGTTCAGGTAAGCAGTCAGTAGAAGAATGAACCCAAGTAAGAGGTAGACAGAGCATAGGCACAAAGATAGAATTTAATTGGCTACTTAACCAATCAATAAATAAGATAAACTCGACAGAATAGTACAAAGTAAGACATGGGTCAGCAACAATAACAGTTCACAAAAATACTCTGATTGGGTCATGAGTTCAACTGTCTGACTAAACGGATCGAAGTAAAACCACACACACATACACAGTTCATTAAACAAGGTGGGATAGACACGTTAGGCATGGATAATTGGGTTGCAACAACGCTAGACTGATCCTGGACAGGTTGACTTGATTCAAAGATGGGAATTGAATTGATCTTACAAGTAATTTACGCCCCAAATCTTATTATTATTATTGTTCCCTTGGGTTCCTAGTGGAACATAGGGCTTCAACTGCACGCCTCCACCTGCTTCTGTTTTGTGCTGTACTTTTCACTTGCATCCATGTTAATCCATAATGTTTCAGTTCGTCATCACTCGATCTCCTCCATGTCACCCTTGGACGTCCCACTCGCCGCTTCCCTTTCGGGTTCCACTCGAGCACTGGCCTGACGCGCGATGTCACCCAGCGGCCTCCTCAGCTCAGCGAGTGTCCAATCCATCTCCACTTTCTCCTCCATATTTGTTGGGCGACTGGTTCTTGTTTTGTTTGTTCCCATAGCTTCTTGTTTGTGATTCTTTCCGATCATCTGATCTTCACTACAGAGCGAAGACAGTTAGTTGTTGATAAAGGTCTGAAACAGGCTGTTGGAAATATTCTTTGTGACCCGACCAATTTCTGCTGATCCGTATAGAAGAACTGACTGACTTGACGTTTGTATTGAAAATCCGAATTTTGTTGTTGATGTAGACTGAGTGACGAAGATTTCCAGATTGGTTTCAGATTGATGAATGTGTTTCTCGCCTTCCCGATTATCGATTTGACATCCTCGCTGGTTCCTCCTGTAGTTGAGACAATGCTCCCTAGATAAGTGAATGAAGTAACCTCTTTCAAATCCCTCCTGTTGATGGTGATTGGCGCTGGATGTTGCTGCTGTTGTTGTTGTGGTTGGTTATTTTCATAACCTCCGTCTTGTCTATGTTCACCTGGAGTCCTGTCTTTGCTGACAGCCTCTTCGACCAGTTTGTCGGTTTTCGCTTGTAAGTCTTCGATTTTGTATGACAACAAACATAAATCATCTACGCGCGAAATCCAGGTCTTCTAGGTCCTTCACGTCGGTCCAGGATCTCCCTGTCTTCTCGTTTCCCACTCATTGTCTGACGCATAATCCAGTCCACCACAATTAGGAATATCATTGGTGATAATAAGCACCCTTGTCTGACTCCTGTGATTATTATAAACGCCTCTCTGAGTTCTCCGTTGTGGATGACTTGACATGTGCCGTTGTCGTACAGCTGTTGAATAAGGTTGATGAATACTTGGGGTATGTCGTAGTACTCGAGTAGTTTCCAAATTACTTCGCGGTCAACGCTGTCGAAGGCCTTCTCAAAGTCTATAAAGGAAGTTGAGGTAGAGGTTTGATTGCCATTCCATGCTTTGTTCGATGATGATGCGTAGAGTTGCAATTTGGTCAGAACATGATTTGCCTTTCCTGAATCCAGCTTGTTCTGGTCGGATTTCTGTATCCAGTGCGTCCTTTATTCTCTCCAGGATGATGCGACTCAGGATTTTACTTGGCGTTGACAGGAGCATGATTCCTCGCCAGTTCTTGCAGAGTCCCAGGTCGCCCTTCTTTGGTAGTTTCACGAGGTAACCTTTCCTGCAGTCAGTAGGCACCTATCCCTCCTTCCATAACTTTTGCAATAATGGAGTCAGCATATCTGCTGTCGTCTCTGGGTCCGCTTTCAGTGCTTCAGGGGGTATTCCATCTGGTCCAGCTGTTTTTCCAGCTTTCAGAAGCTTGATTGCATTCAAGACTTCAGCTTTCTTTGGAGGATTGGTGTCAACTTGCAGTTGTGTACGTGCTGTTGTTGGTATTACTGGACGGGTTGTAGGTGGTGGTCGGTTCAAGAGTCCTTTGAAGTGGTCCGCCCGTTGTTTAATCTGTCTTTCTTCCTTGGTAATTGGGTTCCCTTGGCTGTCTTTTATAGGTTTCACTTGTGTTGATCTCTTCCCGGATAGAGACTTGGTTATCTGATATAGTGTCCTCAGGTCCCTTTTGCCTGCTGCCTTCTCAGCTTCAGTAGCCAGGTTGTCGTAGAATTGTCTTTTGTCCTTCCTGGCACTCTTCTTCACTTCTTTGTCCAGTGCTGTGTAAGTTGAGCTCAGCGTCTCCTTCTCTTGTCCATCTTTGCATTGAATCATTTTCTCTTTCACCATTCTCCTGTCCTCTGTTAGCTTCCAAGTGTCCGTTGAGAGCCATTCCTTGTCTTGTTTCCTCTTTCTTCCTAAAACCGTTGAACACGTTTCGTTGAAAATTACCTTCAGAGAGTTCCAATGGTCTTCCACGGATGATTCCTCAGTGGTGCCACGTAGTGTTTCTTGCTTTGCTTTGACAGTTGCAGTGAAAATGTCCTGTGTGATTGTGTCCTTCAGTTTTTGCGTGTTGAACTTGCATTGTGGCCTATCCCCAGGTATCCTCGAGGGTTTCAGCTTCACCTTGAAAGTCCCTTGTACTAGATAGTGGTCTGAACCCACATCTGCTCCTCTCCTCGATCTTGCGTCCAGTAGGCTCCTTCTCCACTTCCTTGAGATTGAAATGAAGTCTATCTGGTTTTTGGTGTGTCCATCTGGTGAAATCCATGTTGCCTTGTGTATATCCCTGTGTTTGAACACACTGCCACCAATCACCAAATCATTGAAGGCGCAGAAGTCTGAGAAGAGTTCACCATTTTCGTTCATTTCACCGAGGGCCTCACGACCCATGGTGAGTTCTCTTCCTGTATTGTCTCCTCCCAGTTTTGCATTGATGTCACCCATCAGGATTTTGATATCGCTCTTTGGGACGTTGTCCATTACTGTTTGTAGTTGACTGTAGAAATCCTCCTTCTTCTCTTGTTCTGAGACGTTTGTAGGCGCGTAGCATTGAATGATTGTAACCTTTTTTCCTTTTGAGTTGAACCTGGCTGTCATTATCCCGGAGGAGATTGGTTCCCACTGCATGAGAGCTTTAGCCGCTGTTGGTGACATCATGATGGCCACTCCCTCGGTGTGCTCGTGATCGTCCTCTGGGTGACCGGAGTAGATTATTGTCTCTCCAGTTGGTAGTTGGCACCTTCCGCATCCGTTCCATCTGCTCTCGCAGATTCCCAACACTTCTATTCTATATCTCCTCATTTCTGCGTCTACCTGAGCAGCCTTTCCAGTTTCGTACATTGTACGAATATTCCACGTCCCCATCCTTATTTTTGCTTTCATCGAAAGAAGGCACATCGGCTGACTGGCTTCCCGAAGGCTTTCACCAGCCTGCGTCATTTCACTTCCCCGATTCCAGCGAAAAATAAGGTTATTGTTTGTATTTTTAGAATTTTGAATATATTTGTGCGTTGAAGTTTTAGTAGCAATTTGGTTAAGTTTTGGGGGTGGAGTTGCTAGCACCACGCCCCAACCCTCCCTCTTTATCCGGGCTTGGGACCGGCTAGAATACTAGTGACCTAGTAATCTAGGCGAGGTACGCCCCAAATCTTGGTCATGAGAAAAAAAACAACAAAGACTAACCTTCGGGAAACTTAAAAACCAGACTTAATCACAGCAGACTTAGTGTGGGCGGATACGATTAGCAGAAATATCAACGGACTGCCTAAGGAACGGGAACAAAGAGATGACAGAGTAATCTTCAGCAGGAAAACAACCAATCAGAAGACTTTACCTCTTTGATAACAATAACCAATAATAATAATGTACATAAAAATCTATAAATATCTCTTGATTTCCTGAATAAACGATCTGTTGTCTGGCCCTTGTCTTCTGTCGTCACAATAGTAATAATGAGCTAGTAATGGAATGATTGCTGATTCAATCTTAGCCAAGATTTGAAAGACTCGCTTAGCAGCTTGAATCATCTCCGGCGTAGATGTAATATTCAGCTATTGATCGAAGGTAGTGGGTACTGCTCAGCAGTTCGATTCTTCCTTCTTTAAGGTTGTGAGGCATATGACATGAAAACCACAGATATTTGCTTTCTATCTTCAATGCTAAGTGATGTACTATAATAATTAATATTATTTATTTAATCGCAAAAAAACTTGGTACAATATGGCACACAATAATAATAAAACAACATAGATATAAATTAAAAATATAAGTAGAAAACTTGTAAAGAACTTCATCTGGAAGGAAAACAGTCATGTTTGACAAGTTCAAACAGTATTCGTTAACTATCATCTGGAAGGGAAGAAAGAAGGAAATTGCAACACGTTCGCCATTGATTACGACTCTTGGCCATATGCGATAACGTTTCGAGCTATCTCGCGGACCCCAACCAGGGAGTTGTGACGCACCAACCGATGCTAATCTAGCACAAAAATCCTTCATCCCACGACACCACGTCATGGACTGACCACCCCTCCGCCTTTTCCATCCCGTCCCAGGGCTGGCTAGCGAAAAGAGACCTGTACGGAAGCCTCTGCGATGACATTTGCAGCACATACCACCGGAGCCGATGTTTCCAGATGACGACACTGAATGAATGGTGACCTCCAATGCGTTCAAACACACGCCGCACAACCTCAGAATTACTCACGCGATGATGCCATCGAACGCACGCAATCTTGCGGAGACAGCGATGATCGAACATGCAGAGTCGCCCCACATCCTCAGCTCGGAAAGGCCAGGTTTCACAGGCGTAGAGCAAAACAGCCCGCACCGAAGCATTGTATACCCAACCTTTGACAGCCAGGCTAACGCCGCGACGACGCCAGAGGTGGCTCAAGTTGATGTATGCCACCCTAACCTTCATTATACGGTTGGAAATCTCATCCGTCACCCCTCCGCCAGCACTCACACAACTACCCAGATACACAAACTTATCGACAACTTCAAGAAGTTCACCTGCAAGAGTGAGTGCAGCTACAGGCTCCTGCCAATCTTGTAACAGTACTTTGCACTTAGACGGTGCAAAGCACATACCATACTTACAGACACTGATCGCCAACTGATTAAGGGCGATTTGGACAGCCTGCATGCTATCGCACAGTAAGACGATATCGTCTGCATACTCGAGGTCGAAAAGTCTATCTCCAGGTAGCAGATCTACACCACCTTCACGCACATCCTTCAGAGTTGACTCCAGAATGTCATCGATGGCAAAGTTAAAGAGAAATGGAGAGATTGGGAAACCCTGTCTAACCCCACTGTTGGTTGGGAACAGTGGTGATAGTTGGTTGTATGCCCTCACTCTACCTGAGGTGTTTCTGTATAGGGCTTTCAAGATGTTAACAAATTTCTCAGGTACACCTCTCTCTAACAGACAGTTCTAGAACACAGTTCTGTCCAACGAATCGAAGTCAGTCCTAATATCAAAAAATACAACGATTGTTGGCCTGCAATACGAGTGGCGGTGTCCCAACAACTGACGAAGGAAGAACACATGATCAATGCATCCATAACCTGAACGAAACCCAGCCTGCTTTTTGCGAATCAATCCCTCACGTGTTTTGCACAGCCTGCGAAGCAAGACAGCAGCCAATATTTTAGACGCAACTGGTAGCAAACTGATACCCCTATGATTGTCACATGAATTACGTCGACCCTTTTTAAAGATGGGGACGATAATGGCTTCGTTCCACATTGATGGTACACTCTCAGTCTCCCATACATTCCTGAATAATCCAGTTGGAGCCACTGCGAGAGTCTCGTCACCATCTTTAAAAAGAGCCGGGGGTAGATTGTCTGGGCCGCGCACCTTATGGTGTTTTAACACTTGGAGTTCCTTACGGACCTCCACCTCGGTTGGTGGGTTGGTACTAGGTTCAAGCTCATCTCGTCGATACTGGAATCCAAGTAGACTGTAGCACACCTTTAAAGTTATTTATTGGATATCACCCAACCTCTCGCCACATGGTCTACGAGTACAACTTTTACATACACTAGAGGCAATCTGAATTCATTTGAACAAGCCAAATCTGTGTGCGTGTGTTTAAAAGAAATTTGTATAGCCCCTTTATTTACCTTGGCCAAGTACATAATATGTTTTTAAAAACGATTTTTCCCCTCCCTTTGTAACCATCTTTTGACTTTGTTATTTTATCATGATTACAATTCTAGCTAATTCGATTAACTTGTTTGTTTGTATTTTACATAGTTCTTCTGAGTCATCCTATTCCCCTTACTACTCATAATCATTTTACAAATCTCTTGATTATGTAATAACCCATTGCTAACGTCTATGAGTTAACTTATCTTGAATTTCGTAATTAATCAGTTTTCATCCTTCCCTTCTTTAAAACTTAGATATCTGGTTACTGACATCCATTAGTCATTTGTTTTGATGACCTTTAACCTCTTAATTTCACCCACCGCCGGCCGCCTGCCTATGCCTAAAACTGATTAACTTAAATAATCACTTGATTCGTAAAACACTTTCATGTAAACGACTGCAAAATTGGTGTAGAGCCAGCCGATGATGGGGAACTAATTGAAAAGGAGTGCATACTTCTTCACTCAATCTGTTGTTTTTTTCAAAATGCGTATATATATATATACACACCCTGAGGAGTTTATTAATAAACACTCTAAAGAAATGAGCGCCAGTAAAACTATCCAAACAGTTCCAAAGAAAGCTGTATTTATCTATTTGCCTTTCGAAGGAGATGATGATGTACAAGAAGTAGTCCAGCGAAGACTCGATAAAGCTATCAAAAGAATTTATTATACTACGGAATTCGTGTTCCTTAACACCACCGAGCCGGTGCTTCAACATTGTGGGAAGGACCGGTATTCACCAATCCTCGACAATTCAAACTGTGTGTGTATTATCAATTTGAGTGTTTGTGGAAGCAAATACGTAGGTGGTAAGGAAAGGCGATTTTCTACTCGTATGATGGAGCAATTGCCAAAGTGGTTGAAAACAGCTGAAATCAAAGCGCCTAAAAGTTAAATAACAAAGCGTCTTGTCCTCCTAGGTGAAGATACTGACAAAATGTAGTGTCTTCTGAACACCTTGAGTTGCAATCTGCGAATGTTTGGCATATGATCACTCCCGCCAAATGTAAGATGATGCTACAGGACTGGACTACATTGACTCCTAGCTTAGAAATACGGAGTGAAGTGGTAGAGCGTGTTGACCACTTCACTTATTTGAGAAGTTGCATCAGCCAACGCCAACGGGTTGATCGCTGACGAAATCTCAGCACGGATACAGAGGGCTAGTTTCGCATATGCCAGTTTACGCCGTCTCCGGTTTCGTAGACGTGATATCCGGCAGGCTGTCGACCAAAGTGCGTGTGTACTGCTCACCAGTCAGTTCGCTCCGTCCTCCTTTATAGCTGTGAGTAAGACCTGGCCATTGAGAGTGGAAGACATGAAAAGGCCGGCTAGCTGTCTTTGATCATAGGTGCCTACGTTCTATCTCCCGTGTTAGGTGGTGTAATAGGGTAAGCAATATTGAGGTTAGCCGTCGAGTGCTAGGTAAGAAGGGAGGGGAAATCAATCGAAGAGGCTGTGAAGCTAAATCGACTGAGATGGTCAGGACATGTGTTACGTATACCCAGTTATTGACCGCCTTCCTCGACGGGCAATGTTAGCTGACATAGGGTCAGGCTGGAAAAGAGCCAGGGGTGGCCAAACGAAAACATGGCCTCATCAGTCAATGAAATCCACAACAGCTACGTAGGAAGGTGTAAACTTCCTGGTTGGGGTCCTCGGGACGGTAAACACCAATCACCGACTGGAGGTAATCGGTGATATGGCTCAAAATCCTCGTTGTCAGTGGCTGGCGCAGATGCATCCACTCCTTGTGACTTGTAATATCCAATAAAACTATATTGTTCTACGATATTACTATTCTTTTTGCCTCATATCTTTATTTACTGTCTCTATTTTGCGTTTCTTTTTAATTTCTTCTTCTCTGGCTTTGTGTGCTGAGTGAAGTGTGGCGACTTGAACTACTGCACACCAGTGTAAAGTTCTATGTTGAAACCAGACAGACAGGCAGTCTTGTGGACTACGGATATGATATTGACACTGTCATGTCATTCACTGTTGTCAGTCAGCAAACAAGAAGATGCTTGCAATTGTGGCGGCTGGTACAGTTAGAGTTTATAAACCAGGTCTCTGTGTACAAAAAAATGGTGGTCAATCTTAATCCATCATGGTAATACGTTTTTACTTATTAACTGTTATTACTATTATTATCATTATTAATATTTTATTCTACTACTTATTATTACTATTTCTGATTCATTTCAAACTATTTTTTACCATTACCATTATCTTAACTCGTTTTAACATTATTATTACTATTGTAACGACAGAAGATAAGGGCCAGGCAACAGATCGTTTATTCAGAAAATCAAGAGATATTTATAGATTTTTATGTACATTATTATTAGCGTTATTCTTAGCAGAGAAGCAACGTCTTCTGATTGGTTGTTTTCTTGCCCAAGGTCATTCTGCACTGCTTGTGACCGTTTCTCAGAAAGTTAAACCATATATCTGCGAATCGTATTTGCACACGTTAAGTCTGCTGTGATTGGTTGTTGAGTTCCTTAAGGCTAGGCTTTGTTATTGATTTTTCTCATGACCTCGATTCGGGACGTAAGCATTGACGAAAATTGTTGTCGATATTTTGGCATATATTTTTGATTACAGCTTAATTCCACACCGTATTTTCAGTACAAGTATGGAATTTTCAGCATGGATATCGGTAGCCCAAATTTTGCAGGTCGACCATAGATATCGGGTGTGCGTCGGTAGGGAATCGAACCCCGGACCATGTGCATGGTCGGCGAGAGTCCTAACCACTATGCAGACAGCTCTCACCACACTATTATTACCGACATTATTTAGTTCGCAATTCTTGATATATTCAAATTCTTACACTCACTGATAACTAATTGATTATACAAGTGATGTAATTGAACCGTAATGCATTTTATCTTAATTTTATATCCCTATATGTACAATACCCAGCTGAAGAAGATCATAGATATAAGAATAAAACTTCTGCACTGTCGTAGAGTATAATTCCATTATGGGTAAAATTTATTTTGATAAAATCTCACAGTGCATTTCATACAGTAATATTTACTATTGATGACCAGGTTTCGAGCACAATTTATTACTACTGCTCATAATCATATCAAGGCATTACTCACACACTTCTTCTAACTTCGTTTATATAATTCCATCATTATTTTCCATCGCTTGACTTGATGATTGGTAGTAGTATTTTCCATATTTCCTATGTGAGTGAGTGATGAGTCATTCCTGTTGCACGTGTTCGGTGTAGACTGGATGAACAAAGATTCATCAGTAATCAACCTCTCTCTGTCTCCATCTACCTGTGTTACTTTTTAGAATTTTAGCCCTCTCCCATCCTATTGTGTGTTAATGTGTGCAGTGAAACTAGTAGTGATAACATAAATAAGAGAGAATATAAGCTATCCACTGTTATACCATATAAGGAGGGGACATCCGAGACCCCAAGTAGGATTCTTAATAAAGCAGGAATTAGGGTGGCATTCAAACTCAGGGACAAGCTCTGTAGGTTAAAGGATCCTGTCAGGTGACCCAATAAGACAAAATAACATAATTTACAAAATACCTTGCAATGACTGTGAGTTCTACATAGGTCAAACTAGTAGGTCAGGGATAGTCAGATTGTCAGAACATAAGAATCTAGCTAAGGCAAGAATGGTTGACCCTGAAAAGATAAGTAATTTGGAAAAAACTCAGAACTGCATGCATTAACACACAACCATACAATAGGTTGAGAGAGGGTTAAAATTCTAAGAAGTAATATAAGTAGGTGGAGCGCGACAGAAGTTGATTACTGAATCCTTGTTCATCTAATTTACACCCAACACGTACAATAGAAATGACTCATCACTCATACCAGAAATATGGAAAATACTACTACCAATCATCAAGTCAAGCGATGGAAAATAATGATGGAATTATATAAACGAAGTTAGAAGAAGTGTGTGAGTAGTGCCTTGATATGATTATGAGCAGTAGTAATAAATAGTGCTCGAAACCTGGGCATCAGTAAATATTACTGCATAAAAAGCTCTGTGAGACTTTATCGAATCAAATTTTACCCATAACAGCTGAAGAGTAGTTCTACTGAAACTTAATGAATTCCCTAAATCCGAATTTCATACATTTATTCTCCTTAATGAATTTGAATAAAGCATGAGCGACAGTTTGTGTAGAATAATAAAATGGTACCATCATCATTGCTTATTCCGTTGGCTTCTCATCAACTGCTTGCTTACAGCCCATAGACATCATTAAGTATGTCTACAGAAACAATTTTAACATACTTACATACACAGAGTTCATTTTTAAACAAAAATCAATCAATATATCTACACAATGCTAATTATAATAAACATTTTATCCCAAACAGCAATAATAATCATACAAGTATTAGTTTAAAGGGATTTGGTTGATTGGTTACAGGATTTCATCATGAGATGACACTGGTTACAGAACCATTGGAAAACCTGGGAGTACTGCAAAGCCGTTTCGTCCTAGTTTGGGACTCTTCATCGGTACGCACCCACCATCAGGGTTGAAATGCTCACTGGCGACTGGCCCTATTCAGGTAGGTAGTTACCTGGGGTTCCAGTGGAAAGTCATGACAAGTAGGGTGCAGCAGGTCGGGTGTGAGGACAAATACTTTCCGAAGACATTGGCTAGCGGTTGCGCTATATCGTGAATTGGCAGAAGTTAGAATTCATGGGCTGACAACTGGATCAGGTCCCAGTGGCTGAATGGTCTACGAGCTGGCTGGACTTGTAACCAGAAGGCCGAGGGTTCGAGCCCTGGTGGTGGGTGCGTACCGATGAGGAGTCCCAAACTAGACTGACGAAACAGCTGTCCAGTACTCCCAGCTGGTTTTCCAATGATTCTCTAACCCGTGTCAGCTCATAATGAAATCATGTAACCAAATAATCATACATACTGGAATATTTTGACGTTACGTAATCAGACGAAAGAGAGGATGAAAAAACCCAGTTACTAGACTCGTCAAGGAAAGACTGATGACCGTTTCTTTCTGAACACACACATATAAATCGGGTTTCAGGCGCTTGTTGGAAATTGCTTCGGTAAACACTTTTGCCTATTGATAATTTTGAACAATCTTGTGACATCCATCTTATGACCCGTATCAAGGAGATGTCTGGCGATGGCACTGTTGAAAGCATTTGTTCCCAGATGGAGACGTAGGCTTTTTGGTACATGTTCAGAAAATCGGAGGTATGACCTTCTTCTTTCTGTTCTTCCAATGTAACTGCTCCTGCAGATACATGTAAATTTGTATACACACACAGTTGGAGTTAACATGAAAGGAGTATCTGTCGACTTTCGATTGCATCAAAGAGCACGCTGTTCGACAGACAGGAACCAACTTAGCTGCAGGATAGGTTCTGGCTAGTGACGTCCTCAGTCTTCTGTTGACAATTGCTGTAATATTTTCACTATTAAAATCAAGTTGAATGAAGATGGGCTTTTTTCCCACTGTGATTTGTTTGACACTATTATTATTATAAGCATTGTGTGCATATATTGATTGATTTTTTGTTTAAAAATGAACTCTGTGTATGGTGATACTAGATAGTTAGTGGCAGTCGACCACAGGAAGCCTGGGACCTACGTTTCGTGCTAGCTGGCGCTCGTCAGCAAGGCGTATCTGCAACCTTGAAGGAACTCATGTCCCCTGTGAGATTTAAACCCGCGTCACCCAGTGCTGCCTGCAGTCGGAGACTTTACCACTGAGTTATTCTAGCTCACGATTGACCTCCTGTAGGAATGTAGTGGGTACTTTGATTGGACACTAGTAACTACTGTGATGTGTTTAGTTCTCTATTTTTGGTGCAGACTGAATTATATCAGTCAGTCAGGTTCGCAATATGGCCACCATTCTAGGTGGCTTGCCATCACTCTGCACATTGATTTGATGATATTAGATGGTTGGAGGTAATCGGCCACAGGAAGCCTTGCCTGACCTAGGTTTCGTGCTAGTTGGCACTCACAAGTCAGCAAGGCGTATCTCTACAACCTTGCTAACCTGGCTGACTGATAGAATTCAGTCTGCACCAAAGAAAGGACTAGACACGTCACACTAGTTACTAGTGTCCAATCAAAGAACTCTGTGTATGTATGTTAAAATTGTTTCCGTAGATATACTTAATAATGACTTTGGGCTGTAAGCAAGCAGTTGGTGAGAAGCCAATGATGGTACCATTTTATTATTCTGCACAAACCACTGTTGTTCTTTCTTTATTCAAATCTTGATTTGTTGTTTGTTTAAAATGTGCATAGCAACTGGTTTAACCTAAAAACTGATATTCATGAATAATCCCTATCCAGACATTAATGAAAACAAACAAAACACGCAGTTCAGCATTAATATATGTGTAAAACTTGGGCACTGTGGTAGTACGTAATTACATATTAGTATGTTTATTAGATGTATCACACAGTGAAACAGTATTATTTACTGGATGACACAGTTTCGAACAAAATTTATTTCTGTTCATAATCATATCAATTATAATCACACGACTTTGACACTTGAGTTTTATAGTTTTCTTTGTCTTCTCCTATTTGTCGTAGGCGTAGTAGAATTTTCCAGATATCGGGGACAGGTGTTGAACCACTCATATTACACGTATTTGTAGTCGATTCGATAAACAAAGCTTCTGTTATCAATCTCTCCCTATACCCTGTGACATTAGATTTGAAAACTGTCATCCTATTGTATGGTTGTGTAACTACATGTAGTGCTATAGCTGAATTATTCTCTAGATTTCTTATCTTATTCGGGTCAACCAATCTAGATTTTGCTAGGTTTTTATGTTCAGCTAGTCTGATTGCCCCTCTTCTACTAGTTTGACCTACGTATTTGACCTCACAATCATCGCAGGGTATGAGATAAACTAAATTGTTTTGTCTTAAAGGCTCCCACAGGATTGATCCTTTAACCGACAAAGCTTGTTTCTAATTTGTGGGTTTGAATGCAAGCCACTTTTATTCCTGCCTTGTTAAGAATTCTGCGTAAGGCTTCCCAGGTTCCTTCCTTGTATGGAATTACTACTGATGATTTAGATTCCTTATTATTGGTGTCGTCATTAATATTATTATCACTATTATTATTATCATTATTATTGTTATTATCACTATCGCTACTATCATTCTTTATTTTATTTTTACATTTCCTTACATATTTCCTGACTAATTTATCCGGGTAATTATTAAGTTTCAAGGCTTCTTTTATGTGTATCAGTTCCTGTTTTAGATTTTCTTTGGTACTACTTAGTTTTTGTGCTCTGTCATTTAAACATTTCACCAATCCTATTTTTACTGACATAGGATGGGATGATTGGAAGTGCAAATATCTGTTTGAGTGTGTGGGTTTCCTGTAAACACTAGTGTTTAACTTCCCATCTTCTTTTCTCTTTACATTGCGATCTAACATTGGGAGTTCCTCGTCCTGACTTTCCAATTCATAAGTGAATTGAACTGCCTCTACCTTCGAGTTAATGTGTTCGAAAAATCTATCTATATCTTGTGTTTTAAGTACATTGAATGTGTCGTCTACATACCTCCAACATACTTTTGGGGTGGGGGTGAAGGTCTCAATCGTTATGTTTTCCCACTTATCCATGAATATACTGCTACAACTGGGGATATTGGTGATCCCATGGCAACTCCCTCAGTTTTTTTTGTATATTTTCCCTTAGAATTTAAATACTGTGGAAGTCAGGCATAGCTGTACTCCCAGCATTATGTCCTCAAGTGGCACTTTTGTCCTAAGTTCGAGTTCTTGGTCAGAAATGAGTTCGTTTCTGACTGCCTCTATAGCCATATTTATTGGTATACGTGTGTATAAACTGACAATGTCAAAACTAACCATTTTCTCTTCATTACTGTTATGTATGAGATATTAGGACCTTGTAGACTATGAGCGAATCTAACTTAATGCGCTGGCTAATCTGTCCTAATCGCACGTCAACAACAACAACGACAATACCGCCGGGCACGCAAGACAAAGAAAGAAGACTGGACGTTGATACGAGAGCTTTTACTTTCTCTAACAACAGTCGAAATGTTAAACAAAATCTCCGTATTTTTACAGTTAGGAAAATCAATGTCACATTTTAAAATATTAACAAACCATGAGAATTCAGTAATTAAAATCAATAATCATGCAGATGCGGGAAATAAATAATCAATATTGATGAGTCACCTGTGTATATATCAATTACCTAATTTTAAATTATCTAATCTATGTTTTAGTTCATAAGAATTTGTTAGTCTAGATTTTGAGTGTCTTTTAGTTCAGCAAACAGTCTCTTCTCGGCGGCGAATTCATTCACTTAGCTGTACACAATCGCAAATATATTTACTTATTTCTGTATGTTTGTGTACGATAAGTTTGTCCGATAAGAATAAAAATTAGTTAGGGTTATTGTTGTCAAAACATTTTAAAAATGTGATGAGTAATCAGACTGAAATTAGGGGGGGGGTGAAGATTGGTAAAAGGGTGGTAGTGGTGATGTGTTGTCAAAAACGCATGTATTAACACATAAAAGAAGTTGAATAAGTGTAATACAGTTACGTAATAAGATGAGTAGTTTAATGAGTGAGTTGTGATTAGGATGCGCATAGAAACAAAGGAAAATATGGAATTATGTAAGAGTTCTAAAATTTACAAATGTTATAAGGACTTAGAAAAGGAAAGAGACAAGCGCACAAACATCAAGTGAGTAGAAGTCAACACTGGTTGTTACCACCGTGATAGTAGAAGTGGTTGGATGATTTTCTTTTGTGTACATAACTCTGGTTTCTCCAACTGAATGGTTAAGGCTTCAACAATACAAAGGAGATGAAAGCGTACTGCATTTGACAGGTTGTCCTTCACTTTGTAGATCATTTTGAAGGAGGCATTTGTTGAGATGGAATGACCAATGTTGATGAGATGTTCGATTATCGCACTCCTTATACAACCACTATTACCTTTTTGTAGCCATGCGGTATAGTGTTCTTTAACCCTTTAACGCGTCGAACGAACAATGTACCTGGCTCCACAGCAACAGGTGAACTGATATACACACAGGTCCTCCGTCCTTAACTGAGGTTACTAAAGCTGTCACCAATCTGAAGCAAGGCAAAGCAGCGGGACCTGATTTATTGACTCCAGAGGTATTTAAGTACGGTGGACACAGTTTACTGTCTGCGTTAACGGAGGTTCTAGGTAGCGTCTGGGAATCAGAGGAAGTTCCATCGGGTTGGTGTAAGTCACTGATCATCCCGATATACAAGAAGGGAGACAAGTCTTCTTGTGATAATCACAGAGGGATTAGCTTGACTAATATAGTATCTAAAATTCTAGGCCCAATAATACTGCGTAGACTAAGTGGTGCTCGGGAGACACAAACACGAGAAAACCAGGCAGGTTTTAGGCCAGGTAGAGGGTGTATTGATCATATCTTCACCCTCCGACAGATTCTAGAACATAAGAATTCCTACCGGCATCCGACAATCATTACATTTCTTGACCTAAAGGCGGAATTCGATTCTGTCGACCGGGAGGTTCTCTGGCGATGCTTGGCTGTAAAGGGAATGCCAAGAAAATACATTGCACTGATTAAGGCACTCTACTCGTACTCATGCAGCCAGGTGAGGGCTTATGGCGAGTTGTCATCTGAAGTGGTGACGACTAGTGGCGTCCGTCAAGGATGCCCATTATCCCCATTTCTATTCAACTTCATCATAGACGTACTAATGGACTTAACCCTAACACACTTCAGCAACTCAGGGATTGACTTGCTACCAGGGAAGAATCTCGTTGACTTAGAATATGCGGACGATATAGTCCTTCTAGGCGAGGACTCTGACAAAATGCAGAGTCTACTGAACACCTTGAGCTGCAATCTAAGAATGTTTGGCATGCGATTCGCCTCTATAAAATGTAAGATGATGCTGCAGAATTGAACTTCACCTACCCCTAGATTAGAAATAGGAAGTGAAGTGGTAGAACACGTTGACCGCTTCAATTACTTTGGAAGTACCATCAGCCCCAACAGGTTGATCTCAGACGAAATATCAGCACGAATACAGAGGGCTAGGTTCGCATATGCCAGTTAATGCCGTCTTTGGCGTAGACGTGATATCCGACTGACTATCGACCAAAGGGCGTGTGTACTGCTCATCAGTCCGCTATGTCCTCCTTTATGGCTGTGAGACCTGGCCATTGAGAGTGGAAGACATCAGGGTGGCTAGCTGTTTTTGATCATAGGTGTCTGCGTTCCATCTCCCGCGTGAAGTGGTATAACAAGGTGAGCAATATTGAGGTTAGGCGTCGAGTGCTAGGTAAGGCGGGGCAATCAGTCGAGGAAACTGGGAAATTACATCGACTGAGATGGTTGGGACATGTGTTACGGATGCCTAGTCATCGCCTTCCTCGACATTGGGCAATGTTAGCTGATATAGGGTCAGGCTGGAAAAGAGCTAGCGGCGGTCAAACGAAAACATGGCACCAGTCAATCAAATCCACAACAGTTAGTCTAAGCCACGTAGGGAGGGAGATGTAGACTTCCTGACTGGTTGGGGTCCTCGGGACGGTAAAAACCAATGGTTGGAAACAATTGGTGACATGGCTCAAAATCGTCCTCAGTGGTTGGCGCAGATGCATCCACTCCTTGTGACTCATGATTTCCAATGAAACTGTTTTCTTCTTCCTCATTACTACTCCTTTGTCTCACACCTCTGTTTACGGTCTCTATTATGCATTTCTCCTACTTTCTTCTCTTGCTTTGTGTGCAACATGGAGGGAGTGTGGCAACTTGAACTGCTGCACATATGTGCAAAGTTCTATGTCGAAAACAGACAGACAGATATACACACACGCGGAAGTGGCCAGATGCGAGATCTTATCCTTAAGGCTTCTGTAGATCAATGAACTACCGGAGAACACTATCCTTAGCGTTTCTATGAAGAATGTTCTTTTCGAAGATGCTGAAAGTCATCTCTTGAGGATATAGCAAGCTAATCCCCCCCCCTTGAAATTCGGATTTTTTGAAACAAGTGATGTTTCGTTCCTCCAGACCTTTGGTTTGATATTCTCCACGACGAATCTTGGCGGATATCCATTTTGAATGAAGGTTTCTTTCAGAAGATCCAGTTCTGCTTCCAGGACGTCAAGACTACGTATGCGTCAGATCCGAGTGGCAAGGGATTTAATCAGATTTCCTTTCTTCTCAATAGGTACCCCCAGTTGTAGAAATTTGTTAGTTGACCATTCCGAGTGGGTTTCCTACGCATTGAACTTCTTAAGCTTCCGTCAGTTCGTCTTGTTAGTTGCACATCAAGAAAGGGAATTCGGGATTCGGCATTCCATTCCAGTTTGATTACTCATCACATTTTTCAAATGTCTTGACAACAATAACCCTAACTTACTTTTATTCTTATCGGACAAACCTAATGTACACACACACAAACACATACAAAAATAAGTATATATAATTGCGAAAAGAGACTCCCTGCTGAACTACGTGTTTTGTTTTCATAAAAACTGACACTCCTCATTATAATTAGGAGGTAGTTTTAAGTTACACCAGGGAAAAATATCCTCTTTAGTGTCTTTTGATATTCTCTATATTTCTCTGATAAATAAACGTCCTCATTTTTAAAGTTGACAAAAAACATTCACTGTTTTTTCTGATTGATCGCCTTATAAGGGCAGTCATGGGTTCACCTTCCATGGATCGCTATAATTTCACTTTACCATTGAAGAAGACAGTGTGTCGGTGGGACGTGTGTACTGCTCAGCAGTTCGCCCCGTCCTTTGACTGTGAAGGGAGTGCCAAGAAAGTACATTGCACTAATCAAGGCACTCTACTCAAACTCACGTAGCCGTGTAAGGGCTTGTGGGGAATTGTCATCTGAATTGATAACAACCAGGGGTGTCCGTCAAGGATGTCCACTTTCCCCATTTCTGTTTAACTTCATCATAGATATGCTAATGGAAGTATCCTTAATTGAACTTAACGACTTAGGAATCGACTTGTTACCAGGGAATAGCCTTATACACTTAGAATACGCAGACGACATAGTCCTGTTAGGGGAGGACGCTGACAAAATGCAGTCTTCTGAACACCTTGAGAACAGCAATCTTCGTATGATTGGCATGCGATTCGCCCCTGTGAAATGTAATATGCTGCTACAGGACTGGACTACGTCTACCCCTAGCTTAGTGATAGGGAGTGAAGTGATAGAACATGTTGACCACTTCACCTATTTGGGAAGTTGTATCAGCACCAATGGACTGATTGGTGACGAAATCTCAGCACGGATCCAAAAAGCTCGAGCTGCTTTCGCTAACTTACACCATCTCTGGCGTAGGCGTGACATCCGACTATCAACCAAGGAACGTGTGTACCACTCAGCAGTTCGCTCCGTCCTTCTCTATGGCTCTGAAACATGGCCAATACGAGTTGAAGACATGAAAAGGTTGACTGTTTTTAATCATAGATGTCTACGATCTCTTTCTCACGTTAGGTGGTATAATAAGGTAAGTAATGTTAACGTTAGGCGTAGTGTTGGGCAAAGAGGGAAAATCAATCGACGAGGCTATAAAGTTACATAGATTGAGATGGCTAGGTCACGTGCTGCGCATGCCTAACCATCGCCTCCCCCACCTGGACGGGCATTACTAGCTGATTTAGATGCAGGTTGGAAAAGAGTAAGTGGTGGCCAAACAAAAACATGGCCTCATCAATCCATGAAATCCTTGACAGTTAAACTGAGTCAGGTAGGGAGATGCAGACTTCCGGGTTGGGGCCCGCCCTCGGGACTCTAAGAATCAATGGCTGGAGACAATAGGTGACATGGCTCAAAATCGTTGTCAATGGCTTACGCAGATGTATTCAGTCTCTGTAATCTTCAGTCTCATATTCCTTTCTACCATTACTCATTCTGTTTCACTCTTATACTTGTCAAAACTCTATTGATTCTCTTCATCGCTCATTTTCTTGTCTACCTTTGTGTGCTATTTGGAACGTGGCAACTCGAACTGGTGCACTTCGGTGCCAAGTTCTATGTTGAATCCAGACAGACAGACAGTCGGTGGGACAGAGGTAAAACGCTCGCCAACCAAGCCACACGTGGTTCAGGGTTCGATCACCGATGGCCACCGACGCAATCCTTTACACCTCACTAGGCCAGTAATAAGCCAGGCAGACAGAGGGAAGGTTGACGAGGGGGAGGGAGCATGAGGCGAGCAGCAACCCCATCGCGTAAAAATAAACAAACACCACTGCTACCGAAACTTCAAGCCTGTAGGTTGAAGCCCCCCCCCCCTTATGTTCCACGGGGGGAACGTAAAGGAATAAAGGGGAAATAAAGTCTTGTAGGCACTTGTGGATCCCGCTGAATTTGATGTCAGAGAACAGAATAATAATAATAATAATAATAATAATAATCATACGAACCAATAATATTAACATTACATCACTGCCAAAAAAGGGATTAATGCAGAAACAGAAGTAGGTGGAAATAATAACAAACAAAGGATTATTCACAATAATAATAATAATAATAATAAATGCATAAGAAATGCAAAAAAATCCCCACTGTTAGTATTGTTTAGTTTTACATTCGAATAAAAAAAAGATAGATTTAACATTTTAAATAGTGTAAAACAATAATATAACAGATAAACAAAATGGACATACACTTCAATGTATCAATTGTGATAGATATAATTGTTGATCTATTAACCATTGTATAACACGTTCTTTAGAAGTTGAAGATACTGATAGAACAGGAGATTGTTGTCGTCTCATGTGTAGCCGCTTCGTATAAGGATAACTATGATTATTATAGTTACGGTGATGACGACGATAACGGCGATTATTCATCTTAGATTTAATTTGTAAAAGTGTATTTCGTGAATTTGTATCTTCGCTATAATCTGTAGAAAAGAAAACAAAACAACAACAAAGAAGCGAAATTTCATACATTTGTTCCCCTTAATGAATTTGAACAAAGCAAGAACTACAGTTTTAGCAGAATAAAATGGTACAATCATTGTTTATTTCGTTGCCTTCTCGTCAGCTGCTTACAGGGCAAAGACATTATTAAATGTATCTACAAAAACAATTTTAACATACTTGCACAGAGTTCATTTTAAACAAAAATCAATCGATCAATATACGCATACACTAATAATATATATATATATATGCAATATTGAACACAATTCCGAGCAATAATAATCATACACAATGAAAACTTTTCAGCATCTCGCATTAGGATGAAAAATATCCAGTTACCAGACAGGGCAAAGAAAGACTGATAACTGCTTCTTTCTGAACGCACAAATCAGGTTTTAGGCGCTTGATGGAAAAGGCTTCAGCAAACTTAAGGAGCATTGAACTCTTTTGCTTATTGATAATTTTGAATGACTTTTCCACGTCCACCTCATGACCCGTGTCAAGAAGATGCCTGGCGATGGCACTGCTCAAAGCATTTGTTCCCTTTAGACGTAAGCTTTTTGGTACATGTTCAGAAAATCGTAGATATGCTCTTCTTTCTGTTCTTCCAATGTAACTGCTCCCGCAGATACATGTAAATTTGTATATACAGTTGGAGTTGTTAACATGAGAAGGATATCTATCGATTTTTGATTGCACCAGAGAGCAAGTTGTTCGAAAGACGGGAACGAGCTTAGCTGCAGGATAGGCTATGGCTAGTGATGTACTCAGCCTTCTGTTGATCATCGCTGCAATGTTTTCGCCT
Source organism: Trichobilharzia szidati (assembly GCA_944472155.2). Taxonomy (NCBI): domain Eukaryota; kingdom Metazoa; phylum Platyhelminthes; class Trematoda; order Strigeidida; family Schistosomatidae; genus Trichobilharzia; species Trichobilharzia szidati. The sequence goes on along the minus strand of OX235272.1, from coordinate 130,033,488 downwards.
TTATAATCAAGCTCAAAGTAGATTGGCTTTTTTCTTACTGTGATTTGTTTGGCTTGGCTTAACTTAGACCTAAAATAACCACTCTTACCAAACTTCTTCACCGCTTATGACCTTAATCGTACTCTGCCTAACATGCAAGTACTAACGAACGGAATCAAGGTTAAAAGACTTGAGATGGCAAGTGTGACTGGAACAGAATTGCATTTACACAAAAGAGATATGGAATTCGATAAGAAATAAGAGGTTACACACTTATCTGCAGTCTTGACTGTGGTAGGCTCGGAGAGTGCGTGAAGCGAAAATAAAACTGAACAAAAAGTCAACATGAATTTCGTGCGTCGGTGGCACAGTGATAGAATGCTCACCGACCACTCTCACTCATGTGGTCCGGGATTCGATTCCTAGGCTGACGACGCCGGACTCCTTTACCTCGCTAATGCCAGAAATAATAAGACTGGTAGAGAGGGAATATTGGGCCAAGTGAGGCTAGCAACCTCATCCCGTAAAAATAAAACACCACTGCTACCGAAACTTCAAGCCTTTAGCTTGAAGCCCCCTATGTTCCACTGGGAACGTAAGGGAATAAAAAACAAACCAACAAACAAACATGAATTTCGTTCTATTTGGTTTCCGTATTCCCCTTATTATTATTATTATTATTGTTTCCTTTAATTCCTAGAGGAACATAAGGCTTCAGCAGCCGTGCGTCTCCATTGCGTTCGGTTCTCTGCCAACGTTTTCACCTGGCTCCAAGTCTGCCCACATGCTTTCATCTCCTCTTCACATGACCTCCTCCACTCCATGTCACCCTTGCACTGACGACCAACTCGCCGCTTCCCTTTCGGGTTCCACTCGAGCAATGGCTTGTCTAGTGATGTCACTTGATGGTTTCCTCAGAGTATGGCCAGCCAATCCATCTCCATTTCTTCCTGCTTATTTGTTTCACAATCGGTTCCTGTTGGGTTGGTTCGCTCCCAGAGATCCCTGTTGCTGATCTTTTCTGGCCAGCCATCTGATCTTGAGTATTGAGCGAAGACAACTGTTGATGAAGATCTGTAGTTTGTTTGAGATGCTCTTTATGACGCTCAGTGCAAGTCTCTGATCCGTATAGTAGCACTGGCTTCACATTGGAGTTGAAAATCCGGATCTTATTTTTGATGCTGAGTGCTGTTGACCTCCACACAGACTTGAGAGTAGTGAAAGCTTGTCTTGCTTTCCCGATCCTTGCTTTGATATCCTCGTCAGTTCCATCCACCTGTAGTTGAAACGATGCTTCCCAGGTAGGTAAAAGAGGTTGTTTCTTTCAGGTTCCTCCCATTTATGCTGATTGTTGTCTGTTGTTGTTGTTGCTGTGGGTGGTGTTGCCCGTGAATCTTCATCACCTCTGTTTTCTCTATGTTCACCTGAAGTCCTATCTTTGATGCTTCTTCTATCACCAACTTGTTACTTTTCACTTGCATATCTTCCAGTTTGTGGGAAATCAGACATATATCATCATGGGCGAAGTCCAGATCCTCCAAGTTTTTTGTGTGAGTCCATTTTATGTCTGTTCCCTCGTTGCAGGGCCGGCTGTCTGTATGTCGCATTATCCAATCTACCACAATCAGGAAAATCATTGGAGATAGTAGGCAACCAGCCAGCCTTGTCTTACTCCTGTCTTCACTTCGAAGGATTCCATAAGTTTCCTGTTGTGGATTACTTGGCATGCAGCATTGTCGTACAACCGTTGGATGAAATGTATAATTGTCGGTGGCACCCCGTAGTAGCGAAGTAGTTACCAAATCACCTCTCAATCGACGCCGTCGAAGGCCTTTTCAAATTCGATGAAGTTGAGATAGAGAGGTGACTGCCATTCCAGGCTTTGTCCAATGATGATCCGTAATGTGACGATCTGATCAATGCATGGTTTGTTCCTCCTGAATCCAGCGTGTTCCGGTCGAAGTTTTTCATCCAGGGCATGTTTGATTCTCTCCAGGATGATGAGGCTTAGTATTTTGCTTGGGATGGATAGGAGCATAATTCCGCTAATTCTATATTAATTCAAGTGATACTTTGCAAAAATCGTATTGATTATTATAAACTGACAACAATTTTGAAAATCATTGAAAACCACTAGGGAGTACTGGATACTCCTCCGGTTAGGGAACTTTTTAGTAAGACGTACCCACTGGGGTTCGAACCCAGGACCTTCCGGTTACAGTGTAAGCTCGTATAGACCGTGAATTCTAAATTATGCCAATTCTCAGTATTTAATGCAGGCGATCAACTGAAAGGTGGACTCCGTACAGACAAACACTTGACAATGCTGATTTATTTCACCAAGAATTTGAAGATGTTTGACACCAATACTGGAAATTGACAGCACATCTCCCCTTCATACTATTCTCTGCTGTCCTCCTTAGCTGGTGGCCCTACCATTGCCCATAATCACTCATCTCCTCCTCCCCAACACACACGATCTACTCCACCATGTCAGTCCCGGACCCACACCAAACTCGTCGTCGTCCCATTCGGGTTCCACTCAAGCGATGGTCTGGCTAACACGCGATGTCATTCAACCGTCTCCCTCAGCGTGTGTCCCATTCATCGCCATTTTCTTCTGCATGTTTATTGAGCAGTAGGTTGTTGGTTGGTTCCTTCCCAGAGTTTCTTGTTGCTAATCCTTTCTGACTGGTCATCTGATCTTCAATATGAAAAGTGAAGTGGGCAGCTGTTTATAACAGTCTACGGAAGCCTACTTAGAATGCTTTTCATGACGCTAGCGCCAAGTTACTGACCCATTTAGGAAACAGACTGATTTAACATTGATGCTGGAATTCCGAGTTTTGTTCTTAATGCAGAGTGTAGAAGATCTCCAAACTGATTTCAAAGTGATGAAGGTCAGCCTTTCTCATCCTTTCTGCCTGTAGTTTGAACGATGCTTTCTAGATAAGTGAAGAAATTAACCTCTTTCATAATTCTCCCGTTAATAACGATTGGTGTTGTTGGTAGGTTACTTTCATCACCTCCGTCTCTTCTCTGCGTTGACTTGAAGTCTTGTCTTTTCTGTTTCGTCTGGCAGCTTGTTGGTTTTCGCCTGTAAGTCTTCGAGCGTGTTTGTCGTGTGGATAAAGGAGAATAATGCTCAATGAGGGCTTAGTGTGCTTTTGGAAGTGTGTGGGTGGAAGTTGATTGATTTTTCGGGTACCTGAGACAGAAAGAGGGTTAGTGTTGCGTGACCACAGAGTCCAAGGGACGACTGCTTGAGGCCGGTCACACACGGCCTGCATTAACTGGTTTCTTGGATTGGTTCTGTATTAGTAAACTTACCGCCGGTTACGGACCATCGTAGGGTTAGTCGGGATGTACAATTTTTGGGGTCGACCTTTTCTAACCCCCTCTTTCCAGAGTGGAGAGACAGCTGATTGGCACGCTGGTCATCTGAGGGAAACACTTCACTGCTGTTACATCCCTGTTTCCCAGCAGTACAACCTCGTCCACAGATCCCCAGCATATTGTAAAAAACAAAAAATCATGAACTATGTCGGTGACTGCTTTTAGTCTAATCGCCATCCTAACAACCTTCCTGGCATGGTAGGACCTGCAGAAACAATAGTTCCAGCCAGTTTAGCTTGTTGGGTCATTGCGATATGCAAGCCCGACCCCCCCCCTCAACCAAAGTAGCATATATCGGTCGGGAAGATTGTGTGACATTAGACATATATCGTCCGCGAGTCCAGACCTTCTACAGTTTTTTTATCAGTCCAATGTATTCCTATCTTCTCGCCCCCCCCCCACAGTCTGTCGTATAATCCAATCCACCACAATAAGGAATATCATTGGTGATAATCAGCAGTAATGTAAATTTCAAGTATCGGTTTGCAGGGATTCAATTGATCTCGATTGTGAGGACAAATACTCGCCAATGACGTAGGCTGACGTTCGCTTTATACTTCGTGAGTTGGCAGAAGTTAGAATTCATAGACCATTAGATTCTGTTCAAGAGACTGAGTGATCAACACCCTCATCTCGTAACCAGAAGGTCCTGAGTAGCATCCCCGATGGGTGCGTACTGTTGTACTACTCAAAAACCAACAAACTGGTAGAAGAAGCAACGAAGACAGGAATCCAAGTGAATTTGGGGAAGACAGAGGTGATGAAGATAACCAACTGACCAACCAACAGCGACAACATCCAGTACCAACCACCATCAACGGGACAGATTTGAAAGAGATTGCTTCTTGATTCCACTTATCTAGGAAGCATTGTTTCAACCACAGAGAGGCGGAAGGGGTGAAGATGTCCAAACCAGCCAGCCAGCCAGAATCGGAAGGGCAAGATACGTCTTCACCAACCTGAAACCAGTTTGGAAATATTCTGCACCCCGACTCAGCCAGCATAAACAACAAGATTCGGATTCTATTCAACACAAATGTGAAGTCAGTCAGTCAGTTCTTCTATACTGGTTAGAAGCTTGCACTGCACGTGAGTCACGAAAAGGATTTACAACAGCCAGTTACAAACTTTTATGAATAGCCACCAACTTTGCTAGCTGGCTCCATACTGAAGAACAAATACCATCAAGAATAAGTAATAAAAAAATCAGGATGGAAACAAAATCAACATGCGACAGCTGATTGCTCAACAAATATGTAGGGAAAAAAGGAGACGGATCGGGTATATGTTGAGGAGGACGTCAAATAACATCGCGCTCAATGTAGGTCATTGCTCAAGTGGAGTCCCAATGGAAAGTGGCGAGTGGGTCATCAGTGCGAGGGTGACATGGAAGAGATCGTGTGTTGGTTGGGGAGGAGGAGATGAGAGATTATGCACAATCGTGGAGCTACCCAGACGAAAAGGACAGCAGAAAACAGAGCAAAATGGAGATGTGTTGTTGAAGCCGCATGTTCCACACGGAACCCAAGGGAATATTAATATAATTTTTATTGCTCTAATTATCTGATAATGCGTCGGTGATATAGCGGTTAGGACGCTCGCCAACCATGCACATGGTCCGGGGTTCGATCCCCGGCCACCGACGCACTCCTTTACCTCGCTAAGCTAGAAATAATGCTGGTGAAGAGGAAAGGTTGGGCATGAGGTGGCTAGCAACCCCATCCTGTAAAATAAACACTGCTGAAGAAACTTCAAGCCTCTAGCTTGAAGCCCTATGTTCCACTGGGGAACGTGAAGGAAAAAAAATTATCTGATAATGCGTCAGTTGTTTTCGTTGCAGGATATGCTCGTCAACCACACAACACATGTGATCCAAGGTTTAACTCCCGGCCGACACACTCCTAAAAACACAGATAGTAAAACCCGTGAAGAAGGAGGATCGGGCATATAAGGCTAGCAGTTTCACCTCATAAAAAAAACATACATCAATGTTACTGAAGCTAATAAGTTCAAGCGTGGAATCCACTCGGAAAGCAAAGGAATAAAACAATAATTAAAAAGACAATTGCAGCGAAGAAAATTTTCTTTTCGACGAAGTCACCATCTAGGCTGTACATTCGTGTATTTATATCAAATGGATGGGAAAGTTCCAGAATAATTTCCGGTTAAGGGTCAAATTAATAAAAAATTACAATTACGCCTTTCTTATCTAAACTTCCTGTTTATTCATGTTATTTTAAGTTTTCTTAATCCCTGTTTACACTACCATATTTTCATACCCACTCTTCCTGTTTATTTTGTCATTTTACTATTTCTACATATTTAATCCCTGATTGCATAAACAATTATTCATCATATTAGTTTTTTACCCAAACATCCTGTATATTTTGTTATTTCTACATTTCTAACCCCCAATTGCACAATGTCAATCTTCTTAGTTATTATAATGCTACTTTGTTCGAGTTTTATCCGTCCCCCTGTTTATTATGGCATTTTAATTCCTAATTGTAATTTTTTATTAATTTGACCCTTAACCGGAAATTATTCTGGAACTTTCCCATCCATTTGATATAAATACACGAATGTATAGCCTAGATGATGACTTCGTCGAAAAGAAAATTTTCTTCGCTGCAATTGTCTTTTTAAAACAATAATTATTGATAATACATCCCCTCTTCCTCCTTCTACAACTACTTACTTGTAAGGGAATATTTTCTACTATCACTACTAGTAAATGTAGTCGACGCATCCATTGAACGATTTCTTCGTTTCTCCCATGATGATACTGATTTTTCCAACACTATAGATGATAATTTTCAACAAAAAAGCTCAAATGATCTCTTACATGATAAAGCTGCTTTTATACCGTTTGAATTCTACAAAATAAAATGTTTTGATTACATAATAAATACTTAAAATGCTCATCATACTTTTTCATCATCATGGTTGCTATAGTAACGGTAGTCATGGTGGTATCCGCGGTTCATTGGAATTTCAACATCACTTGTTGTGCTGTTGTCTTCCTCACCCTCCTCTTCTACAGTTTTGTCTTCATCTTCACTTTCTTCATTAATCCCATGTACAATGTTCTCGTGTAGAGAAGAAGCTATATTTGTATGCATTATAAGAAATTTATCTACACACAAGAATTACTTGTATCCGTATCAATATCGGTATTATTACAATTATTAGTATTATTATTATTTTCCTTTTTGTTGTTACTGTTGTTGCCGTTGCCGATTTTCATATGAACAGACGATAAGATAACACTTTCAATATCACTGTCCTCGTCATTCACATCATCGATATTCACCTCCTGATCCACAATCAAATCATCCAACTCTGTATCGTCTGGTAATAATGACAAGAAATCTTCAGTAGAAGAGGAAGAAAAACAGAGAGAGAGAGAAAAGATAAAAATTAACAAAGAAGAAACATAATAAAACATAATGAGGAATCAATAAATTGGTGGGGGGGGGGGAGAAACATATTCCTACTCAATTAGACCCTTTAGTTTAATGGGAGGATCGTCGCTAGCCAGCCATATACCGGGGTCCCGGTTCGACTCCCGGTCAACACATACACCTAAACTTCGCCTACCATGTAGTCAGCTAAGAAGATGAAAAAAAGAAAAGTTGCGCATGGGGCAACTAACTCCAATCCGTAAAATACAACACCATGAAACATGACAACCTAATGGAACTCGGAGATCATGTATAGAGTAGATGCATCTGCACCATTCAGAACGACTTCAAGCCATATCTTCATTGGTTCATAGCGTCTTGAATTCGGATATTTTCATTCAAGTATTGGTTTGTAGGGATTTGGTTGATTGGTTACAGGATTTCATTGTGAACTAACATTGGTTAGAGAACCATTGGAAAACCTGAGAGGAGTACTGGACAGCTGTTTCGTCGCCTAGTTTGGGACTTTTCAGAGTACGCACCCACCGACAGGGTTCGAACCCAGGACCTTCTGGTTACAAAGGCGAGCTCGTATGCCATAAGGCCACTGGGACCCGATCCAATGGCCCATGAATTCTAACTTCTGCCAATTCACGATATAGCGCAACCGCTAGCCAATGTCTTCGTCGAGTATTTGTCCTCACACCTGACCTGCTGCACCCTACTGGTCTCGCCTTGTAACCAGAAGATCCTGGGTTCGAACCCTGTCGGTGGGTGCGTACTGATGAAGAGTCCCAGACTAGGACGAAACAGCTGTCCAGTACTCCAAGGTTTTCCAATGGTTCTCTAACTAATGTCAGCTCATGATGAAATCCTGTAACAGATATTTTTGTTTTGTCTTCCGTGTTAAGTAGTATAATGTGTTGAGTAATATTGATGTTAGGCGTGGAGCGTTAACTGAGGAGGGTCAGTTAATCGATGAGGTTATGAGGCGAGTGGTTTAACCAAAAAAAAAACCTGACATCAATCCATGAAGTGCTTGACTGTTGGTTTGACCCATCCACATAGGAAGGTGTAGACTGTCCACTTGGGGATAATCAGGATACTATTGTAACAACAGAAGACAAGGGCCAGTCAACAGATCGTTTATTAAGGAAAATCAACACATATTTATAGATTTTAATGTACATTGTTGTAGATTATTGTTAGTATAAAATACAGCCTTTTGATTCGTTGTTTCTCACAGAAAGTTAACCTTGCATCTCTTTGTGGCTGGCTGTGTCAGATCATCCATATGCTAACTGTATCCGCCTACGCAAAGCCTTTGTTCTCATTTTCTCACCACCAATATTAGGGACATAAACATTGACGTCAATTACTGTCTACCAACTTTGGCTAGCAGCCAGCTCTCACCACACTATGAACACATGAAGTTATGGGGCTTGGAGTTGTTCTCAGTGGTGCAGATGCATCCACTCTAAATATATGATCTCCGAGTTCCATTAGGTTGTCGTGTTTCATGGTGTTGTATTTTGTGGAGTGGAGTTAGTAGCCCCACGTGCACAGCGAAGGTTAGGTGTATGTGCGTGTGTGTGTTGGCCGGGAGTCGAACCGGGACCCCGGTATGTGGCTGGCTGGCTGGCGTAAGACCAACGAAATGGCACTAACTGATAAAAAGAAAAGGAACATATTTTCTTTGCACAATATGTAAATGGGAATTTTTAAGTAAATCAATAAAACCAATATTTACATACCTCCTTTCTCAACAATTGAAAAATCTGATAAAACAACTATATCACAGTGACTAAATTCATGGCTGTACTGCAAAGAAAGAAATAGCGGGGTAAATTAATTTCACATATTAAATCATTTATCGATACTAACCTTTTCAGCTATTTGATCTATTCTTTGCTGAAATTTTCGATCTCTTAATACGCTGAGCATTTATTTATACATTGAATCCTCTTCAGTATACTGTACAACATAAAAATTAAACCTGGGTATTAGAAAAGAAAAAAAACGATTGGGAAACAGATCGATTCTGTTTATACGAAAAATTGGGAGGCAGTCTGATTAATAAATTATTGGGAACTGTCTGAATTACTAGTGAACATAAATGTTTCATTATTTTCTCTAACAATTAATTGTTTGAATCATTCAAAAATGTCCTTGAATTGTGAAATGTATTTGCGCGCTTTCTTTGATTGGTCTTAAAACTGCCGGTGTGAGCATTTCACCAAGGAGACGAAAGAAAAATAATCATAAGGGATTAGTCTATGTTTCAAATTGAATACTATGGACAACTGTCATCAATTTATTAAAATAAACTGGGTACAGTATGGGCACAAAGAGAAACGCCACAAGCATCGGCTGCGATACTGCCCGGGCACGCAGGCAGAAGCATGTATGTGTCTTACTTGCTCATAATAATTTGTGCTCGAAACGTGGTCATCAGTTAATATTACTGTACAACACTGTGTGATCTATCAAAATGAAGTTATACTTTACCAGAGTGCCCAAGTTTTATACTTATATCAGTTACCTAGGTTCTAGTGAAAATTCGTGACCAGTAGGGTACAGCAGGTCGGGTGTGAGGACAAATATTCGCCGCAAATGACATTGGCTAGTGGTAACGCTGTATCGTGAATTCGTAGAAGTTGGAATTCATGGGCTAGGCACTGGATCGGGTTCCAGTGGATTAATGGTTTACGAGTTTTCTAGCTTTGCAACCGGAAGGCCATGGAGTTTGAACCCCGACGAGTGTGTGCTGACGAAAAGTTACAAGCTAGAACGAAACAGCTGTTTAGTACTCCAAGATTTTCCAATGGTTCTCTGACCGATGTCAGCTCATGATGAAATCCCGTGATTTGGAAACTACTTCGCTACTACGGGGTGCCACCAACAGTCATAGATCTCGTCCAACAGTTGTACGATAAAACTACATGCCAAGTATTCCACAACGGGAAACTCACGGAATCCTTCGAAGTGAAGACGGGAGTAAGACAATGAAGGCTGCTTGCTATCTCCAATGATTTTTCTGATTATACTAGACTGGATAATGCGACAGACAGACAGCAGGCAACGAGGAAACAGACATAAAATGGACCCACACAAAAAAAAACTTGGAGGATCTGGACTTCGCACATGATGATATATGTCTGATTTCCCACAAAGTGGAAGATATGCAAGTGAAAAGCAACAAGTTCGCCATAGAAGAAGCATCAAAGATAGGACTTCAGGTGAACATAGAGAAAACACAGGTGATGAAGATTCCTGAGCAACACCACCAACAGCAACAGACAACAATCAGCATAAATGGGAGGAACCTGAAAGAAACAACCTCCTTTACCTACCTGGGAAGCATTGTTTCAACTACAGGTGGACAGAACTGACGAAGATATCAAAGCGAGGATCGGGAAAGCAAGGCAAGCTTTCATTACTCTCAAGTTTGTGTGGAGATCAACACTCAGTACTCAGCATGCAAAATAAGATCCAGATTTTCCACTCCAATGTGAAGTCAGTGCTAACTATACGGATCAGAGACTTGGCGCCGCGTCACGAAGGGCACTTCGAACAAACTACAGACTTTCATCAACAGCTGTCTTCGCTCAATACTACTCAAGATCAGATGGCCGGCCAGAAAAGATCAGCAACAGGGATCTCTGGCAATGAGCGAACCAATCAGGAACCGACTGTGCAACAAATATGCAGGAAGAAATGGAGGTAGATTGGAGGCCATACTCTGAGAAAACCATCAAGTGACATCACACGCCAGGCCATCACTCGAGTAGAACCCAAATCGGAAGCGGCGAGTTAGTCGTCAGTGCGAGGGCATCCCTGACGGACACCACTTCAGATGACAACTCGCCGCAGAATGTAAAACGATTTGCACGTTTACCCAAGATTTATATACTTAGCACAAAAGTAAAGCAAACTATCTGATTATATACTATGAGTTTGGAACTAATTAGTCTTACTTTTTTCTCGTCTTAATGTTGTTACAATGCTTTCTACAGCACGACGTCTGTGGCTTATGACGGTACTGGTCTACCTAAGACGGGAGGCTGGAGAATCCAGATTCCCAAACCAATTTATGTAGATGCATACAAGAATCCTAACGGTGCGAACAGTGTACGGACTTGGTTCGGTCACCGGACACCATTGGAACGCGGCACCTGGGACTGGTCCACTGCCTTGTGGATCAGACTTCAAGTCAAAGGCTCACGAGGAGTGGTCCCTTAAGACAACCACTTGCTTCAATCAGTGCCGAGGCAGTATCCCGAGCCTTCTAGGAAACTTTCAGTTTTTGGGTGACGCCTCTCTTAGTGTGCATAATGTACCAAGTTTGTGTCATGATAACAATAGAGACTGACTGGTTTCAAAATAGAACTTTGCACAGATGTGCAGCAGTTCGAGTCCCCAGTCTCTCTCTCCCTCCATGTAGCACACAAGGCAAGAGAAGAGAGTAAAGAGAGATAATAAACAGAAATATGAGGCAAAAAGAACAGAATTTTATTCGATATGACTGACAAATCACAAAGAGTGAATACATTTGCGCCAGCCATTGACAACGATTTTGAGTCTTATCAGCAATTGTTTCCAGCCTCCATTGATTCTTATCATCTCAAGGACTCCAACTCAGACGCCAGTCTACACCTCCATACTTGGCTGGTTCAAACTAATTGTTGTGAATTCCATTGACTGATGAAGCCATGTTTTAGTTTGACCACCATGTGCTAGCTCTTTTCCAGCCTCATCCATCCTATATCAGTCAGCTAACATTGCCCGTTGTCGAGGAAGGCGATCGATGGCTAGGCATGCATGAGTAAATGTCCACGAACCATCTCAATCGATTTAAATTCAGCCAACAACACCGTCGAGTGATTTTCTTCCTCTTTACCTAACATTCGACCGATGCCTAACCTCAATATTACTCACCCTATTATACCACCAACTAGCGCACACGGGAGATAGAACGTAGGCACCTATGATCAAAGACAGCTAGTCGTCACCCTTTACATGTCTTCCACTTTCAGTGGCCATGTATCACTCACAGTCATAAAGGAGGACAGGGCGAAGTGACTGCTGACAGGTACACACGCCTTTTGGTCGACAGCAAGCCGGATATCACGTCTACTAAGTCAGAGATAGAGTGATTTGGCATATGCCAAACGAGCTTTCTGTATCCCTGAGGAGATTTTGTCAGCGATCAACCCGTTGGGGATGATGCAACTTCCTAAATAAGTGAAGTGGTCAACACGCTCTACCACTTCACCGCCTCCCTATCTTAAAGAGTGAGTCGATGTGGTCCAGTTCTGTAGCATCATCTTACATTTGACAGGAGCGCGTGAATCGCATGCCAAACATTCGAAGATTGCTGCTCCTCAAGGTGATAACAATAAAAATAACAGAATATATTAGTCAGTAGAACTATTCATGTTTTGATGTTTTTTCCAACATGTCTGATGAGACCGAAGATTTCATACACTGCTACACTCCGTCACACACCTGAAATATTCTCATATTCTGATGTGTCTTTTGCTGTACAAACACACATCTTGTCAAGTCTAGAGAATAGTATGTTACGACCCACTATCGATAGTTTCCATATATACCAAAGATACATGGATAATACTTTCATCATATCTGACGACAACACTAACATCGATATGATAAGTAAGGAATTCAACAACTGCCACCATGCCATCCAGTTCACGTCAGGACCAGAGATGAACTCGAAATTCCATCTGTTTTTGGATGTTTTCCTAAAAAGGAGATCTAACGGTTCTCTTCAAAGATCGATCTACACGAAACCAACATGGAATGGTCAATACACGAATTTTCATAGTTGGGTCCCTTTGAGAAGAAAGAGAAATCTGATCCACTCCTTATCCTCAAGAATGAGAAGGATATGCACCAGTGATACAATCGATGGTGAACTCGAGATACTCAGACGAGTCCTCATGGAAAATGGATATCCTCCAAGATTCATCGAGAAAACATCAAGGTAAAGCAAAAGCCCAAAAGAACCCAGACGGTGCCGAAGAAACTGCTATTTATGAATGTTGAATTTAAAGGTGATACCGCAGCTGAAATCCTGAAGAACCGCTGCTTACCCAGATCACTGAGAAAAGCCTTCTTTGCAGCTGACCTACGGACCAACTTCTACAGCCGATAAATGATCAGTGGATGTGTGAAGGATAAACTGCCGCTTTGGGCCATTTCAATGTGTGTTTATAAATTCACCTGCTCTTATGGAGCTAGTTATATTGGCCGCACAAAGCGCACACTTTCCAAACACATCTCTGAACATTATCCGGCATGGTTAGCAAAAGGACAAAACAAGATAGTTACTAGCTCAATTCTCGAGCACTTGGTGAACTCAAGCCATGTAGCTCCACCAGAGTCGTCTTTCAAGATTATCTACAAGGTGAGGCCAAATGGTACAAATAGCGTCAGGCTTCGGCATTTGTATATGGCAGAAGCGTTGACGTCTCTTTGGTGTCTATGTTGTACCAGGTTCTGTGTTTTAAATAAATAAAATTATAAACACAAACAATAAGATAAAAGACTATTTCCCTTCAACACGAAGAAAAGCCAACACAACTCCTCAATGATTCAAAACTACAGATGAAAGGACGAAAAAAGCTGGATTAAAATTTTCCAGGTCATGATAATATTAAGTTAAATTATTGCCAGACAATAATGCCTTACTTTTAAGTCTACAACTTCAAAAGCTATTGGATAACTCTTAATCGACAATTCAATAGGCAAATTAAGGGCTGATTCACGTGGCAAAGTCTTAAAGAAATATTGTTTAGAACGACACATTTAAACGAACAATATTGTGTTTTCAATTGGATGCCATAGAGCTTAACTCTGATATACATAACTTTACAAATAAATGTTAAAATATAAACCAATCACGGTGTTTTGTCAATAGGATAATAAGACTGTGTATGCAAATTGTGCAATGATAATTATCGACTGCTTCTACCTGAACATGTTTTTGTTTAATCATACTGTTTTTTTTTCGTCATTCTTGTTATCACAGATCGCCTCACTTTTTCATCCTTGGTATTGATAGAATCATTATTATTATGACTATCTTATTATCCTATTGACAAAATAACGTGATTGGTTTAAATTTTAATATTTATTTGTAAATTTATGTATATATTAGAGTTAAGCCTGATGAGATATAATTGCAAAAAAATATTGTTCGCTTAAATGTGTTGTTCTACACTTTACCTCTTTTACCTACCTGGGAAGCATCGTTTCAACTACAGGCGAACGGAACTGACGAGGATATCAAAGAAAGAATCGGAAAAGCAAGACAAGCTTTCACTACTCTCAAGTCTGTGTGGAGGAGGTCAACAGCACTCAGCACCAAAAATAACATCCGGATTTTCAACTCCAATGTGAAGTCAGTGCTACTATACGGATCAGAGACTTGGCGCGTCATAAAGAGCATCAGACCTTCATTAACAGCTGTCTTCGCTCAATACTCAAGATCAGATGGCCAGAAGAGATCAGCAATAGAGATCTCTGGGAGCGAACCAACTCAGCAGGAACCGATTGTGAAACAAATAGGCAGGAAGAAATGGAGATGGATTGGCCATACTCTGAGGAAACAAGTCATCAAATGACATCACTAGACAAGCCATTGGGCGAGTGGAACCCTACCGGATGGGAAGCGGCGAGTTGGTCGTCAGTGTGAGGGTGACATGGAGGAGGTCATGTGAAGAGGAGATGAAAACGTGTGGTCAGACTTGGGGCCAGGTGAAGACTCTAGCAGAGAACCGAACGCAATGGAGACGCATGGCTGAAGCCCTATGTTCCTCCAGGAATTAAAGGAAACAATAATAATAATACACTTTACCATGGAAATGTTTAATATTTTGAAATATCGTTCGTTCAGTGGCTATTCCTAGGCAGAAAAAAACTCCACAAGTGGGACAACTGGTAGTACAGTTGACTATATAAGTTGACACGGAGATTTGTATCGTCAGAGATTGCAAAGCAGTTGTATAGTTGTTGGGTAGCACAGTCAAGGTACTTTTCTTTTGCTGTTAGCAAGATTTTACCATGCATAACCTCACATAATATCAAAAACTGGAGAAGTTTAACTATAGCAGCCAAAACCAAATATCTTCTAAATGACCATGAATAACCAACCATAGTAAGGTGATTTTAAGACTAATATACCTGTAACTTAACTGAAAAAAGAAACTTTGAATGTCACACTTCTAGATACCCAGGAAGGTCGTTGAAGGTCTGTAGAGATGTTGAGAATCTTTGGTTGAGAAAAGAACCTAGACAGCAATGACGATACTTTGAAGATACTTTTCAGGGATGGTCAGAAGTCCAGCAAAATGTGTTTTTCCATAATACTAATGAAATTGGAGTAGCTGCCAGTGAAGTTAGCTGCAGTCGATCGCAACATGGTGTGATGAGTTCAGTGGGACACTTCTTCCCCCCGACTCCAAGATACTAATATCATTAAATGTCATTAATATTGAGTACTTTCACTATCCCCGAGCTTCGTCTTAACTACAGGTGACATAGATGAGGATATCAAAGACAGGATCAGAGAAGCATGACGGACATTTATTGCTCTGAAATGTGTGAGAATCTATTGCACTTTGAATAAGGAAAAATATCCGGATCTTCACCACTAATACCTCATCAGTGCTTCTAGAGGTCTGGTACGTCACCGAAATCATTTGCAGTAGGCAACTGCAGTTTTCACCGGCTTGATAATGACGATCAGATTACCAGAAATGACAGGCGACAAGAAACTCTGACAACGAACCAACCAAGAACCTGTCACACGACAAATATATGGTGATGGATTGAATAAATGCTAAGAAGACCATTGTGTAACATCACATACCAGGCGCTTCGGTGAATCCCAATGGGAAACGACGAGTTGAAAGATGGTCCGAGGGTGACATGGAGGAGATCGAGTGAACAGAAAGTTAAAAAACTAGCGGAAAATCGTGGAACTAGTTAAAAAGGGTTGCAAAGAATTGAGTGAAAGGGTGAGCTACTGCCGAAGTCCTGTGTTCTATTTCTATAGCTGTAATATTGAAGTCTTCGGGCAAACTATTGCCGTCTAAAGAAAGGTAATGGACGAAGATTTACCTCTACAAATTGAAAGATAGTGACCACAGGCGTACGAAAACAACAAGCAAGCACTCCAAACAAACAAGTCGGAAGCAGACAGTGGCAGTTATGTAAGTTCATCTTCCCGAATGTAATGAATATCTTGTTAACGTACGATTTCCTCAACTAATTTTCAATTTTCCTTTTCCGCAGGATGCTTTTTATGGACCACACTTAACTGAACTGCAGTAAAGTTATACACTTTTTACTTTTTAGATAAATTATTCATAACGAATGGGTGATTACTTAACTTATACTAAATGACGTACACAAGCTCTTGGCGGTTTCTCTTCACCATGACAAATAAGTGTTGCATATAAAGTTGAGCACAATTGACGTTAACTGGTCTAAGATATTTTGTGTGGCAGTACAAGTTGAAGGAAGTTCTAATTATGCCACTAGTAACTATGGAATGCTTTGAAAATGCTAGTCGATGAGGTTAGTAAGTCCTGAACTTGTTTGAAGTGCAGGAAAATGCCATGATGGATGCCAGTAAAAAAACACTCAATGAGAAAATATTGTTATTTACTGCTGAGTCGGAACTCAAAGTGCCGAAATAATGTTAAAAAAGCCCAGTAGGCGCTGAACTAATGGGAGTAATGAGAGAAAAGCACAGAACGCTATCGTTAAGTACTGCGGTATAGCTTGTCAGTCAACGCAAATGCATGATACTACTATGTCTAGACAAAACTAGGAACCCAGCTTGAGAGCAAACTATGGACATACATGTCATTAATGTCACGAATTCATAGTGAATGATGTGGCTGCACGTAGTTTCAGGTCATTATGGGCAATTCGCAGAGCCTTCACTAGATTCACCAGAGATATGTTCTCCTCCTTATATACATCTCTGGTGAGGTCAAGACTGGAAAACTGCATCCAGGCCACCAGCCAGTCCTTGTCTAAAAGGGGACTCACACATTCTAGAAAGGGTTCAAAGGAAGGCAACACGTATGGTTCACGACATGACTAACTTATCATACGAGGAAAGACTAGACAGTTTAAATCTCTTCTCCCTGTCATACCGTAGGCAGAGAGGAGATTTAATCACAATGTTTAAAATTTTAAATAATGACTACGGACCTGACCTATTCTCTCTTTTCCTTCCCACCAGGTCGGAACACCTTAGAGGACATAGCAGGAGAGTTCAAAAGCCAAGGAGAAATCATATTGCTGTTGAGTACTGGTTCTCACATCGAGTCATAAACTCTTGGAACCGACTCCCAGAAGAAGTGGTGTCTGCAATCTCAACTGATTCGTTCAAGAAGGGTTTGGACAACCACAGAAATTTACTAGAAAAGGATTAACATAGGCTCCAAGCCTTCTATCCTCAACCAATAAATCTGAAATAACTACATGCTTACTATAATGCTGATTGAAATCTCGCTGATTCTGAACTAACTCTAACATTCTATAGTGAGTGAATTCTGAATCTGTTCCGAAATGGTATGTTTAAGCGCACAGACTAGAACTTAGTGCTGGCTTTTAACATAACTGGCGCTAATTCATCACCCTGTTCTTTTTCTAGGCATTTTCAGGAGTAAATCAGAACCTGCTGGGTTTACTTATCAGTGTTGTTCTAGCCTTCACAGCACATATTAAGCACTGACTAGCATTACTTCAGAACGAAAAGACTTAATTCAGCGCATAGTGGCGATTTTTCAGCTTTCTTTCAGCACCAAAAGCATTATTCCAGCTGCAAATACTATTTCTAAGATCTCGTCGCACTAATTAAGCGTCCACTGCTCTTTTAAGAATGACCATCGTTACTTCGGCACACAGTGGATTCATTTTAAGCAGGTAAAATATTCATTTAAAATTAAAAAGGCATTATGGACGCGTAAGTTAGAATTAATTTGGAATTGTAAGCTTGGGTAGTTGATTATGTGTCATTTTTAAGATTCACACGTCGAGGTATTGAAGGTGGGTGCTATATTTAAACCTAGTCAAAAGACTCAGATATTTTATTTCTACATACACCTAGCTGTACCGAAGAAATGAAGAGATTTTAGACACTTACCGTTATCCCGGAATGTTAAGGTTGAAATTCATACGACGCCTGGAAATTGAAGGCAACACACAAATGCTGCAACTAAACAAGAATGACAGAAAAGTATCACTGCTATACTGCTTCACATTCATTTTCAGTGCCTTAGGATGGTTATTCTTGCGGTTAATTGTTTTATACTAATGTCAAGAGGTTTATAACCTTAGCATCTACTTCCATTATTCGACCTAGAATAAACGGATGAATTCAATTCTGCTTTTCATCATTTCCGAATGGTTTCAATTTTTTGAAGGATTCCGGTTTAGTTCATCCACTTCACTTCTGAAGGTCTGCTTGAAGCAACAAGAAAAGGGAATGTACTGTTTACGTGAGGGCAGTTACCACGTTTCCATAACTTTCTCCAAGAAACCCTATAATTAGGTCAACAAACACGTCGGGAAACCAGTGATGAGGAACAGGAAACGGAACTGGAAAATACATCAAGACCGTAAATTAAAAGCAGATCAAGAGAACTATATGTAGGCAACGACTGATTCTCACATACGACAAAAAACAAAATTGTACTGAAGAAGCAATAACGAGACTGATCGGATTGTAGATAACCTGAAAAACCGTAATGAGATGTTTAGGCGGATGAAGTGGATTTCATTTGTAGTGCAACCCTCTACGAGTAAACGGTCTTCTCTGAGAATATGTATATAACTTTCCCTCCCGTTTATGGTCTAAGCTTTTCTTAGATTGGTAGCATTTTTCTGTGAATTCCATGAGTGGCAAGCCCCAAGAGAAAAGGAATTCGCCCACACCATTTTCCTGCTAATTGTTGGGCAACTGTGTCAGAGCTACTGGAAGGAACACCTCAGAGCATATACGTCACTTCACCTCGCTTCATGTGAAATGGGTTGTATAAAATTATGCACTCCATTGTTGAGTTACTCATAGATGTATGGCAGCCAAGAGTATGGAGATTCAGCATCCACAATCGACCATAAAACAGTCAGCGTTTAAGCCCATGGACGACTTTAGTTACCGCTGTTTAGAGGTTCCATAAAGGATTAGCGTCTCTGCATAGCTGCAGATTTGCACTGAAATTAATAACGTGTAGACCTGTCTTTGCATATGTTTCGTACGACTGCTTTAATAATAATATATTTATTCCTATATATATAGGACACACCAGTCGTACAGGTATGGATAAGTAATATATAAACTACATAAATTTGATTTATGGTGAAATTACATGGTTGCTGTCCTTTTTGACATTAGTTTGTGGGTACAATCTGATAACTAGTCATTCAATCGAGCTCATTAACAGAAAAAACCCATGTGTGTTGGATGGATTACAAATACTTTGGAAAAAAATAAAGCTTGAAGTCAATTCCTCCATATAACTTTGTTATGTGCGGCATCGTTTCTTGTTCTTTATTTATGTCGAAATGGGGTATTAATTCAAAATTAGTGATTTATTTGTATAATTTTGTCAGCATTTTCATCGTAAGTAACCCCAAAAATGAATTGTACTGAATGCAGACATATATTGGTCAGGCAGATTTGTTTTACTGCGCCTATGTCAGCCGAAACTGTCATCTGTCGTTGCATGGTTGTTCCGTACGAGTGAGTTGATTAACAAGTAGAAAGCTATTTGTAAGCCATTTTAGGTCATGGATACTGCTTGTATAGGATGCTGTACAGCGTCCTGATATGGCGACAGTGGATTTTTCAAGGAAGCTGAGTCATTACTGGCCAAAACCTTGAAAGATGATATATAAGTAAGTTGCTTCGATTCCTGCTCAACTTCAGTCCTACTGTAGATCTGTGCAACTTCCATTAAAAAGCAAACAGAAGAGAAGAGGCGAGCAGCGAATAGGACCTTAATGTTTGCACATATATGTTGATTAAGGTTTAAGTGCGCCGACTGCCCCAGTAGTTAACACTTGAGTTTAATTCTTTAGTAAAGAACAGCCCGAGGTCGTACTGTCTTCATATGAAGGGTTCACTCAACGTAGGGAGTAGAAGATTCTTCCTTCTACTCATGAACAGTCTGATACCACCTAACGTCTCCTAACATTGAGAGGTAGTCTGTTTTCTGTGACCTGGCTCTCCAGATTAATCAGGCTTTCGTGCGGATCGTTCTATCCTTCCTCGTTTCTCTCAGCCCTCCATAATTTCACCTGATCTGAGTACAGAAATCCGAAAGGGCCAAAGTTGTTCGGTAAATCGTTGATGAAAAAGGACAATTAAATTTGTCTGGAAATCGCCACCCGCGGCATTTTGGCTGCTAACATCAATCAGATGCAATACACGCAGTTCACCTCTGTGCATAATTTCCTTTCCTCCACCTATACTGCAGTCTAAGATGACAGCAGGCTTCAGAAACCAGCTTTCTTATCAAAATAATGATTCAAATTACCGACTGAGGTCTAGTAATATTGTAGAAGACCTGTGATGTTTATGAACCTTTATTTTCGAAAGAAAGCCTTACAAGCCACAAAGATATAATTCTTACCTGGTTGCGTGTTTTGTCCTTCTGAATTCTTCAGTAATATATTACATCTGAGTGGTTATTGCATACCGTGCAATGGTCGGGGAATGGTTTGAGTGCAAAGTTAGTAATCGTTTCCATGCCTTTTTCCCACTAATAACCAAGTGTCATAGGCTCAAATAAAGTGGTTAATGAAATGAGAGGGTAAATAAATAGGTTTCTCCCTCTCACCATTAAAATACTACTTCGTCAGTGAGAGGTTCCGTGCTTACGGAAGACTATTGTGTTGTAACTACGGGAGCTGCTTCTCCAGGAAAATTGTGAAGAGTAGTGGTGCTCACAGATGTAATGAACACATATTTTGCACCAATACTACTTCGTGAGTAGCAATCCTAGGGTTTATTATTGATGTTCATAAACTAATATTTTGCTTATTTAAAGCCTAGTGTGTTAAGGTGAAAAAATTTAGGGAATTAGAGTTATATTTAGTAAAGATGCATGCAGCTAACAATAAGGATGCAGCACTAACTTGACGCGCTTTTGGATTACTACGTTACATTAACATAGTTACATAAAACCCTTATTTTTGTGAAATATCTTGCCAAAAGGTTGCAAAAAACTATTACTCCTATTTGCCTTTCAAACACTGAATCTTTGGATATAATATTGTTGATCGATAATACCTATAGCTATCTATTTGACACTCTGTGATTGTTTAACACTAACTAATATCTACAATTGTATATATTGATCGATTTACATGTTCAAGTTGGCTCAAGTCAGTGAGTCTATGATTTTGGTATCATTTTGGTTAACTGTACTTGACTGTGGTATTATTACTGTTGTTGTCGCTTGTCACCCTTCTTATTGTCAGTTAATTTTCCTGTGTTGGTGTTGTTCTGACTGTTTTATTCCTTGTTTTCCTCGTTTTAAGGGAAGCACCCCACAAGGTCGCTTCTCTCTAAACTATATTTTAATGTAAAAATCTCCTTCCCAGGTGTCAGGCTAGCAACCTCACTCCGTAAACAAAGCTGCTACAGAAACTTCAGCACTATGAATCTCCTTGCGCCAAAAGAAAAAGTCTGTGTGGAGACATGGAATGTCCGCACCATGTACGAGATTGGCAAAGCTTCCCAGATCGCAAACGAAATGAAAAGATACGGAATTCAAGTACTGGGGATATGTGAAAGCAGATGGAACGGGAATGGACTCACCAAATTGTCAACCGGTGAGTTAGTGATCTACTCCGATCACTCAGAAGATAACCACTCGCACACCGAGGGCGTGGCTATCATGATTTCACCAACGGCAACGAAGGCCCTGATACAATGGGAGGCGATCTCGCCCGGGATAATGACCGCCAGATTCAACCCCAAAGGAAGGAAAGTGTCAATTATACAATGCCATGCACCCACAAACAACGCAGATCTCGAGAAGAAAGAAGAGTTTTACAGACAACTACAGGCAACAATGGACAATACTCCAGCTGGTGACATTAAAATACTAATAGGAGACATGAACGCCAAACTGGGATCAGACAACACAGGAAGGGAACTCATCATGGGTAGAGAAGCTCTCGGAGAAATGAATGAAAACGGAGAACTCTTCGCCGACTTCTGCGCCTTCAATGAACTAGTGATTGGTGGCAGCGTATACGAACACAAGGATATCCACAAGGCTACATGGGTGTCACCAGATGGGCGAACTAAAAACCAAATTGACTTCATCTCAATCTAAAGGAAGTGGAGGCGCAGCCTACTGGGCACAAAAGTAAGAAGAGGAGCAGACATTGGCTCAGACCACTATCTCGTACAAGGGACAATCCAAATCAAATTAAAAGCTTTCAGAGGAACAGGAGCTGCAGATAGACCACAAGCCAAGTTCAACACTCAAAAACTGAAGGACCAGGACACAAAGGACATCTTCACTGCAAGCATATGGGAAAGAGCCGAGACACAGATCAACACTAGCGAAGAGGTCAGCGTCGAAAAGCACTGGAACAACTTGGAAACAGTGTGGAGTCAAACCTGCATGGAAGTTCTAGGCAGAAAGAAGAGACAGGACAAACAGTGGCTCACTACAGACACTTGGAAACTAATAGAAGAGAGAGGGATGGTGAAACAAAAGATTCTCCAGTGCACCGATGAGCAACAAAAACAGGATTTGAATGCAAGCTACAAGACACTGAACAAAAGAGTAAAGAAGAGTGCCAGGGAAGACAAAAGAAAGTATTATGAAGCCATGGCAAGTGAAGCAGAACAAGTCGTGGGCAAAGGAGACTTCGCAACACTCTACCAAACAACTAGGTACCTATCGGGAAAAAGTTTGACACAAATTAAGCCGGTGAAGGATGACAATGGAAAGTCACTCACCAAAGAAGTGGATCAAAGGAAACACTGAACTGAACACTTCAAAAGACTCCTAAATCGACCACCACCTACAACGCGCCCGACAATACCAACAACGGAGATAGAGCTACCAGTGAACACCAACCCCCAGACGAAATCAGAAGTCCTGAAGGCAATCAAGATGCTAAAAGCTGGAAAAGCAGCAGGACCAGATGGAATCCCAGCAGAAGCATTGAAAACGGACCCAGAGACAACAGCAGACTTGATGACGCCACTACTGGAGAAGATGTGGAAAGAAGGCAAAGTATCCGAGGATTGGAAGAAAGGTTACTTACTCAAACTACCAAAGAGAGGAGACTTAAGTCAATGCAAGAGCTGGCGCGGAATTATGATCCTGCGCATCCTAAGGAAAATACTAAGCCGCATCAGCCTGGAGAGAATCAAACATACCCTGGATGAAAAACTTCGACCTGAACAGGCTGGATTCAGGAGAAACAAGTCATGTATTGATCAGATCGCCACATTACGGATCATCATTGAACAAAGCTTGGAATGGCAGTCACCTCTCTATCTCAACTTCATCGACTTTGAAAAGGCCTTCACAGACAGCGTCGATCGAGAGGTGCTTTGGCAACTACTACGCTACTACGGGGTGCCACCGACAATTATACATCTCATCCAACAGCTGTACGACAATGCTGCATGTCAAGTAATCCACAACGGGAAACTTACGGAATCCTTCGAAGTGAGGACAGGAGTAAGACAAGCTGGCTGCCCACTGCTATCGCCAATGATTTTCCTGATTGCAGTAGATTGGATAATGCGAAAAACAGCGGTCAATGAGGAAACAGGCATAAAATGGACTCACACAAAATACTTGGAGGATCTGGACCTCGCCGATGACATATGTCTGATTTCCCACAAACTGGAAGATATGCAAGCGAAAAGCAACAAGTTGGCAGAAGTAGCATCAAAGATAGGACTTCACAGGTGAACACAGAGAGAACAGAGGTGATGAAGATTCATGGGCAACACCACCGACAGCAACAACAACAAAAACAGACAACAATCAGCATAGTTGGAAGGAACCTAGAAGAAACAACCTCTTTTACCGACCCGCCTTAGAAGCATCGTTTCAACTACAGGCCGACGGAACTGACGAGGATATCAAAGCAAGAATCGGAAAGGCAAGGCAAGCTTTCACTACTCTCAAGTTTGTGTGGAGGTCAACAGCACTCAGCATCAAAAGCAAGATCCGGATTTTCAACTCCAATGTGAAGTCAGTCAGTGCTACTATACGGATCAGAGACTTGCACTGCGCGTCATAAAGAGCATCTCAAACAAACTACAGATCTTCATTAACAGCTGTCTTCGCTCAATACAACTCAAGATCAGATGGCCGATCAGAAAAGATCAGCAACAGGGATCTCTGGCAATGAGCGAACCAACCGAGCAGGAACCGATTGTGAAACAAATAGGCAGGAAGAAATGGAGATGGATTGGCCATACTCTGAGGAAACCATCAAGTGACATCACTAGACTAGCCATTGCTCGAGTGGAACCCGAAAGGGAAGCGGCGAGTTGGTCATCAGTGCAAGGGTGACATGGAGGAGGTCATGTGAAGAGGAGATGAAAACGTGTGGGCAGACATGGAGCCAGGTGGGGACTCTAGCAGAGAACGGAACGCAATGGAGACGCACGGCTGAAGCCCCATGTTCCTCTAGGAATTAAAGGGAACAACAATAATAATTCCTGTAATAAGGTCAACTGATAGAGTTGAATTAATTTCAGCCACTTGGGAAATTCACTGTGAACTGTGTAGTTTAATCATTTTGGACCAAGTAACTAATCAGCTTTTGGGTGGGTTAAAAGTCGTCTGCTTTTCCCTATATGTAGTCAGTTGGGTTCAGGGTGTGTGTGTGGGGGGGTGTATGTAGGTTCATATTCCCGATGAGCTTCACTCAAAAGAACGCAACTGAGACGCACGGCTAAAGCCCTATGTTCCTCTAGGAATTAAAGGAAACAATAATAATGAGTGAATCGTATGGAAATGGACAGGAACAATCAGCAAATAATCAAGATCTGCAAGAGAGATAAATATTTCATTTATGAAGAATTTCAAAGGCTTACTCCATCTACATTGAAGACAACGGTGAAGAGGTCATCCAAAGAGGACAATGGAGACGCACAGCTGAAGCCCTATGTTACTCTAGGAATTAAAGGAAACAATAATAATAATATAAAATACTAACTTGGTAATCCCGGACAGAGACTTCAAGGCTGTAAAATCGGCTTCATGCAAAGCCGAGACATTGTATGAAGGGAAAAACCTAACAAGTGAAGTAGCAAGTCACATTCATGTAAATATAAAGCTTTTTTGCATGTTAACGACACTCGACCTGTCACTATTTGTAATAGTTATGCCTAGTACATGTAAAATAATAAGCTAAGTATAATATATTATATTGATACTTCCACATGAGTAAAACTCACCTTGAATTAAGTGGATCTAATTTGATTCACTTCACCTTTGGAGCAATGTTCTTTTCTTTTGTTTTATTTCTTCATCTAAAGCATACATGATTATAGTAAGAAAAGGAATGAATCTGACTTGTACTTACATGGGTTTGGCTTGCTTATGAGAAGGACCGACTCACCCAGACGTGCAGCGAGTATTCCATTTTTCTGCTAAGTCTATTCATTAAATTCAGCGTCGGCTCATTTATGAAGAAGTGCGGTTTCGATTTTTTAAGTTAACACATCAAATGTAATTCAATGTAACATGGTTTCCAAAAATTCGTTTCTTTTTTGAGAAATACAGAAGCCTTCTGCGCATACATTTTTTATCATTTTCAATATATATTCGATAGTTTTTAAGGGAAAAATTAATCGGTGTTTTTCTGTCAGGATCAAACGATTTCATGTATTCAGTCCACCAATTATTTCGATAAAGAAAGAAAGACTACATTTGAAGATCTGCTGTTTTGTATAACCTCAGGAAGAGCTCAGGAGTGAGTGCACCTTTAGGGGCTGCGGATATCGACGTTCGCGAACTGTACGTAGTATACTAACGCAAGATCTTATACCAACAACCACTATAGTGTTCGTTCTTCGAGTACCAAATAGTAAAGCAAAAGACCAGATTTTGTCGTCCAAATACGATATATATTTTGGGACCAAATCGAGGGTAGGAATGAATGCTTAGCTAGCTAGTAATCGTGCACGCACGTGACACGACGGAGCACCAAATGGCGGGGATGCTTGACCGTAAGCCTTCAGCTAAACAAGTCGACTTAAACAGTGATGGTCAGCATCCAATGTTGAGTGATGATTGCTGTGGTTAATAATTTTGGGGAATTATTTACCGCTACAGCTCACTCCCCCCCTAGTGGGTTTGTGAGGACCCTAAGACATGACCAGCCGGAAGTAAAAAAATCTCGATGGTTCCCTGATGGGTGAAAAAAATCTTCCGAGCGGCTTGATGGAGAGCCTGCTGGTCTGTCTGCCTATGCTAATAGGGTGTCTGTACATAGCTTCCTCGGTGTTGTTCGTTGGATCCCGTGCTTCGTTTGTTTCCTGTCCAGTGCCCGTTGCACCTGGAAAAGAAAACAAGAATGCTGAGAACCTTGTCAAGAAAAATGTGCCAAATAAGCGTTTTTTTACCAAAAAAATATGACATGCATCTACTATACAGTAAAATAATGTAAAGTGCAAAATATCGGGAAAAAAATATACATCTAATTTAATTTTATGCACGGTTATAGGAAAAATATCATTTACTTGTGTTAAATGACGCAACATCAAAAAACAACTGATGTGTCACTCAGTTATGTGAAATAGGTGTGAAGGTATTCTGAGAATCTAACGTGACGTCCAGAACGCGTTTTTTTAGAGTGATCGACCGAAGTAGTCAGTGGGCGAATGCCCTGACAGTCAATAGTGTGACCCAGAAAATCGAGTGAGTCAACGCCTATCTGACACTTCTGTATATTGATGGTAACACCATGTTGGCGTAACCTTTCAAATGCCAAGTCCAAGTGTCTAAGGTGAGTTTCCTTATCTGGACTGGCAATGAGGCAGTCGTCTAAGTATGCGTATACAAAGTCGAGACCGCGAAATACTTCGTTGATGAAGCGTTGGAATGTTTGTGCCGCATTCCGGAGGCCGAATGGCATACGTAGGAATTCAAAAAGTCCGAAAGGCGTGATGATAGCCGTTTTCGGAATATCTTCCGTTGCCATCGGGATTTGGTTATATGCTTTAACCAAGTCGATTTTGGAGAATATAGATGCTCCAGATAACGTTGCCGTCAAGTCGTGTATGTGAGGCAATGGGTAGCAATCAGGAGTTGTTTTGGCGTTCACTCCCCGGTAATCACCAGTGGGTCGCCAATCGTTGCTATCCTTTTTCGGTACCATATGCAACGGGGATGCCCATGGACTATTCGATGGTCGAATGATGCCAAGGGTGAGCATATGAACGAATTCGTTTCTGGCAATTCTCAGTTTATCAGGGGCCAGTCGTCGTGCTTTAGATGTCACGGGCTGTCCTGAGGTTATGATGTGGTGCATAACATTGCTGGTTATACACGGGAGATCGTTAGATGGGCAATTCAGTTCCGGGTATTTGTCAACAATCGGTTGAAAAGTTGGATCGAGGATTGCTTTCATCTTAACGATTGACAAACTGGGGCCTACGTAAGTTATGCCTTTGATAGACAAACTAGTAGTGTTGTCAATTAGTCGTTTACGGCGGACGTCTACGAGCAAATCATGATGATTAAGTAGGTCCGTGCCAATGATGGGCATTGTGACGTCAGCGATTAGGAAAATCCACTGAATAGGTTTGCGTAAACCTACGTTCAGATAGACGTATTTCCGACCATAGGTTGCAATTGGTTTTCCATTTGCAGCCTGTAGGTTGAAGTTAGGATCCTTCTGTCGATCTGCTGCTGTAGCAGGAAGGACGCTGACTTCGGCGCCTGTGTCGACTAGATATCTAGTCTGGCTAATTACATCGTGGATGTAAAGTAAGCGGCTAGTGCCACCGGCGACGGTTGCCGCTAACGCGTGCCGGCGGGATAGTTTCCCACAGACTTGGAGGCTTTGTCGAAATCACAAGGTTTTCGACAACATTTTGCTTCCTTGCCATAGGTGTTGTGATACCAACACCAGTCAGGATTTTTGAGAGAACGTGTGTTGGACTTAGATCGTCCACGTACGTTTAGCCGTTGAGGGGATTTGGAACGACGGTAGGAGGAATTGCTAGGCTTGTTTGACCTAAGCATCTGCTGGACGGAGTTGATTAACTCTATCATTGCCGAGTCCTTCTTCGAAGCCTGTTCGGTAACTGAGTATACTTCGGTAACTGGCCGTTTCGTTATCTCTAGAATTCTATCTGCAGAGACAGCTAAATCATCTATGAGAACACCCTGAAGTGTCACAAGTACAGTCTGAACTGACTGTGGCAGTTTGGATAGAAATAGTTCTCTAGACAGTCCTTCATCGAACTGACTTTGGCCAATGATCTCTTTCATTCTTGCCAGCATGCTCACGGCTGACTGATCTCCTAACTCGATGTTACGAAATAACTCATCCAGACGTTGTCGATCTGTGAGAACGTTTCTCTTGAGGATGGATGCTTTGAGCAACTCGTACGAGTTACTTACCGACATCTGCAGAGTTACGCACTTGCTGAATTCCCGCGGTAGGGCGTGAATAACTGCAAGGAACTGTGAACGTTGATCAGTTATGCCATGTTCACAAAAATCGGACTCAGCAATCTGAAACCACGTTTCAGCATTATCTGGCCAAAATGGTACTAGCTGAATTGTTTTGGCGGTTGAGCGAATCTGAATAACCTTGGAGCTAGGATCACTCATGACGAAAAGTGTGCCGATAACAATATAGTACAAGAATAAACACAAAAAGGAACGAACTCACCGGGTTTATCTGCGTGTGAATTGAAGATGTAGTTCGTGGTTGGGCTCACCAGTTTAGGGGCTGATGGTATCGACGTTCGCGAACTGTACGTAGTATACTAACGCAAGATCTTATACCAACAACCACTATAGTGTTCGTTCTTCGAGTACCAAATGGTAAAGCAAAAGACCAGATTTTGTCGTCCAAATACGATATATATTTTGGGACCAAATCGAGGGTAGGAATGAATGCTTAGCTAGCTAGTAATCGTGCACGCACGTGACACGACGGAGCACCAAATGGCGGGGATGCTTGACCGCAAGCCTTCAGCTAAACAAGTCGACTTAAACAGTGATGGTCAGCATCCAATGTTGAGTGATGATTGCTGTGGTTAATAATTTTGGGGAATTATTTACCGCTACACACCTAACTGTCTATGTGTAAGGTGTATGACCACTTATACACTCATTACGCCCCCCGTGTAATTTACGCATGTGTCCATTTTCTCCGTTAGAACTAGACCGAAGTCGCACCCCGACGTTGTGCAGGACAAGCTTTCGTCACACAGGATGTAACTTGCATTCTGCAGCTTACAGGTGCGTAATTTCACTACTTTGGCGCCTCTAGCTTTACCTTGAGGACATTTGCGCGGTCTAGTTGATATGAGTTTGGCTGATTTGTTTCGTATGATCTAGGTGGTTGCATTTGACGTGGTTCTGGTTTTTATTGACTTGAGCTGTGTTGATTTTGTTAAGAATAGTCGTCAAAAGCTGTCTCAAAGCCTGAAGGAATTTATCGTGCTGGAGGATGCTTGAGAATATGTTTCACGTAAAAATTATAGGGTGCACCTAAAATCCTTGGTATTAAATCCTGTTTGTAGCGTCTGAATGATTTCTGCAGAGCTTCGTTTTATCACTTGTGTCCATATTTGTCGTTCACGACTGTTTCAGTAAATGTTTGTGGCTATAATCAGGAACTTTCCAGAAGGGTAATTGTGGTAAGGAATTCCGCTACAGTTTCCAAGTCAATGTCACTTTCAAGTTGCTTATTGTATTCTGTTGGCGATTCATGAATTTTTAATTCAAAAGCTCCAGTTTTCATTTACAGTGATACCCAGTGAATGCATTGGCACCTGGAGACAATGGCAACCAACCTGCTCTTCCTATATCAGTGGACATCAAAAAATCTTTTGACGAAATTATGCTTCGTCACCGGTATACCAGTTGGGTTCAAGTAGAAGAT
This sequence comes from Trichobilharzia szidati, assembly GCA_944472155.2. Classification (NCBI taxonomy): domain Eukaryota; kingdom Metazoa; phylum Platyhelminthes; class Trematoda; order Strigeidida; family Schistosomatidae; genus Trichobilharzia; species Trichobilharzia szidati. The sequence continues at coordinate 130,003,543 of OX235272.1, read as the reverse complement.
GCACTAAGTCAGCTGGTATCAGTACGATATATATGGTAGAGTATTCCTAGGCACACTCATACACATTATGCAATGAAGAAGGAGGGTGGCGCATGCTGATCAGCAGATTTGGTAGTGGTCACAAATGTGAATCGCTCCGATCTATAGGACAGCAACATGCATTATTTTGGCAGCTCGAGAATTAAACATGAGTTTAGATACTGAAAGTATAAAAAATTGTCTTTATAAAAAGATTAAAAAAACAAGCTAAAACAATAATGACTGTACAGTTTTAGCTTGTAAAAAATAATGCTTTCGCTCCTAACATCTACAAGCCTGCTCAGTTTCTTGTCAAGATGCTATCCCATGGGCCATACACAAGTTCGCCAGACATCCTACAGGTCACCATATTCAACAGGTTCTAATCCTTCTAGCCACTTCTCTCTAAAATGTCACTTATATACTTCACGATAATCCTTCTACCTAATTACTATTATACTCTATTTTATCTCAACTTCCTAGGCCTTTAGTAGAGCTGAAATTTACTCTTTTGTTTCTCTTTTTTCTCATTCACACTCTTCTCTCGCATAAAGTTCGGTCGCTCTGATGGTAAAAACAAAACATAACAACAGCGCTCATGTTTGAGAATAACTTTATTTTCATAGAAAACGTCATAGTTTTCTACGGTAAGACCAATATGGTTAGCATCATACATTGCAAATGTGCACTATCATATCAAGTACTGTATAGCTTATTCTTGTAATTTTTCTTGTAAATATACTTCCAATAATGTATTATTCATGATTGCATTTTATACCACTTTGTAGCTGTGCAGGATTTTCTCCTCTTCCTGAAATAGCGTTCAAGCACGTGGTTGTCGCTCAACTTCGATGGAAACCTTCGTGGAAGATTTACAAATTAACAATTATAAGAATCTGTTCCGATTGCTTGTATTATATAATTCAACAATTTGAACTTTTAAAAAAAGTGATAATCTTACTATCCCTTGTAAACGTTGTAATTACCTCAGTATTGGTTGGCTATCGTATGCCTACAACTGCAGGGTTGAAACAGAAACGAAGTCGATTTTCCTGCGCAACCTGGAGGACTACTGTTTAATTCGATAATGATACGACGTGGGTCAGACAATGAGTGTATTTATATATATATATATCAAATATTTAGCTGTTCAAACATTATTAACTTGTAGACAGTCTACTATTTGACATTATATCATACTTGATCGTGCCTGTAAAAATGGCATGCATTTTCATGTAAATTTATGTTTATATGAAAATATAAATCATTATTATTAACTAGTGTAAGGTCTAATGTTGCATCTTTGAATACTAAGGTTGTACTTTACATGCTATTTTGAACTTTGTGCTAATTAGGTTGCTTGTGGTTGATTGGACCACTGCACTTTTTATCCATTGTGATCTTGGTATTTGAATGCCAGATAGCCTAATATTTGTAGGTTTGTACCATGTTTGTCCTGTACATTTTGTTTAACAGAATAATAATCATGCAGTGCCTCAACATTCTGTTATCACTATGATTCTATTTCAAACCATTCGGTTTTGTTCTGACTTTGGTTGAAGAACTCGAGTCCGTTTCTTCAGACTTATTCGTGCGGTGGCTGTAACTCACAGAAAATTTTCACAGTTTAGAGTCTTAGCCAACTTCATTCGTTCGCCAGTCTTCATAGTTTTTACTTTAGTGCCCGTGATGTTGACTATCGTTTTTGGAGGCCTTCTTATCACCACCTAGAGAAGATCTTTGTCTAGATGGGCTGGCTTTAGCCTGTGAATGCTAACAATGTCCGTGATATTACCTCGTTGAATGACAAGGTGTGTCGGGTGTCTTGCGGTAACTTTAAAGGGTCCTTTGCATGGTGAACTGAGGGGTGGCTGTGTTTTATCGCTTCCCTTCCAGACATAAGAGAAGGTATCCAAGTCCCTGGGTATTTATACCGCTCTCGATTGTTCTCGTTAAGGAATCACCCTCAACTTAGTTATTCGTAGTTGAAGTGTGTAGACTTATGCAGCTTGATCAAAGCTGTTCTTATCAGCGCCAAGACTGGTGAACTCAACAGGTAGTCTTAGTGTGCTTCCGAATACCGTTTCTACGGCCGAACATTGAGAATCAGTTCTTACTAATGTTTAGATACCAAGCATAACACTAGGAGGAATTCCGTACAATGAGTGGGATTAGAGTGAGATGTCAATGCAGTGTTCAATTGTCGATTAAAGCGTTCTATTAACCTGTTGGCCTGAAGGTAATATGCCGTGCAGCGCATTCGACAAGTTGTTGAAAAGCTCTGATTAAAATTGAGCTCCCCTGTCAGTTGTTATTGTTATGGGCACACAGAATATGGTAATCTAGGGTTGATAAAAGGCTTTCGCTGCCGTTTTAGCCGTAATCTCAGCAAATCGTGCAGCTACGAGAACCTGGTTGACCCATCAATGCATGTAAATAAGTAAGTGAATCCGCTTGAATATGACAGGGGACCAACCAAATACACATGAACATGAGCGAAACGGGTATCCGGCTGTGAGTGTTCCTATAGTTGGCACAGTGTGTCTACCCGTTTTAGCCCTCTGGCATGCCATGCATTCTCCAAACCACTTCTCCACATCGGGTTGTAGGTTTGGCAAGAAACATCTTGCCGAGATAACTTTAGCTGAGGCTTTTGCTCTAGGGTATGATAAGAAGTGAAAATGACTAAATATAGCTTTTCGCATAATTCTAGGGACGAATGGCCTGGGTGAATTTTTCGTTGTGTCGCAGTATATAAAGTTGCCATCCGCAGGAGATGTTCGTTGTTCAAGTTTGAGACTAGGGGTTACTCGCAGTGAGGATAGGCTTTAGCTCTTCGTCATTCCTTTGATTTTCGGACAGTGGTTTGCGGCACCGTATTTCCATCCATTCTGGTATGTGCATTAGCCACACAGTTCTTCATATCACTGATAAACAGTGATATAAAATCGGAGTAACGAATTTTGCGTGGTGAGTATTTGTCTGTTCTCGCGTCGAGTGCGTAAGTAAGAAGCTTTTGATCTGTGTAAATCGTGAATGGTCTGGCCTTTAACGTATGACGAAATTGTTCAACGACTAGTTAGATTGCTAGAAACTTCCCACCGAAAGTAGGATACCTCATATTTATAGGATCAAGTCATCCAAAGAAGCATGCCCTTGGTTCCCAGCAATTTTCAACTAGCTAGTTTAGAGCATCTCCCACAGCTCCATCTGATGTGTCTACCACTAATGCAAGAGGAGCATCTGAATTGGGATATTTCAGGGTTGTGGCTCTCTCCAACGCTTCTTTCAGCTGTGCAACTGCCTCGGGTGTCTCTTTTGTCAACTGAAAGTCTTCTGATTTCCCCCTAATGCATTAGTTATGGACTGCAAGTATTGTGCACAATTAGATATAAAGTGTCGATAGAAGTTGATCAAGCCCAAGGAACTTCGCAGTTGTGTGAGGGATATGGGTGAGCGATACTGCCCGATGGTGCCCAACTCTTTGAGCATTGGCGCGATCCGGGTGCTGTTAGTGGCATGTCTCTGGAATTCGATTATTTCTACCCAAAGATCGACTGTCATACCGTTGTCTTCTGATTTGCGTAACATAGCCCGAATAAGTTCTTCATGTGTGTTTATATCCAGACTAGCGATAAGTAGGCCGTCTATGTACGCTTTGGCCAATGACAATTCACGAAGCAAGTCATCTACGAATCTTTGAAAAGTTTGTGCAGCTTTCTGGGGACCTAATCGCATCCGCATAGACTCATACAATCAAAATGGAGTCCTGATGGCTATTTTAGCTTTATCTTCGTCAGTCACTGAAATGTTGCGATAGGCGCGAGCTAAGTCATTTGAAGCTAATATTGTGGCACCTCGAAGATTTTCAGTAAAGTCTTGAAGGCGTAGTACTGGGTACCTGCCTGGGACACTTTGCTTGTTTAGGGCTCTGTAATCACAAGGGTGCCAACCAGTTTGATTTTTCTTAGGGACCATGTGTAATAGAGAAGTCCGTTTACAATTCGAGGGACGAATAATCCCCAACTGAGGCATAATCAAATTCAGCTTTCGCTATTTTTAAACAGAAGAGAAGAGGATAATTGCAGTCCGGTCATAATTAAGTTTTAGTAATAGGTGAACAGAGTGAATTTTGAAGAATTCATGAGATTTAAACTCTGGCATGCTATATTTTCAGAATTTCTAAATGATTTTCCCCCCACTAAACTGTAAAATGCAAATTGTGTTAGTACAAAATGAATCAATGGTGAACTGTCGGTGATACTAAATGCAACAATTCTTGGAATTATATGTTAGAATTTTGGTTTGGGAGCAGCGTTCATCACCGTTATGTGAACGCTTGATGAAAATTCCATCTACACAAGAATCATGTGAGATTTATAAAATTTCACAATTTCGGTCATATAACACTGAAGTGGGAAAATTTCAATTCGTCCTTACAGTGCCTAAAGCAAAGAATCTTGTGTAGTAATTCCTGAGTGCTATTAACTATCTTATGCTGAAGACGGTAGCAGTACATTCATAATCTTTTGCTTCACGTGAAGTTGCGGTGCAACTCAATGTTCAATAATATTTCTACTAATTGATTGAGGCATAAAGTTTTCCATACCTTCTGAACAACTTTTGCTTATTCCATTTAAGAAAATAACCTCCCATGTATGAGCATACGTCATTTTTTTGAATGGGAATTTTATAAAAGTTAAATCTCCTGTCAAAACATGATCCGTTAAGCATGCTGCTACACTCCCTGTTCATAGTGCGAATGATCTGTGTATTAAAATGAAACCCAGTCTGTTCAACATACGTAAAAGCAGAAATGAATACTGAAATCATGCGAGGAGTGATAACAACTACCACGCCAGTAATTTCAGCGGTTTCAATAAATAGTCTAAACATACTAGTACGACGTTAAGAGAACTGAAAAACATGCATTTGGCTTTTGAACTTACAACCTGCTTAAGTCTACAACATAGCGAAGATGTCAGTATCTAATGGTGTTTTCTGCTACAAGTGCAACAAATGTAACGCAGTTGACCTATGTTACGCCACCGATATTATTTAGACGAGAAAAGTTTGTAATGAATAACTGAAAAGAACGTAAAGTATATTTTCTGTCATTAAACCAGCATGACAACTGACTACGACATAAACAATTTCGGGAATATGTTATAAAGGCACTCAAATAACGCCAAACATGCAATGGAAATGATACAACGTTTATACCTAGTATGTGGAAATTCGCATTAAAAACCAGGAGCCAGAAAGGCTATGTAAGGCAAGTTATAAAGTCATATGAATACACTGATATGGCTATCATCAATAAATTGGTTTCGAAATGTAGTCTAATTATAAATATTGTGTGAGGGATCAAATAAACCTGTCCAATATGTCAGGCGTTAACTTTAACTTAATAACTTCAAGTAGTGCGACAAGAACAAGATTTGGATTGGTAATCACAATCGAAACAAATACTTATCGAGAACGCGGAAATCATTACTCCCTTTTTAATCAATGAGCTTTTATTAGCTGGCGTTTCTGTTGAATAATATTTACCACTGTTGAGATGAAACACTTAGTGTTTCTTAGTAATCACAAACCAGAACAATCGAAAGAATAATCCTTTTCAGAAATATTCAGTAACTGAACAGTGTATCGAAATAATCAGTGAAATTACCAACCGATAATGCACACAAGGGGAGCTGGCTGAATGTTTATTTCGAATAGGTAGTGAAGGGCAAGCAAAGCAGAGAGACCCAGTTGGACAAACAGAGGGGCACGCATTATCGACTGTTGTTCATCGGTCAAATAAAGCTTTATGAATCACACAGATAAAGTTTACACTTGGGGACTAATCTTGTCCTACAGAATTCTCCTATTAGGCATTCATTCGATTCTCCAAACCCTGATAACTGTTCGCTTCGCTTGTTTTGACTCAAATGCTACAGAATATTGAATGAGATTTTTAGAGAGATCAGACACCTTAGCGCAAGGTAACAAGCTATGATAATTAAACGGCCAAGCATAATTCCCTAAAGTTTCCACATTTATCTAAACAGTCAGTGATGTACTTTTCTCGCTCATTACTCATTCTGTTATTCATATTGCCGAAAAATGCATCCACACAAAAGCAAATCCAGTAGTGTGAGTGACTGTCATGGATTTCACATAAGTGTCAGCAAATAACAGAAGTATAGCCTGGATTTCTGGACACGGGACAGCAAAAGGACCGTATTTCAAAAGTGGGACCACCAGTGTTAAATTAACTATTGCCTCGGTCTTCCTTCATTTCTTTAAAGTGATAGAATGAGAAGTACAGTTATATCACTATCATGGCAATACTGAAAGAAGTTTTACTTCACTACTGCTGTGACGCTTGAGGACAATACAAAAAAGTTAACCTTGGCCCCAAGGTTAGTGTGGGTGCTCAATTCAGATGCCGAGATATGGGTTGATTGTAACTGTAGTTTTCTTACTATTTTGGTGCGGGACGGAGTTCATTTGTGGCTTGCACAATGTGAGCAAAACTGCACTAAAGTATTTGCATTATTACTTGAACTTTATGTATCATTTTTATAGAGCTCGAGTAAAGGAGATGTTTCTTCATGCATATTATAATTACAAGGTATTTTCAGCATTATAATGTATCATCTAAGTTTTAGAATAATGCATTTCCTGCTGATGAACTTATGCCACTCAGTTGCAAGGGTCGTTACCGTTGGGAAGGTGTAACTAGAGGTGATATAGACGATGCACTGGGTAATTTTTCACTAACAATGCTTGATGGTCTCGATAGTCTATTCGTAAGTTCTAATTTCATTATATGACGATTTACAGTTAATCGGTGAATTAGATGAGTTCGATTCTGCTGTAAAGGCTGTAGTAGAGACTGTGAAGTTTGATTCAGATGTTGATGTTTCAGTTTTTGAAACAAATATTCGTGTTCTTGGGTAAGTTGTTGGATTTATTGGTTTATTTTATTAACATATTGCAACATGAAAAAACTTAACGTACTGAATCATAATAACATTTGATAGAATATCTTGCATTTTAAAGCATTGTCTCTAAATTAAATATTGTAGTTATCACTAGATTTATTTGACACGTTTATATCTGCATTTACAAGACAGCTTTTCCAGGTAGATTTTAAAATGCGTTTTATTGATTGTTTTAGAAATTAAACTAATTGGCACTAGATTAAATGTTTACTTTTAAGTTCGATGTTGCACTAAAATGTATTAAAAGAAAAACTACTTTTTCCTTAGTCCTCTTCCGTTTGTAGAATAAGCACAGTTGGCCATTAAAAAGTTTCTTTAAACACATTCCACATCTAAAATCCAGACTTTTGGTTTGTAGGGTCACTGGTTTTTGATAAACATTGTTTCGCCAGTAAATCGAACTAAGTGTATAATTTAGTTATTAATGCACAAATGTTTACTACTTATCTGGGCAAAGTTTCATTTGGCTTCCGTCGTTTTCAGTGCACACAGAGTGAAGAGGAAGTGAAGAGCCATTAAGTAGAGGAGTTGCATTAGTAGAAGGAAGGCAAGATAATAGAGATGAAGATGAAGACAAAGGTGAGTGAGGATTAGAGAGGTTTCGCGTGCACTTCGGATTGTGAGGGCGATTGTTACTTCCCGGCTGCCCACACCGTTGAAGTTGGTTGCGTGACCGCAGAGCCCAGGGGACAACTGCTTGAAGCCGGTCACACACGGCCTGTTTTTGTTTGTTCTTTTTCATTTGGTGTGTCTCAGTAGCATATTTATCACTTCTGCCCTGTGACACGGCAGCAGAAAGCGCGGTCGTTGTTAATCCGGGCCCCGACCGATCCGGCATGATATTTTGTGATTTATTTGGAGTCATAGTATTGGATTGGGTAACTGCTTTTAGTCTAACCGCTATCCAAACAACCTTTCTGGCATGGTAGGACCTGCAGGAACAAAAGTTCCAGCCAGTATAGCTTGTTGGTATTGCGGTCATTGCGGGCAAAGTTAAACTATCACAGCCAAAACCGCAGTGACCTCGAACGACCAATCAGAACTCAGATGCAAGAAAGTCGCATAATCGTTAAAAAATACACTAAAAATATATTGCAAACTTGATATTACGCTGTATAGGTGTAGCTTATGTGTTGTAAGAATGTCTCCTAGTCAATACACAGATGATCCAAAGAGGAATCGTACCATGTGCGATATACCCACTCATCCGGGTGACTGTTTGTCGTTGATATTTCTGACACTAATCTTCAAGCAACTCCTAACTCTAATCACAATCCTAACTTCTGAATCCAAATTTAACCCTAACCTTATCCCTAGACCTTAATCTTAAAAGTCATAACCCAGCAGCATACATTTACAGAAAAAGTACCTAGTAAATAAGCAGAATACTGTATCCATCCTCGTCAAGTCCAAGAAGGCAAACATGACTTGATTTGAGATGATATTTCATAGCATTCCCTGTGTCTAATCGGTTCTTGAAGGTCAACCTGTAGAAGACCTTGACTTCGGCTAAGATACTTTAACTTCACTCTTATCTGACCTAAGCCATAGATAAAAGTATCTCAGTGCTTCACTGTACATTATTTTAAATCACTGCAACAAAATTGGTAACCTCAACTGACTTGAGTGTTTGCATAAGACGTCTTAGAAAAACACGACACTAAGATAACCAGCTATTCATTTTGAAGCTAATTTTAGCCTTAAAAATATTAGGTTACATTAATCGGTCTTCATTTGCACATACCAATGTATTATGATACCGTTCTAAATACAGTTAGTGTACACCGTGATACGCCATATAACTTCGATAAAATGCTGTGAAAGTATGGCGACTTGAATGATGTCAGTCTGGAAATAAATAAATAAATGTTCCAAGGTGAAATTTGTCACGAACCAGCATCAAATGAAAGGAACATTAGAAACCAAAAAGCAGCACTAAATCATTGTTTCAGTGGTAGCTTGCACTTAATATTCTATGAGAGACTGAAACAAAAACCGTTATGTTGCAAGGTGAGAACTTGACCTTCTAGTCACTGAGGCAGCTCATAAATTCTAACTTTCGTCAATTCTAGGCATTATTACTTTTCAATGTCCTAGATGAGTATCTGTTCTGATTCTGAAATCTGATTTCTTTGACCTTAGCAGTCAGAGTTAATCATTTCGATTCCAGGAGATCCATCTTGTGGATAGTTTCTAATAAGTGATAACATGCTGGCATTAACACCTAATCCTCTTGGCTCCATTTTCTGATGTGGTTGTTAATGATCACTAATAGGGAGCTCCAAACAAAAATGGGAAAACTACCATGTGCTTATCATTTCCCAGTATTTCTACACCTTTTTTCTACTTTTAAAGATATATAAAGCAGCAAAATATGCATTTAAACTACGCCGTAATGAGTTTTAGTTACTCGAATTTGACATGCGATAAATGTGTTAAAGTTCTTGATATTAACGAGTTTCTCAAGTCAAAATAGGTATGGTACAATCTGATCTTGAGTCCTGTTGGTTAAAAGTGGTTTGAACAGTGAATTTATAGACTCTTCACTATTTTACCTTACTATTGTGGACTTAAATTATAGAACCGATTGAAGTTAAGCATAAAAGAACGATGGTGGCTAAATTTTTCAATTAGTAAGTGTGATCATATTGGGCTACTGATTTCTGTATGTCTATAAAACTCAGAGGTATTACATCTTACTTAGGTTACACTCAGAGGTTCTAGAGGTTCCATATTCTTTGGAAACTTCAACAGTTTCCAGACTAACAATATATGGAATTAAATACACTGATTTGGTCTTGAAGGCACTTAAATTCGAGGGGTATTTAAAACCCTTATTACTACGAATCTTAAGCTTTGAAGAAATCGAGATGCATAATTTCGCCTTCACATAAATGTGACTGACATTTCACATATTGATTATTTCATGATGAACTATTCGCCACAGTCTCACTCTCTCCTGTTTAATGCATACTATTTTGTGCTTGCCACTCACTAGACACCTTTTACAACCTTGAACTCGTCAATTTTCTTTCCCAGCATTATGTGGATCTATTATGACTAGTCACCCATTTCACAATGTTTTGTAAGTGCATTCTCCCCAACCCGTTTGTCACACAAACACTATTTATTTTGTCGCTCTATAACTACATCCGTGACCAGTAGGGTACAGCAGGTTGAAGATGAGGCAGTAACTCATCAAGGAAGACATTGCGAAATGGTCGCGCTATGTCGTGAATTGGCAGAAGTTAGAATTCAAGGACCATTGAGTCGGGTTCCAGTGGCTCAATGGTTTACGAGCTCGCTAGACTTGTAACCAGAAGGTCCTGGGTTCGAACCACACATTGTGGGTGCGTTCTGATGAAGAGTCCCAAACTAGGTGTCGAAACAGCTGTCCAGTACTCCACTGCAGATTTTCAATGGTTCTCTAACTGATGTCAGCTCATGATGAAATCCTCCAACCAATCAAACTAAATCCCTACAAAACCAATACTTGAAAATTAATCTATTATTCTATGTAAGTCTAAGTATATGCACCACATAACTAGCTATTATTGTAATAATAAATAATATTATATTTTGTGACTTTAAGAACCTGAAGAGAATTTATTGGAAAGGATTGTGTTATTCCCCTATGGTGTTTCAATCCAATGAGACATATTTTACATACATAACACTCTCTGCTATTTCATATAATTCAAGTGTAGGGTTCTGATAAAAAGAAATTTACCAAAAATGCTTATTTACCCAAATAGTTTTTACTGCATTTCTCTTTTTGGATGACACTGAAATTTTCTTGTGAAAAACAAGTTGTATTATACCTCAATCAAATCACCAGATGCGTGTATCAAACTATTGGATTCAAGTGTAGAAAAATGCAGTTCATTGGCTTAAGCAATACTCAACATTTTAGTCATGGGATCAGAGGTTCCAGTTACACTCGACTTACTTCACCTGGGGGGGGGGGAGGCACTTGAGTAGTATTATCACTGGTTGACTGACTGACTGACTTCTCACAGGAGTGCAGCAGATCAAGTTACCACACAAAGATAGAAAAAGAGGAAAAATAATAAAAAAAACTATAATGGGTAAACATGTACGGCGTGTGAAGTGGCATAATAAGGTGAGCAATATTGAGGTTAGGCCATCGGTCGAGTGCTAGGTAAGGAGGGGAAATCAATCGACGAGACTGTGAAGTTACATCGACTGAGATGGTTAGGACATGTGTTACGTACACATGCCTAGTCATCGCCTTCCTCGACGGGCAATGTTAGCTGATATAGGGTCAGGCTGGAAAAGAGCTAGCGGCGGTCAAACCAAAACATGGCACCAGTCAATGAAATCTACAACAGTTAGTCTAGGCCACGTAGGAAGGTGTAAACTTACTGGTTGGGGTCCTCGGGACGGTAAAAACCAATGGTTGGAAACAATTGGTGACATGGCTCAAAATCGTTCTCAATGGTTAGCGCAGATGCATCCACTCCTTGTGACTTATGATTTCCAATGAAACTGTTTTGTTCTTCGTTATTACTATTCCTTTGTCTCACACCTCTGTTTACTGTCTGTATTATGCATTTCTTTTACTTTCTTCTCTTGCTTTGTGTGCTACAAGGAGGGAGTGTGGGGACTTGAAGTGCTGCACATCGGTGCAAAGTTCTATGTCGAAAACAGACAGACAGACAAACATGTACGGCGGAAAGAATATTAAAATAGTGAATGCATGTGGACGATTGAGAACGCTTTTCAATCATATCACTAAAAGTCTCCAGCCATTGATTTTTAAAATCCCCAGGACCTCACCCACGCAATCTACACCTCTTTACATGGCTGGCTTAATCCAGCTGTCAAAGAATTCATGGACTGATGGCATGTTTTGATTTTACCACGCCTAATTCTTTTCCAACGTAATCTTACGTCAGCTAAAATTGATTGTTGAGGAAGGCAGCAGCTCAGTATGTGTAACACGTGTCCTAACCATCTCAGTTGGTGTAGCTTCAAAATCTTATCGATTGACTTTTCATCCTTAGCTAACGCCTTACGCCAAACCTCAGTGTTACCTTATTAAACTGCTGAATACGGGAGATAGAGTGCAACTATCTGTGGTCAAAGACAGCAGTTAGCCCTCTGATATGTTTCCTACCTCCAATGGCCAAACATGGGAAATGGGAAGTCGCATCAACCATCGCATCATAGTGTGATACATGAAAAATCTATTGCGAGTAACCTACTGATGGTTACCGAAATTGTGCTCAAAATAGGAAATGTTTTGAACGTAGTTAATAACGATGATTATAATGATAACAAAATATTGATAATAAGGTTTATGCAGGTGGCGATAAGAATAACAAAGGTAGTGAGTGATATGTGTATATGTAGACAATTCAATAAATAAATTAGGTCAAATCTTTAAAAATTTACTTTTCGGATATAGAAAGAAATTAATCGCAGAAAAAATTTGCGGTCGATGAACTCCCTGAGGATTTAATATTTGATTTCATTGAGTATGTCGATAGAGGTAGCCAAAAGAGAGCAGAGAAAAGGAGAACGAAACTTATCAAATCATTAGACAGTCAAAATCCTGAAAGGGATTTCCCTTCAGACCCTTATCGGTACGTCCATAATTTATCATCTGAATTGATAACAACCAGTGGTGTCCGTCAGGGATGTCTACTTCCCCATTTCTGTTTAACTTCATCATAGATATGCTAATGGAAGTATCCTTAACTGAACTTAAAGACTTAGGAATCGACTTGTTACCAGGGAATAGTCTTATGGACTTACAATATGCAGATGACATAGTCCTGTTAGGGGAGGATGTTGACAAAACGCAGAGTCTTCTGAACACCTTGAGGAGCAGCAATCTTCGTATGTTTGGTATGCGATTCGCCCCTGTAAAATGTAAGATGCTGCTACAGGAATGACTGGACTACGTCAACTCCTAGCTTAGTGATAGGGAGTGAAGTGATAGAACATGTTGACCACTTCACCTATTTGGGAAGTTGTATCAGCACCAACGGATTGATTGGTGACGAAATCACAGCACGGATCCAAAAAACCCCGAGCTGCTTTCGCTAACTTACACCGTCTCTGGCGTAGGTGTGACATCCAGCTATCAACCAAGGGACGTGTGTACTGCTCAGCAGTTCGCTCTGTCCTTCTCTATGGCTCTGAAACATGGCCAATACGAGTTGAAGACATGAAAAGGTTGACTGCTTTTGATCATCGATGTCTACGATCTCTTTCTCACGTTAGGTGGTATAATAAGGTAAGTAATGTTGACGCTAGGCGTAGAGTGTTCGTTGGGAAAAGAGGGAAAATCAATCGAAGAGGCTATAAAGTTACATAGATTGAGATGGCTAGGTCACGTGCTGCGCATGCCTAACCATCGCCTCCCCCAACGGACGGGCATTACTAGCTGATTGATATAGGTGCAGGTTGGAAAAGAGTAAGTGGTGGCCAAACAAAAACATGGCCTCATCAATCCATGAAATCCTTAACAGTTAAACTGAGTCAGGTCGGGAGGGAGATGCAGACTTTGGGGGTTGGGGCCCTCGGGAGTCTAAGAATCAATGGCTGGAGACAATAGGTGACATGGCTCCAAATCGTTGTCAATGGCTTACGCAGATGTATTCAGTCTCTGTAATATTCAGTCTCATATTCCTTTGTACCATTACTCATTCTGTTTCACTCTTATACTTGTCAAAACTCTACTGATTCTCTTCACTCATTTCCTTGTCTACCTTTGTGTGGTATTTGGAACGTGGCAACTCGAACTGCTGCACTTGGGTGCCAAGTTCTATGTTGAATCCAACCAGCCAGCCATAATTTTCCAAGTGTTACACCAGATAAATTACAGTTAGAAGATTTATCATTGGGTCCTAGATTTTGTGACCAAAAATATAAAGTCAACCAACTTGATACCGATATCCAGTTTGAAAACCTTCTCCTACAAAAAAAAGATTTGACCCCAACGTCAGACAAAAGTGGTGCCTTCAAAGTTATCTATCGCATTCTATCGAGCCTTTCGAACGGAATTCGAACCCGTCTTTTACACATAGCCGAAGCTATGGGAATTAGTTCGAGAGAACAATCCTAGTCTTTGCATACAACAAAAGAAGTTTGTTCTACCTTTGTCTCTCCCTTGCCTGGCCCTAGGTGAATTCTAATCAAAACCCTCCCACCCTTTCTTATTTTCCATCTCCTTCGTACTTTTATGATATTTATTTAAACTCTGATTATCTGTCCACTTCACCTTTAGTATTACGTAACTTTTAAGATTTGACCTAATTTACTTATTTATTAAATTGGCTACATATACACATATTACTAACTTTGTCACTCTTATCGCCACCTGCATAATCCTTATTATCAATATTTTGTTATCATTATAATCATCGTTATTAACTACGTTCAAAACATTTACCACATTATTATTTGATCCACAAAATCACCGTTATTGGTTAAAAAATTTTTATATATAAATCTGTTTTTTTATTCCTTTACGTTCCTAGTGAAACATAGGGCTTCAAGCTAGTGGCTTGAAGTTTCTGTAGCAGAGTTTATTTTTACAGGATGGGGTTGCTAGCCTCATGCCCAACCTTTCCTCTTTAACAGCTTTTTATTTCTGGTTTAGCGAGGCAAAGGAGTGCGTCGGTCGGGGATCGATCCCCGGACCATGTGCATGGTCGGCGAACATTCTAATCGCTGTGCCACCGACGCACACATAAATCTATGTAAATTAGAGTAAAGCCTGAAGAAGATCTAATTGAAAACAACAATATTGTTCGCCTGTTATATGTCTTGCTCTAATATTAAAAATGGGAATATTTAAAGATTCAAAATGGGAAAGTACTACTTAATACCTCAGTCTGTTCATCTAACCATTTTTGTGGATTGTTTCACAATCCACTTAATTAACCTAATAACTCGGCTACCAAAAATCATGAACAGTTCAAGTCTAATCCAAAAACTGTACGGCTCACTCTTGAATGTAAAGCATCTCTAACAACGATGTAGGTCATCTTGTTAATTTCATTTTACCTATTTTTTTCTTATCTTTTTATTGATGAGTAAATACAAGCATATGCTCTTTTTTCAAGGGGTTTATTGGGAGCTCATGTTGCTGCACTGGCAATTAAAGAAACTAACAGTTCTCGAATGATTTGGTATAAAGATGAATTATTAAAAATGGCTATTGATATCGGAAATCGATTATTACCTGCATTTGATACACCAACTGGTATTCCCTACCCTCGAATTAATTTACGTTATGGTTCTTCTGGTTTAAAAAAACAAGAGGTTAGTTTTTCTTACAAAGTTGATTTTATCATTGTAGAAGTTTGAATTTTGTTTCTGTCCTATGGATTAAAATAGTATCAGAGTTCTCTCCTTTCGATAACTAATCATTTAAATTTTCTATAATTGGTTTATAAGGGTTAGTTTTGTTTCTTCTTACGAGTTGATCACGGATTGATAACAGTTAGAGAACCATTGAAAACCAAGGAGTACTGGACAGCTGCTGTTTCATCCTAGTTTGGGAATCATCGGCAGTACGCACCCACTGCCAGGGTTCGAACCCAGGACCTTCCGATTACAAGACAAGCTGAGTCGTAGACCATTCAGCCACTGGGACCCAACTCAACGGCCAACCCATGAATTCTAACTTCTACCAATTCGTGATTTCAGTGCGACTGGCACCAGCCAGTGTCATTGACGAGTATTTTTCCTCATTCCTGATCCCACTGGTCACGAATTCTCACTAGAACTCCAAGCACCTTCATCCTGAAACCAGTCACTAGCGAGCACCAAAATTAATTTTCAACAATTAGTTTGTAGAAACTTGATTTGTTTTAAGTTTTGATCACGGATTGATGTCAGTACTGATGAATCCCAAACTAGGACGAAACAACTGTCCAGCAGCACCCCCTGGTCATTTTCAATGATTTCCTAACCGATATCAATCTGTGATATGACACTTGAAGCAAATCAAATCCCTACAAATAAACTATTGATTATATTAGACCGATATGCTCAGTTTCTGTCGACATGTCGGCTCCCCAGTATATACGGACGTTTGGACGATGTCTGAGGATTAATGTGATGTTGTTTTTTTGTTGATGATATGACTAGCTGTGGAATCCAGAGTCTCTGTCTCTGTCTGGATTCAACATAGAACTTGGCACCGAAGTGCAGCAGTTCGAGTTGCCACGTTCCAAATAGCACACAAAGGTAGACAAGAAAATGAGAGTGAAGAGAATCAATAGAGTTTTGACAAGTATAAGAGTGAAACAGAATGAGTAATGGTAGAAAGGAATATGAAAGATTACAGAGACTGAATACATCTGCGTAAGCCATTGACAACGATTTTGAGCCATGTCACCTATTGTCTCCAGCCATTGATTGATTCTTAGAGTCCCGAGGGCGGGCCCCAACCCGGAAGTCTGCATCTCCCTCCCTACCTGACTCAGTTTAACTGTCAAGGATTTCATGGATTGATGAGGCCATGTTTTTGTTTGGCCACCACTTACTCTTTTCCAACCTGCACCTATATCAATCAGCTAGTAATGCCCGTCCGTCGGGGGAGGCGATGGTTAGGCATGCGCAGCACGTGACCTAGCCATCTCAATCTATGTAACTTTATAGCCTCTTCGATTGATTTTCCCTCTTTGCCCAACACTCTCTACGCCTAACGTCAACATTACTTACCTTATTATACCACCTAACGTGAGAAAGAGATCGTAAACATCTGTGATCAAAAACAGACAATCTTTTCATGTCTTCCACTCTCAATGGCCACGTTTCACCGCCATAGAGAAGGACGGAGCGAACTGCTGAGCAGTACACACGTCCCTTGGTTGATAGTCGGATGTCACACCTACGCCAGAGACGGTGTAAGTTAGCGAAAGCAGCTCGAGCTTTTTGGATCCGTGCTGAGATTTCGTCGCCAATCAGTCCGTTGGTGCTGATACAACTTCCCAAATAGGTGAAGTGGTCAACATGTTCTATCACTTCACTCCCTATCACTAAGCTAGGAGTTGACGTAGTCCAGTCCTGTAGCAGCATCTTACATTTTACAGGGGCGAATCGCATGCCAAACATACGAAGATTGCTGCTCAAGGTGTTCAGAAGACTCTGCATTTTGTCAGCATCCTCCCAGAGTGCTCATTTCTCTCCATTTGAAACTCGTCATCTGGGTGTACCTGCAATCCATAATGAGTAGTGGTGCTCCCACTGAGACTCGAACACCAAAGCATTATTCACTTGGGCCATGACAAGTCCTGAATAGGACGAAATGTGAATTCTGGATCCCACTGCTAGTCATCATCAGCCAAAAAAAAAAAACAACTTCCGGTGGTTGTCTGTCTAACTCTCAGCTACCGATGAGAATCACCACAAAATCAGCCAGATTCTGGTAAATCTAACCTCTTAAAAATTTATTTCTCTTTAAAGTTTAGAGGTTTCTCTTTAAAATTTAAACACCATATAGAATTGAAGAAGTTGAGGTTAGGTCAAAAGAGGACACACACACACAATGCTTACTGTCATGGAAACGATTAGGCATGGATAAACATGCATGCATTTATAGAACTAGTTTTCAGTTATTTTTCATTCTTAAATGTATTGCACACACACACACACAGACATCTTTGCTTTGTGACAATCTCCAGAAAGATCAAACAAAATAACTCAGGATTAGTAATATACTTGAATATATATACTTGCTTATTGGTTCAATTTTTGCATGCCCTACATCAGTCGGGTATACAAAACCCTCCAAAACCTCAGGATGGTCGGGGGTGGGTGCCTTGCGCTGCGGGTTGGCCACCCCTCCGCACACCTCTTGAAATGCTCCCATATGACCGGGCGTCTTACATAGCCTCTCCTGAGGAAGTCCTGTTCACTGCCTTTACGTTGCGGAGGTGTTTTTCACCAAAGTGAGAGAGCGAAAGCGGATGCCCGGCGCTCTTCACCGGGTTGACTGTCCATTGGATGACAGTCTAGGGGAGGTGGCTAAACCCTGATTCCAAACCTCCAATGACTGGCGTATGAAGCTCACTGGAGCTCACCGGCAGACGTATGTACAAAGGGCTTGTTGGATGTCCTGGATGTCTGGATCCATTCAAAAAGGCGTATGAACCGAACTCCGGTCACCGGCTGCCAATGGATAGTGGACTCCCTACTCCACTCCTTCTGCCTTGTAGGTCACACTCGGTTGTGTAAAGGCTAGAGCTGCATTCTCAAACAAAAGGCCGAGCGATTCTGGGGACATCACTCGTACCAAATTCCCATGAAACTTCATGAATTCTCTTCCAGTACTGGTCCAACAACGGCGCCTTCGGTGGTTTGGCCATGTTCTGCGCCGACCAGATGACGATCTGGTCAAATCAGTTCTAAATCCCTCGCCATTACCATCTTGGCGATGTCGCAGGGGTGGACAGCTGAAAACATGGCTTGGTACAGTCAAGGCTGATATGGAGTGCCTGGGGCTACAAACAGTCTACGGACTCCGTCTGTGGAACAAGAATTGGATAACCCTGTCGCAAAACCTTGCATCAGATCGCCGCGCCTGGGCAGCAACGATTCGAGATGTTCATGAAGCCGGCTCATCCTCCCGTAGGTGATAGCCGAAGTAAAGTAAAGTAAGTAGTAGTATTTCCTTTCAACGACTTCGCTTTCAAGTGCTAATTTATAGGGATTCGATCGATTTAAAGTTGCATCACGAAATGATATCAGTTAGAGGGGAACTACTGAAAACCATCAGGGAATACTACTGGACAGTTGTTTCTCTCTGACTTGGGATTCTTCATCAGTACGCATGACTCTATGACTCCATCTCTAGGGATCAAGCCAGCCGGGAACCTTCAGGTTACGAGTTGAACTCTTTTGACCATTTATCCACTGAAACGGAATCCAATTACTACCTATGAATTGTAACTTTTGCCAATTCATGCCACTGCCACGGCAAACCAATTTCACCGGTGAGTATTTGTCCTCCTACCTGACCTGACGGACTCCATTGGTGACGACTTTTCGACCAGAACTTCAGGTATCTTCGACGTGTAGTCAGTCAGTCACTAGTGAGCATTACATTTTTTATTGATGTCATTTTCAACCTGTACTATCGTACTACTTATATTACTTAAAAAAGGCATTAAGTGGTATTAAGCATTGCTAAGTCAATATACACGTAATGAAAAAAAATAATTAACATGATATTCAAAGGGTGGGTAGAATTGAAGTGAATGAACTATAGATTCACAAGTGATATTACTCATGTGGGGAGCATTCAATTCTGTCGACCGAGAGGTTCTCTGGCGATGCTTGGCTGTAAAAGGAATGCCGAGAAAATACATTGCACTGATTAAGGCACTCTACTCGAACTCATGCAGCCAGGTGAGGGCTTACGGCGAGTTGTCATATGAAGTGGTGACAACTAGTGGTGTCTGTCAAGGATGCCCATTATCCCCATTTCTATTCAATTTCATCATAGATGTACTAATGAATCTAACCCTAACTCACTTCAGAGACCCATGGATTGACTTGCTACCATCAGGGAATAATCTCGTTGACTTAGAATATGCAGACGATATAGTCCCTCTAGGCGAGGACGCTGACAAAATGCAGAGTCTTCTGAACACCTTGAGCTGCAATCTACGAATGTTCACCATGCGATTCGCTCCCGCCAAATGCAAGATGATGTTACAGGATTGGACTACACCGACTCCTAGATTAGAAATAGGAAGTGAAGTAGTAGAGCACGTTGACCGCTTCACTTACTTGGGAAGTTGCATCAGCCAATGCCAACGGGGTGATCTCTGACGAAATCTCAGTACGAATACAGAGGGCTAGGTTCGCATATGCCAGTTTACGCCGTCTCTGTCTTAGTAGACGTGATATCCGGCCGACTGTCGACCAAAAGGCGGGTGTACTTCTCAGCAGTCCGCTCTGTCCTCCTTTATGTCTGTGAGACCTGGCCATTGAGAGTGGAAGACATGAAAAGCCTGGTTAGCTGTCTTCGATCATAGGTGCCTGCGTTCTATCTCCCGTGTGTGTTAAGTGGTATAATAGGGTGAGCAATATTGAGGTTAGGCATCGGTCGAGTGCTAGGTGATTTGGAGGGGAAATCAATCGACGAGGCTGTAAAATTACGTCGAATGAGATGGTTAGGACATGTGCTACGTACACATGCCTAGTCATCGCCTTCCTCGACAACGGGCGATGTTAGCTGATATAGGGTCAGGCTGAAAAAGAGCTAGCGGTGGTCAAACCAAAAAATGACTTCATCAGTCAATGAAATCTACAGCAGTTAGTTTGAACCAGCCAGCTACGTAGGAAGGTGTAAACTTCCTGGTTAGGGTCCTCGGTACGGTAAAGACCAATGGTTGGAAACAATTGGTGACATGGCTGAAAATCCTCGTTCTCAATGGTTGGTGCAGATGCATCCACTCCTTGTGACTTATGATTTCCAATGAAACTGTTTTGTTCTTCGTTATTACTATTCCTTTGTCTCATATCCCTGTTTACTGTCTCTATTATGCATTTCTTCTCACTTTCTTCTCTTGCTTTGTGTGCTACAAGGAGGGAGTGTGGCGACTTGAAGTGCTGCACATCGATGCAAAGTTCTATGTCGAAAACAGACAGATAGACATGTGGTGAGATGATTACATTAAATGTTGTTAGCTAGCAAGTTCTTTGTTGTAGCATTGCATTACTGAATTACTTCTTAATTTGGTTGATTAAAGGTGAACACAGGATAATGAAGTTGTCTATTTGTGAACAGTCTCTTGAGGCAGATCATTCAGCGGTAGTGTCCCTTCTGATTTATACTTTAGAACTATCCGAAGGATTAAATTTAGCTATTCTAAACTTATTGTTAGAAATAATAAAAATGAACACAAACTTAGTATGTTATGGACGCTAATAGAGGCGCCACACAAAAAAGCGTAGGTTGTGCGGGCGGGGACTGGGACACTTACAGTTACATCCAGACCCAAGTAGGCAGTTTTCTTAAGGGGATAATGCACTCCGAGCCTATGACTTAAAGTTTGATCCACAAGGCAGTGGAGATGCGTCAGGAACTGGGTTCCCATGGTAGCCGGTGACTAAGCCAGGTTCATACACCATTCTATCCGATCGGATTCTCTAGCCCATGTACACCCATAGGTTTTGAATCAGGGTTTTCCAACTCCCCTAGATACATCAGCATGCCCATCTGTCCCGTTGTGTTGTAAGTACCAGACGTTCGCAGTCTCCCTTTCACTTTTGTAAGGAATATCCCTTACCTGGCGGAAGCTATGAAGGCGTGGCCACATTCGATAGGAAGACCGACGTGTCTGCCCACCTTCGGCTGTACAAGGTCGTCTACGGGGGCAATTTCACCAACTACTGGCTATATGAACATATGAACAAGAAACCTAAACCATGTATTGAAAAAAACGTCTTGTTAAACACCTCTTTCGTTACCTTGGTTACAGTATTGTTCTTTTTTTGGTAAGCTTCATTTCAGTTTACCTTCACCTTGATTATTGTTATCATTATTGTAATTTTTGACCTACTCTTTAAACCTCTTAATTACCAATTCATTAATTATTCCATAGTCTTTTATAATACTCTCGTTCATTCACTTTAGCTCTACTTCTGTAAATATTATGTTGACTATTGTTTTTTTACCATGTTCCTATTGGTGGCCTATTGTGCGTCGGTGGCTTAGCGGTTAGGACGCTCGCCTATCATGCACCTGGTCCGGGGTTCGATCTCCGGCCGGCGCACTCCTTTACCTCGCTAAGCTAGCAAAAATGCTGATAAAGAGGAAAGGTTGGGCATGAGGCTAGTAACCCCATCCTGTAAAAATAAACACTGCTACAGAAACTTCAAGCCACTAGCTTGAAGCCCTATGTTCCACTGGGAACGTGAAGGATTAAAAAAAATTGGTGGCCTGGGGTTCGAGTCCCGGTAGATACTCTCCTATACCTTTCCTAGTTTACTATACTGCTAGTTAATAATAGTAAGCCTGGTATAGGGAGAAAGTTGGGAGGTGTAAGGCCGACAACTCTACCTTGTTGAAAACGAATACCACTCCTACGGAACCTCCACGACGCTTGAAGTCATATGTCCCACCCAAAGCATAAATGCTAGCGTAGAGCTGCTTGAAAATAAAGTCATAAGAATTGTGTAATTTTTAGTTAACAATTAACTAAATACAGAAAGGGTTAATGGGTAGAAACTAAAACCAATAACTAATGAAGAAAATTTTCTTTATCGACGGAATCATCTTCAAAGGCTGTACAGTCGTATTCATGCTTACCAAAAAATATATAGTGGTCTATTATTGAGTAATAGGGGGTAACATAATTGATATAATTACTCAGAAGTGGCTTTACAAGTGAAAATTAGAAGTTGAAAATTACGTGGTACTCAACGGCACAAACATAGAAATATGATAAGTTTAAAATTGCTATTTAGTGAGAATAAAGGTGGTAGTTGAGTGTCAACTTAATAAGTGTGAAGAGAGTGTGAAAATATACAAAAGGAGCATATGAGAATGATAATAGTGAATTAATTATTAAAGCAAAAGCAAATTAAAAGTAAAATTAAAAGTTAAAAATAAAAAAATCAAATTTCTTTTACAGGGAACGACTAGTGAAGAGGTTAAGACCAAGTTAGAATAAGAGACTGGACAAACATTTTCTGCATACAGAGTTCAGGGTTGTATTGATGAATTGCCAACACCTCTGCCATACACAAAAGCCGAAACCCGACGAAGCCCTTTGTACCATTTGGCCTCACCTTGTAGATGGCCTTGAAAGACGACTCTGATGGAGCTACATGGCCTGAGTTCATCAAGTGCTCGACAACTGAGCTAGTAACTATCTTATTTTGTCCTTTTGCTAACCATGCCGGATAATGATGTTCAGAGATGCGTTTGGAAAGTGTGCGCTTTGTGCGACCAATATAACTAGCTCCACACGAGCAAGTGAATTTATAAACACACATTGAGGTGGCCCAAAGCGGCAGTTTATCCTTCACACATCCGTTGATCATTTGTAGGCTGTAGAAATTGATACGTAGCTCAGCCATAAAGAAGGCTTTCCTCAGTGATCTGCATAAGCGATTGTTCAGGATTTCAGCTGCGGTATCACCGTTAAATTCAACACTCATAAATAGCAGTTTCTTCGGCACCGTCTGGATTCTTTCGGACTTTTCCCTTATCTTCATGTTTTTCTCGATAAATCCTGGAGGATATCCATTCTCTATGAGGACTTGTCTGAGTCGCCCCAGTTCCCCCTCGATTGTATCACTGGTACATGTCATCCTTATTCTTGAGGACAAGGAATGGATCACATTTCTCTTTCTTCTCAAAGGGACCCAACTATGGAAATTTGTGTACTGACCATTCCATGTTGGTTTCGTGTAGATCGATCTTTGAAGAGAACCGTTAGATCTCCTTTTTAGGAAAACATCCAAAAATAAATGGAATTTCGAGTTCATCTGTGGTCCTGACGTGAACTAGATGGCATTATGGCAGCTGTTGAACTCTTCAGTTATCAATTCGATGTCGGTATTGTCGTCACATATGATGAAAGTATCATCCATGTATCTTTGGTACAGATGGAAACTGTAGATAGTAGGCCGTAAAATACTACTCTCCAAACTAGCCAAGAAGCAGTCTGCAAGTAAAGGATCCAATGGTGACCCAATTGCCACTCCATCTCTTTGTTTATAAATCGTGTTGTTGAACTTGAATTGGGTATTTAAGGTGCACCTCAATAGTAGTTCCTTTAAGTAGTGGAACGGAACACACACGTCTACATTATTATCCTCAATGAATTTGCATATTAAGCAGATAGTTTCAGTGAGGGGAACGTTGGTGAAAAGCGAAGTAACATCCATGGATATCATTTTCTTCCCGGATATATTAGCATCATTTATTGAATCGACGAATTCAAATAAATCAGCAACACTATGCTTGCAGAGGTTATTTCTGATAGGTAGGAGGATTTCTGCGAGCCATTTGGCAGTAGCATGATATAGGGAATTTGTCATGTCCGAGATTGGACGTGGTGGCACGTTCTCTCTGTGCACTTTCGGCAGACCGTATAAACGGGGAATCACGGAACCGGAGGGGCTATTGATCCCTGTTCCCCAAGTCTAGTCATAATAAGTATTAAAGTAGTTGCCTTTCTATCTGGTATTATCTCCACGAATCCTTTTCTTAGGGAGGTGTCATATAAACCAATTACCTTAACATTGTTGACTCGCTAACGGTTGTATTTTTTCTTCAGTAACACAGTTTCGTCCACATAGATTATGAGTAATCTCAGTTAGTCTTGACAACAACATATTAGCATATCGGTAGCAAAGCCAAAAGTGAACAGAATGTTTGAAGGTGTTAGAAAAGTACATACTAGCATATTTACTAGCGTAAGCGGTAAAAAAGGTCGAGATATACAGAGTGTCAAAGAACGAAGAAGAATGTTTTAAGAAGAGTTTGTAAGGAAGAAAGAAACAAAGCAGCACATAACAGAAAGAGAGAGAGGAAAGGAAAAGAAAGAAAGAAAACGTTGTACCTATAAATGATATGAGCTGGAAAGACGAGATCCAGTTGTTCTGCTGACTATTTAGTGAATTATAGGTGTCACGCCTAATGCTTTCTTTATCACACAGAACACGAGCTAAGTAGGGTATGGTTGAGTTTTTGTACTTGCTGATGCGAGTATATAGTTTTCTATATAGGCTTCTGGTCCTGCCTGATGAGATACAAAGGGGGAGTTGTGAATGAAGAGGGTGGTGTGAGTTAGATAGAATGGATTTGGCCCATTTTTCACATGAGTCCGTGTGCCTGTCAACCAGAATATTAACGAGCTGGTTAAGTGGCACGTTGCTTACCCTGCTGACAACCTTTAACATCCTGCGTAATAAGGTATAGTCTTTCTTCAGTAGCCCTGGAAAAACTAAGGGGGGACAATTGAGAATAATAGGCAGAATGCGAGAGTTAACGAATTGTAGGAGTAAGGGTTGGGTTATACCAGAATGTTTTAACTTCTTGATGTAGAAGGTAAGACGGAATATTTTCTTAGAAATCGCCAAGATATGAGACGACCAGGAGAGATCAGCAGATAGAATGACGCCTAGGTATTTAATTTCCGATTTGGTCTCTATTTCAGTGCCATCTATGCTGCACACCTCGTGAGTGCTAACCAGTTTGTTTAGGTCAGATTTATGCTTAACGGTGAAATTGACTGTTTGACATTTAAAGGGATTTAGAGTAAGACCGTTTTCCTTGGACCACTCACTGGCTGATTTCTGACAGAAAGCCATTTAGTTTAGAGCAGTCACTTTGACATTTGACAGGCAAAAATACAGTCAGGTTGTCAGCATATTTAACAAAATTAATGTCATTTGAAGATGGTAAGTCATATAGAAAGAAAGAAAAGAGAAGTGGGGAGAGTATAGGACCTTGGGGGACACCAGCTTCAGTGAGCACAGCAGAGGAGGAATTACCTTTGTATACAGTGTACTGCATTCTGTTTGAGAAATAGGAATGCGACCATTATGGGTAAATTTTATTTTGATAGAGTCTCACAGTGTTATACAGTAATATTTACTGCTGACGTTTCGAGCACAATTTATTGCTCATAATCATATCAAGGTAATCACACGACTTCCTAAATTCATTTATATAGCTCCATTGTTTTTCACTTGATTTGATTGGTAGTAATATTTTCCATATCTCGGGTATGAGTGATGATTCATTCCTGTTGCATGTGTCGGGTTGTTCATCAAATCTACACCCAACATATGCAATAGGAATGAATCATCACTCATCAAATCAAGTGAAAAACAATGGAACTATATAAATGAATTTAGGAAGTCGTGTGATTACCTTGATATGATTATGAGCAATAAATTGTGCTCGAAACGTCAGCAGTAAATATTACTGTATAACACTGTGAGACTCTATCAAAATAAAATTTACCCATAAAGGAATTACACTCTACCACAGTGCCCAAGTTTTATTCTTATAGGAATGCGACCAGTTAGTGACCCAGGACTCAATTTGTGTCATGGAAAGCTTAGTTAGCAAGAGACATCTAGGTACTGAGTCAAAAGCAGAAGTGAAGTCGAGAAACGTGCAACGAGCCTATTTAGCACCTTTATCTAATGATGAGACGATGTTGTTGTGTAAGACGGCTGCAGCATCTAAAGTGTTCCTACCCTGTCTATATGCAAATTGTTTGGGGTCTTCAAAACTTTTAAGGGAGTTTGGGGTGTAATTTGACAACTTCAAATTTCGATTGATTACAACCTATGTAAATTGAGTTATTCAATCGTGGCTGGCAGGGGAAAACTGATCGTGATTATCTTCCTGGATTCATGTGTATCAATTATGAATTGCGAGGGAAATTCAAGGAAGACAAATTAGTTGTAAATTGTCGAATCGATTTGGGCTCTCGATATATATAGATATATGTTTTGTACGTCGATGGTTCAGTGATAGAAGCTAATCAGCTAACTGTCCGGAGTTCGACTCCCTGCCAATGAGACCCTCGAGACCTTCCTCAGTTTATTAGCCAGTAATTTACCTGGAAAAGAGGAAAGGTTGGTGGTCATGAGGCTAACGACGTCATCCTGTAACAACAACAGCACCATCACCACTGAGACTTCAAAGCTTGAAACCTTATGTCCCACTCAAAAAGCAAAGGAAACGGGATACAAGCAAACTCTATTCATTTAGTAGATAGAATGTTAAGGAGGAAAGATCAATTCATGAGGTTGTATAGCTGTATCGTTTGAAATTGCTAGGTTGGTGGTCAAAGCAAAACACGATATCAATTCATAAAGTCTCTGACTGTTGGTCTGAGCAAGCCATATGGGGAGACTTGTCGACCGCCTGATTTTAGTCAAAATCGTTCTGTATGACCCAGTGAGTTGAGCGTAAAGAACATGGTTCAGATTTACAACACTCATGTCACTCAAATCAGTGTTCCTATGTGGTTCATAGACTTTGGTGCGTTATCTAAGCATTTCCAACATGCTGTAGACTTTCTATCAACAACTGCCTTAGCTATCACTTTACTGATGATTCGATGGGTGATCAGGAAGGATAAACAACAAGGAAAATGGAGATGGATCTGACACACATACACACACACACTGTGGAGACTGTTGAGTAACATCATGGTATAGGCATATGGTTAAGTGGGAACTGAATGGCAAGCGATGACTTGAGCGTCCGAAGGTGGTGATATGGAAGAGGTAAAGGCGCTGATTGGCGGTATCGTAGAGTGAGCTTCGAAGACAGCAGAAAACAAAGTGAAATGGGGATGTACACTATTATTATTATTATTGTTCCCTTGGGTTCCTAGTGGAACATAGGGCTTCAACTGCACGTCTCCACTTGCTTCTGTCTTCTGCTGTACTTTTCACCTGCATCCATGTTAGTCCATACTGTTTCAACTCCTCTTCACACGATCTCCTCCATGTCACACTTGCACTGACGTCCCACTCGCCGCTTCCCTTTCGGGTTCCACTCGAGCGATGGCCTGACGCACGATGTCACCCAGTGGCCTCCTCAGCGAGTGTCCAATCCATCTCCACTTTCTCCTGCATATTTGTTGGGCGATTGGTTCTTGTTTTGTTTGTTCCCATAGTTTCTTGTTGGTGATTCTTTCCGGCCATCTGATCTTGAGTATAGAGCGAAGACAGTTGTTGATAAAGGTCTGCAACAGGCTGTTGGAAATATTCTTTGTGACCCGCCGTCAAGTTTCTGATCCGTATAGAAGAAGTGACTGACTTGACGTTTGTATTGAAAATCCGAATTTTGTTGTTGAGTGTTGCTGAGTGACGAAGATTTCCAGATTGGTTTCAGGTTGATGAATGTGTTCTTGTCGCCTTCCCGATTCTCGATTTGACATCCTCGTCCGTTCCACCTGCCTGTAGTTGAGACAATGCTCCCTAGATAAGTGAATGAAGTAACCTCTTTCAAATCCCTCCCGTTGATGGTGAAGCGCAAAATATTCCACTGCGGATCCCAAAGGAATAATAATAATTCTTATTTTTATAGTTACTATCAGTTTGTTTTATACTCTCTGTTTATAATTTCTTGTGATTAATGTTGTTGTTGTTGCTGTTGTTAATGACTGCTATTCTATGTATATATATGTATAGGAGAATACATGTACTGCATGCGCTGGTACAATGATACTTGAATTTGCTGCATTAAGTCGATTAACTGGTGATCCAATCTATGAAGAGAAAGCAGCTAAAGCAATGGCATTTCTATGGAAACAACGTAATCGTTATTCAGATCTTGTTGGTCGGGTAATTAATGTACGCAATGGGGATTGGATACGTCAAGGTAATCAATTCAGCTTTTTTTTCGTCCTTTCATCTGTGCATTTTGGAATCATTGAGGAGTTGTGTTGGCTTTTCTTCGTGTTGAAGGGAGATAGTCTTTTATTTTATTGTTTGTGTTTATAATTTTATTTATTTAAGATACAAAACCTGGTAAAACATAGGCACCAAAAAGACGTCAACGCTTCTGCCATATACAAATGCAGAAGCCTGACACTATTTGTACCATTTGGGCTCATCTTGTAGATAATCTTGAAAGACGACTCTGGTGGAGCTACGTGGCTTGAGTTCACCAAGTGCTCGAGAATTGAGCTAGTAACTATCTTGTTTTGTCCTTTTGCTAACCATACCGGATAATGATGTTCAGAGATGTATTTGGAAAGTGTGCGCTTTGTGTGGCCAATATAACTAGCTCCACACGAGCAGGTGAATTTATAAACACACATTGAGGTGGTCCAAAGCGGCAGTTTATCCTTCACACATCCGTTGATCATTTGTCGGCTGTAGAAATTGATACGTAGCTCAGCCATAAAGAAGGCTTTCCTCAGTGATCTGCATAAGCGATTCTTCAGGATTTCAGCTGCGGTATCACCTTCAAATTCAACGTTCATAAATAGCAGTTTCTTCGGCACCGAAACGTTCACCCCCACCCCAAAAGTATGGTGGATATATGTAGATGAAACATTCATTGTACTTAGGACACAAGATATAGACAGATTTTTCGAACACATTAACTCAAAGGTGGAAGCAATTCAATTCACTTGGGAATTGGAAAGTCGGGGAAGGGAGCTTCCAATGTTAGATTGCAGCTTAAAAAGAAAAGAAGATGGGAAGTTAAACACTAGTGTTTACAGGAAACCCATACATTCAAACAGATATTCGGACTTCCGATCATCCCATCCTATATCAGTAAAAATAGGATTGGTGAAATGTTTAAGTGACAGAGCACAAAAACTAAGTAGCACCAAGGAAAATCTAAGACATGAAGTGATACACATAAAAGAAACCTTGAAACTTAATAATTACCCGGATAAATTAGTCAGAAAATATGTAGGGAAATGTAAAAATAAAATAAATAATGATAGTAGTGATAATAATAATAATATTAATGACGGCATGCATGTCAAATATGCGCAAGACAACACCAACAATAAGGAATCTAAATCATCAGTAGTAATTCCATACCAATCTTACGCAGAATTCTTAACAAGGCAGGAATAAAAGTGGCTGGCATTCAAACCCACAAACTCAATTAGAAACAAGCTTTGTCGGTTAAAGGATCCTGTGGAGCCTTTAAAACAAAACAATTTAGTTTATCTAATACACTGCCTGCAATGATTGTCAGGTCAAATACATAGGCCAAACTAGTAGAACAGGGGCAGTCAGACTAGCCGAGCATAAAAACTTAGCAAAATCTAGATTGGTTGACCCGAATAAGATAAGAAATCTAGAGAATAGTTCAGCTATAGCACCACATGCAATTACACACAACCATACAATAGGATGGGATAAGATGACAGTTTTAAAATCTAATGTCACAGGGTGGAGGGAGAGATTGATAACAGAAGCTTTGTTTATCGAATCAGCTGGGAATACGTGTAATATGAGTGGTTCAACACCTGTTCCAGATATCTGGAAAATTCTACTACCCCAACGATGACAAATAGGAGAGGACAAAGAAAACTACAAAACTCAAGTTTCGAAGTTGTGTGATTATAATTGATGAAATGATTATGAATAGTAATAAATTTTGTTCGAAACGTAATGCAGTAAATAATACTGTTTCTTCACTGTGTGATGTATCTAATAAACAAACTAATATGGAATTACTAATGGACCAGAGTCAAGAACTTAGTTTCCATGGTTGCTGGTGACCCAAAACAGGCCGGTACGCCATTCGATCCGCTCGGATTCTGGAGCCCATGTACATCCTAGGTTTGGAATAATCAGGGTCCTCCAACTCCCCTACGTAGATTAACATGATCACTAGTTCGGTAGTAGACGCCACTGAACTTCTGTGTGGAACACCCCCGCTATGTGAAGGCAATGTCACGGGCTGTGATCGTGTGACCACATGACGAGAGCATTTCGAGAGAAAAACGGAAGTCTACCCAACCTCGGTTGTACCACGGCGTCTATAGAGGCGCCAACACTTTATTCTCCGGATTATTATTATTATTTTATCCTTTAATTCCTACAGGAACATAGGGCTTCAGAAGTGCGTCTCCATTGCGTTCTGTTCTCTGGGCTCCAAGTCTGCCCACACGTTTTCATCTCCTCTTCACATGACCTCCTCCAAGTCATCCTTGCACTGACGACCAACTCGCCGCTCCCCTTTCGGGTTCCACTCGAGCAATGGCTTGTCTAGTGATGTCACTTGATGGTTTCCTCAGAGTATGGCCAGCCAATCCATCTCCATTTCTACCTGCCTATTTGTTTCACAATCGGTTCCTGCTGAGTCGGTTCGCTCATTGCCAGAGATCCCTGTTGCTGATCTTTTCTGGCCAACCATTTGATCTTGAGTAGCATTGAGTGAAGACAACTGTTAATGAAGGTCTGTAGTTTGTTTGAGATGCTCTTTATGACGCGCAGTGCAAGTCTCTGATCCGTACAGTGAGTAGCACTGACTTCACATTAGAGTTGAAAATCCGGATGTTATTTTTGATGCTGAGTGCTGTTGACCTCCGCACAGACTTGAGAGTAGTGAGAGCTTGTCTTGCTTTTCCGATTCTTGCTTTGATATCCTCATCAGTTCTGTCGCCTGTAGTTGAAACGATGCTTCCCAGGTAGGTGAAGGAGGTTGTTTCTTTCAGATTTCCCCCGTTTGTGCTGATTATTGTCTGTTGTTGTGGTTGCTGTTGGTGTTGGCCAGAAATCTTCATCACTTCTGTTTTCTCTATGTTCACCTGAAGTCCTTCCTATCTTTGATGCTTCTTCTGACAATTTGTTGCTTTTCGCTTGCCTATCTTCCAGTTTGTGGGAAATCAGACATATATCATCGGCGAAGTCAAGATCCTCCAAGTTTTTTGTGTGTGTCCATTTAATGCCTGTTTCCTCATTGCCCGCTGTTTGTCGCATTATCCGGAAGGAAACGTGTATTATTATTTTTTTTTACTGTGTCTCACCCCCACCCTGGTAACTTCTTTTTTTCCCTAACTTTTTCTAGAGTCTGGTGTTGGCGCTGGTATTGACTCCTATTATGAATATTTATTTAAGGCGTATATACTACTCGGTGAACCAGTCTACCTGCATCGTTTTCAAACACATTATGAAGCAGTGAATCGATATGTTGGTGGACCACAATCAGCTGAATTCCCCTTCCTATTTTTGGATGTACATATGCATCGGCCAGCTCAGCGTGCAAGAACATTTATGGATGCCTTATTGGCCTTTTGGCCTGGTCTACAAGTGAGTGAATGCATATATAAAAATATGTAGTTGTAAACCTTAGATATCAATCCGTATATATATATATATATATATAATTTATTTAATTGATGCACCTAACACGCTACTGTAAAGAAGAAAAGACCGAGGAGGCTGAAAGGAATGTTTATTTGGTGAAACGTATTGTACATAGCTAAATTTGGTATACCATATTTTCAACCTGCCATTTGCACATCATTTACCACATCCTTGACGAATTGGTCGAATATCGTCACATTCGATAGCTTCTTGGATTCTGCATCATATGGCAACATTCTTCTCATGGTTCTCTTCTTTGATTGCTCTTTCCAGTGTGCCAAACATATTGTTACTTTTCTGAATTCGTTTCTGATATACTACTTATATTGGATTATAAGTAGCACTCACCACACTCGCCCCCTCATTATAAAGTCTCTCCTGTAACCGCCTTGATCGCCGCACAGACGTTTCGACCTGCTGTTCTTCAGCTTCCTCGTCTTGACATTCTTGTCTCCATCTTTGTAGCCGACTGGCGTTTACTCTTTTCTCTTTATCTCCTCTCTTTATTGTGTACTCTGGACCGCGTCTCGACGTGACCACATTATAAGTAGCACTCACCACACTACTATCTGCATCTTTTCTGTTGACTTTTGTTTAATACTAACAACTATATGGCTACTTTGAACCTTTGGTGAATGGATCAGATTTCATTATGCGTAAAATTTATTTAGATTCATAAAAAATCCCCATTCGAACATTAATAGACAGAAGACGACCAGTAGTTCAGCGAAGAGTCTCCTTTCGCCGGCGAATTCATTTTCATAGCTGTACAATCGCAAATATGTATATGGTTGTTTTGTATGTATGTGTGTGTGTACATTAAATTTGACAAACGAAAATACAATTAGTAAGTTCAGATGAATTGAATGTTGATATAAGAGAGTATTAACAAAAGTGATGAGTTGTCACAAACGATTGTTATAGAAGAGTTGCGTAATAACATGAATAGTTTGATGAAAGAGCTGTACTCAGGGTGTACATGGAAACAAAATAACATACGGAATTACGCAAGAGTTTTTAAATAGTTAGAAAAAGGAAGCAAACAAGCAAAAGTTAAGTTAAATCAACAGAGTTGTTACCATGATAGTAGAAGTGGTTGAATAATTTTCTTTAGTATGCACAGTTCTGGTTCCTCTAGCTTAATGGCTAGGGCTTCTGCGATGCAAAGAAAACGGAAACGTATTGTCTTTGTCAGGTTGTCCTTCACTTTGTAGATTACTTCGAAGGAGTGGGCGTTTGTTGAGATGGAATGACCAGTGGTGACGAGATGTTCGATTATTGCACTCCACATACGGCTAACACTTCCTTTCTGCAGCCACGCTGGATAGTGTTCTTTGACCCTTTTTGACAGGATGCGCGTCGAACGACCGATGTACCTGGCTCCACAGCCGTTTGTGACAACTCATCACTTTTGTTACTACCCTCTTATATCAGCATCTGAACTTACTAATTGTATTTTCGTTTGTCAAATTTAATGTACACACACACATACAAAACAACCATATACCTATTTGCGATTGTACAGCTATGAAAATGAATTCGCCGGCGAAAGGAGATCTTTGCTGAACTACTGGTCTTCTGTCGATTAAATTTATTTTGATAAAGTCTCATTGCGTTGTTATACAGTAATATTTACTGATGACCAGGTTTCGAGCACAATTTATCACTGCTACTCATAATCATATCAAGGTACTCACATACTTCTTTTAACTTCGTTTATATAATTCCATCATTATTTTCCATCGCTTGACTTGATGATTGGTAGTAGTATTTTCCATATTTCCGGTATGAGTGATGAGTCACTGCATCCTATTGCACGTGTTGGGTGTAGACTCGATGAACAAGGATTCAGTAATCAACCTCTCTCGCGCTCTACCTACTTATATTACTTCTTAGAATTTCAACCCTCTCCCACCCTATTGTGTGTGGTTGTGTGTTAACGCATGCAGTGCAATGCAGTTCTGAGCTTTTTTTCTAAATCATTTATCTTCTCGGGGTCAGCCATTCTTACCTTAGCTAAATTCTTATGTTCCGACAATCTGACTACCCTAAACCTACTAGTTTGACCTATGTAGTTGACTCCGAGAAGATAAGTAATTTATTTCGTGGATTCTCATCAGCTGCATACATTCTAGACAAAATCAAATTATAAGTTTCAAAAAAGTTTTGGGACATACTTTTTTCATAATTACTTGGAGTTATACATAGAAGGTATAAGGAACATAATTCCAGCATTTGATGTCGGCAGACAGATTATTCAGTGTCAAAAAAAACAACTAACTATATATAGTGGAAATTAGATATGAGGGGTTAGAGTTCAGATTTCTATTGGAAAACAGATTGGTTAGAAGCATAATACAGGATCAGGGTCAGAGAACAGAGTGAATTTACACATCTTGTGGTGGAGGGTTTAAGAGGGTAGGGGTGAATAGCGAAGTAACATTTTTAAAAACTTAAACAGACAATTAAGTAGATTTAGAAACTTGAAAGTTAAAATTGAATAAAATGTGCCGTAACAAGACAAACACACAGGCATACTGACAAAAAGGCAAAACAATAATAAATAAAATAAAATAGAATAAGGGTTACCAGGGCAGTGAAAGATTAGTCACACTATCTTTCTGTATACAGAGGTCTGGTCGAAGTCTCTTGATAGCAATGGCTTCTGCGAAGCAAAGTAGCTGTGGGTTTCTTTGCGTATTGATTATTTTGAAGGCTTGGCTAATTTCTACTGTGTGTCCTGTGTCAATTAAATGTCTGGCGATTGCACTCGATAACACTTTTCTTCCTTTTGTACGGAGACTCTTAAGAATGTGCTCATTTACCAATTCACTTGCACTTGCAGAAGCAAGTACATAGGAAGGACTGAGAGGAGAGCATCTACTAGATTTTCTGAGGAAAGGAAGGTCTACAAGCTTGCCTTGTAACCAGAAGGTCCTGGCTTCGAACCCCGTTGGGTGCGTACCTCTGAAAAGTCCCAAACTATGCTGACTAAATAGCTGTCCAGTACTCCCTGAAAATTTTTCAATGATTCTCTAGCTGATGTTAGCTCACGATGAAATCCTTCAACCAATCAAACAAAATCCCTACAAAACCAATACCTGAAAATAAATATCACTTAGAGAATTAGAGAGAAGAGAGGTGAGAAAAGACGGAGGTGATGAAGATAACCAACTAACCAACCAACCAACCAACCGACAGCGACAACAACCAGCACCAATCACCATTAATGGGAAAAATTTGACAGAGGTTACTTCCTGCCTTCACTTATCTAGGAAGCACGGTTTCAACCACAGGTGACAGCACGGATGAGGATGTCGAAGCCAGACAGCCATAATCGGAAGGGTAAGATACGTCTTCATCAATCTGAAACCAGTTTGGAAATCTTCTACACTCCGCCTCAGCCAGCATGAAGAACAAGATTCGGATTCTATTGAACACATGTGAAGTCAGTTAGTCAGTCAATCGGTTCTTCTATACGAGTCAGAAACTTGCACTGCACGTGAGTCACGAAAAGGATTTCTAACAGCCAGTTTCGGACTTTTATCAACAGCTATCTTCGCTGGCTGTATATTGAAGATCAAATGGCTGGTCGGCCGGCCAGAAAGAATTAGCCACAAGAAACTCTGGCTGGGAACAAACCAATCAAGATCTGATCGCTCAACAAATATGTAGTAGAAAATGGAGATAAATTAGGAATAATAATAATTTGCTTTATTTCAAAACAGTACTTGTGATACAGAATGGAATTCTCAGCATTTCACTACAGTATTGCATCCAGTTAGTGCATTATCAATAAATAGAATTTTACATAGATTAAGGAAATCTCAGTTCATTATTACAACAACACATTGGCATGTCGGTAGCAAAGGTAAAGCTGAACAGTGTTTGAAGGTGTTAGAAAAGTAGGTGCTATCATATTTACTGGCGTAAGCGGAAAAAAGACACAAAGCATCATAAAACGGAAAAAGAGAGAAAAAAGGAAAAGAAAGAAAACGTACGTATAAATGATATGAGTTGGAAAGACGAGGTCCAGTTGTTCTACTGACTATTTGATAAGTTTTAGGTACCACGCCTAATGTTTTCTTTATCGCACAGAACACGAGCTAAGCAGGGTATGGTTGAGTTTTTGTACTTGCTGGTGCGAGCATATAGTTTTCTATATAGGCTTCTGGTTTTGCCTGACGAGATGCAAATTGAGAGTTGTGAGTGTAGAGGGTGGTATACGTTGAGGAGGCAGTCGAATGAAATCGCACTCAATGCAGACCATCACTCGAGTGGAATCCCGATAGGAAACGATGAGTTGGTCGGCGGTGCGAGACTTACATAAAGGAGGTCGTGTGTTGGGGAGTAGGAGATGAGAGATTATGCGCAGATCATGGAGCTGGCTGAAGAGGATGGCAGAAAATAGAAGAAACTGGGGGATGTGTTGTTGATGCCCTATATACCATCCACCCGGAACCCAAGAAAATAATAATAATAATAATAGAGAATGACTGAAAACCAATATTTGAGTACCGAGGCTCTTCAGCATTACGCACCCTGTAATCGCTCACACTTCAGGATCGAACCTAGAACCTTCAGCCACCGGAATTGAATCCAATGAATGGCTTATGAATTCTAACTTCTTCCATTTTGCCATGTGTATAAGTAAAGCCCTCGCCAACTAGCCTCCTCACACTCTACTTGGTGGTGAACTTCACTGCCGAAAAGTCTTCAAATAAGGCGAAACAGCTTTCAAACGCTCTCCAGTGGTTTTCAGTAATTCATCTCACTGATAATATCAGTTTTTAATGTAGCTTCAAAGTAATTAAATCCTTACTAAAATATGCTTATATGCATATATCTATCTCTTCTTTTGATTGATAAAGGTTCTTACAGGTGATGTAAAACGTGCAGTTGCATTACATGAATTATTATACTTAATACATAAACGTAATAAATTATTACCTGAAGCATTTACACCAGATTTTAATGTTCATTGGGGTCAACATTTACTTAGACCAGAATTGATTGAATCCACCTATTTGTTATATCGTGCTACAGAAGATCCATATTATTTACAAGTTGGTGAACAAATTGTTAATGATTTAGAAAAGTATACACGTGTACCATGTGGTTTTGCAGCAATTAAGGTAAGTGTTTCTCTTGTTGTTGTTTTATTGTTATTGTTTGTTCTGTTTACTTTCTCCGCCCCATCTCTCTCGCCCTCTCTCTCTCTTTCTCCGTATTTATTTTCTCTCATTTGGTGTATGGACTGTCCATTAGTAGAATGCTCTACAGCTGTGCGCATGGTCTAAGGGGCAAAGTTAAACTTTCGACACCAGTAACAACCAATCAGCAAACGACCTTGAACGGACCAATCACATGAAAGAGGCGTTTATGATAAGCAGAAACGTATATTTAGGGAAAAATGCATTAAAAAAATGTTAAAACGGTTACAATGGGTATCTTTTCCGAACATGGGAGAGAAACATTTCCCAATTCAGCATGGGACTGTCATATTCTATACATATATTCATCTAAATGACTATAAATGAGATCCATTTATAGCTCTTATTCTATTTTTCAATCGACCCCAAAATCCTTCAATGGAATTTGTATGAGTCCCTGTAACTGGGTCCACGAAATCACTGGAGTGGTTCACTCTGTGATGAATGTATCCCAGGAATGACAATGAATCATAGCCTTTCCACTCGTCGGTATGTACAATTGATCCCGGTTTCACAAGTCGCTTTATAATAGGTACCAAAGTAGTCGCCTTCCTGTCTGCTATTCTTTCAACAAATCCTTTTCGGAGGGACGTGTCGTATAAGCCTATGATTCAAATGTTGTTCGCTCTCTGACGACCGCGGTTATATTTCTTCTTCACCAACACTGTCTCATCCACATGGAATATTACGTCGTCCCCTCCTAACAACGAAGTAATTCTGTCCATTCCCATGAGGCGATGTCTCTGCAGTGCTGGTACCACTGAACTGTTGAGACGAGGCTGTTCTCCGTCTCGGCAGCAGCGGCTCTCATGGGCTGTTTCAGTACCCAGTAATTGCAAATGTACAAAATCTGGGTTAGGGAGAGATGCGACCTAGGAAAAAACGTTCCTACGAAAT
Organism: Trichobilharzia szidati; assembly: GCA_944472155.2. NCBI lineage: Eukaryota > Metazoa > Platyhelminthes > Trematoda > Strigeidida > Schistosomatidae > Trichobilharzia > Trichobilharzia szidati. Next base: position 129,965,601 of record OX235272.1, on the reverse strand, counting down.
ATTACCCTCTCTAATACTAACTCGCTTTCAGCATATTCCACAACGATGTACAAAACCATCAGTTGACCTAGTATAGCTTTTTAGAGTCATTACACCACCACACGAACAACTTCTCTCCTTTCGAAGCAAGCCTAAGTCCAGGCAATACTGAAAGACACTATCCTCCTCGAATTGCAAACCTAACCTTGTAAGGGTACGCATGGAAATGAATCAAGCGCTATACAACATTGAACTACGTTCGTGAATCTCATTGGATAATTCGACATCGTTCGCTGATTGGTAGTTACTGGTGTCTAAAGTTTAACTTGGCCGCCTAAGGTTCGACTCCCGGCTGACGCATTCCTAAACCTCGTTTAGTCTACTGGCTGATAGTAAGCCTGGAATAAAGAAAAGCTTGGGGGAGGGGCGTGAGATCAATAACCCCCCAACACCACCACTGCTTACTGAACTTCAAAGCCTTAGGTTCCATTCGAAAATCAGTCGAGGTGTGGCTCATTGGTTTAAGTAGTCAACTTCCAAGCAATGGGTCTCGGGTTCGAATCCCTCTCCACAGCTGCTTCAGCCCTGGGTGACTGAGTAGGATCATCAAGTTCTCACATGTTAAGCATAACTGATAGCCGCCCGGTACCGAGTAACTGAGATCTAACTATGATTGCCTCCACTCGGATGGAACTGATGGTGACAAAAAAAGAAGCCATGACTCATACTGATTTGAAAGTTAAACGTGTGTAATCCTACAGGACCTCCTGTAGGACTATAATATCGACAATTCACAGTACACACAGTGATGGCGAGCCACCTAGTGGCATGGTGGCCACATTGCAAACTTGACTGATAGAATTCAGTATAGCGAAAATATTCATTCAGACATCTATGAAACACAAAATAATTGAGCAAAGAATATCCTTTTCGATAATTTCCTCCTCCTCTGGCTCTACAATTATATATACATATGTTTATATACATAGAATGTTCTAGAGTAGTAGTCAATAACAATATTGGTGTGCTTTTTAAATAATATCGATTAGTAAAGTAAGAGCACAATGGAATTACAGTTCATTAAAGATGCTTAAATTATAGTAATAGTAATAAAAATATAATAGTAAATAGAATATCAACTAAAATTAAGGAAATTTCTACAAAACTTGAGCACCATTCAAACCCAGATGGCCAAGGTAAAGATAATGTCTGAACTGGCTTCTTTTGGATGTACAAATTAGGCTTCTCAATATGGATCCCAACAGCCATCCTCAGCAATATTTAGCAGTCGAACTCTTAAGGCAAAATTGAGAATTTAACTGCTCCTGTGGAGCCAGTTACATAGGCCGTACAATTAGGCGTGTTTCTCGTCGAATTTCCGAACATCACCCTGTGTGGTTGAACAAAGGACAAAGAAAATCTATTCGCAACGCCATTCTATCTCATCCTGTGGATACAGAACACAAGATTGATTTCAACGAGGCAGCTTTCAAAGTCATTTACCGCATACCAACGAATCTTAACTTCGCCTTAAGAGTCCGTTTACTAAATATTGCTGAGGCTGTGAGGATCCATATTGACAAGCCTAATTTGTGCATCCAAAAGAAGCCAGTTCAGACATTGTCCTTAACTTGACCATCTAGGTTTGGATGATCCTGAATTTTTGTGGAATTTTCCTAATTTTAGTTGATATTCTATTTGCTACTTTATCTTTATTATTATTTTGTTATAATTTAAGCATCTTTAATGAACTGTAATTCCATTGTGATTTTACTTAACAAATCGATATTATTTAGAAAGCACACCAATATTGTTATTGACTACTATTCTAGAATATTCTTTATATATAAACATATGTCTATATAATTGTAGAGGTAGAAGAGGAATTTATCGAAAAGGGTATTCTTTGCTCAAATATTTTGTGTTTGATAGAATTCAGTCTACACCAAAGAAAATTACTAACTAGTGTCCAATTAAAACACTAAACAGTTTAGCTTGTCCTATTTTTCAGGTCCTTCTCATTCTGGACTCTTTATATCTTCAAAATTTTCACATAATCCGTGTATTAGAAGTTTAATTTATGAAAACTGTGTAATGACTGGTTAGTAACATACCAAGAAATGTCCCATAATACAACATTTGATCTGGTTGAGTCTGAAAGTTTCCAGTCCGTAGCTGTTCCATTTTTTGATACTGTAATTACCCCGTTGGGTTCCTAGTGGAATATAGAGCTTTAGCAACACATTGCAATTTTCACTCGGTCCTCTGAATTCCTGTTCAGCTAGCTGGCTCCACGATTCCCCATAAGCGCTTATATTTCCTCTTTTTTTGCACGATCTCTTCCATATTACTCTTGGACGGTCAAGTCATCGTTTCCAACTCGACTTTCACTCGAGGTTACGCCTGATGCGCAGCATGTCACTCACTGTTCTCCTCAGTGTATGCTCAATCCGTTACCATTTTCTCTTGTATATCTCTGTTGGGTGATGGATTCCTTGTCTCCCTTTCCTTTCTGATCTGATCGGTGATTCTCATCCTGTTGATGAAAGTCTGTAGTCTGTCTGTCTGTCTGTTTTCGACGTAGAACTTTGCACCGATGTGCAGCACTTCAAATCGCCACACTCCCTCCTTGTAGCACACAAAGCAAGAGAAGGAAGTAGGAGAAATGAATATTAGAGATAGTAAACAGAGGTGTGAGACAAAGGAATGGTAATAACGAAGAACAAAACAGTTTCATTGGAAATCATAAGTCACAAGAAGTGAATGCATCTGCGCTAGTTGTTGAGAACGATCTTGTGCCAAATAACCGATTGTCTCCAGCCTTCTTTGGTTTTTACCGTCCCGAGGTCCCCAACCAGTCAGGAAGTCTTCATCTTCTTCCCTACGTGGCTGGCTGGCTGGCTTAAACTAACTGTTGTGAATTTCATTGACTGATGAAGTCAAGTTTTGGTTTAACCACCACGTGCTAGCTCTTTTCCAGCCTGACCCTATATCAGCTAACATTGCCCGTTGTCGAGGAAGGCGATGGCTAGGCATACGTAACACATGTCCTAACCATCTCAGACAATGTAGCTTCAACCAACAACCTCGTCGATTGATTTCCCCTCCTTACCTAGCACTTGACCGACGCCTAACCTCAATATTGCTCACCCTATTATACCATTTCACACGGGAGATAGAACGCAGGCACCTATGATCAAAGACAGCTAGCCAGCCTTTTCATGTCTTCCACTCTCAATGGCCAGGTCTCACAGCCATAAAGGAGGACGGAGCGAACTGACTGCTGAGCAGTACACACACCCTTTGGTCGATAGTCGGATATCACGTCTACTAAGACAGAGACGGCGTAAAATGCCATATGCGAAACTAGCCCTCTGTATCCGTGCTGAGATTTAGTCAGAGATCAACCCGTCCGTGTTGGCTGATGGTACTTCCCAAGTAAGTGAAGCGGTCAACGTGCTCTACCACTTCACTTCCTATCTCTAATCTAGGGGTCGGTGAAGTCCAATCTTGCAGCATCATCTTACATTTTACAGGGGCGAATCGCATGCCAAACATACGAAGATTGTAGCTCAAGGTGTTCAGAAGACTCTGCATTTTGTCAGCGTCCTCGCTTAAAAGAACTATATCATGAGCATATTCTAAGTCGACGAGATTATTCCCTGGTAGCAAATCAATCCCTGAGTCGCTGAAGTGAGTTAGGATTAAGTCCATTAGTACGTCTATGATGAAGTTGAATAGGAATGGGGATAATGGGCATCCCTGACGGACACCACTAGTCGTCACTACTTCAGATGATAACTCGCCGTAAGCTCTCACCTGGTTGACTGCATGAGTTCGAGTAGAGTGCCTAGATCAGTGCAATGTATTTTCTCGGCATTCCCATTACAGCCAAGCATCGCCAGAGAACCTCTCGGTCGACAGAATCGAATGTCGCCTTTGAAAGTCTGTAGTAAGCAGTCTGTTAGATTTGCTTTTCATCACGTTCATACATAGAAAAAAACAAACTCGCTGATGATGATTAATTTGGATCTATCTCTGGCTTAAAAAGTTAACCTGTTTCTTTTGGACGTTCCGATGTCTTGCCAGCCATCATGATCATGATAATCGTCACTCAATAAACTGATTGTTTGTTTAAGTGAATTTCGTATATCTTATTGATTAATATTATATTGGGGCTAAATGTTCAATCCGTGTCGATATGTGGGCTCCTATTAGGAGGATGCTTCGATTAGGATTAACGTTGATGTTATTTAGTCGATAGTAACTGGCAATGGATTCCAGGATGCCCATTTCGTCGTATTTTGGGACTCATCCACTTGAGGTGCCTACAATCAATCTCCAGCAAGAAGTGATAGCTGGCTGGTTTGAGTTTCAATTGGAACACGACCAGCCAATCACTGAGGATTGCAAGTACACTCCAACCCACCCCGTCAGATGACGAGTCTCAAAATGGGACGAAACACTGATCTTTGGATTTCACACTGCTAGTCATACAGATTGTTTGCCTTATGAATCCTTTTATTTTTGTATGTGTGTGTACATTAAATTTGTCAAACGGAAATACAATTAATAAGTTCAGGTGAGTTGGATGTTGGTATAAGACAGTAGTAGCAAAAGTGATGAATTGCCACAAACGATTGTTAAAGAAGAGTTGCGTAATAGCATGAATAGTTTAATGAAAGAGTTGTACTCAGAGTGTACATGGAAACAAAATATACGGAATTATACAAGGGTTTTAAGTAGTTAGAAAAAGGAAGCAAACAAGCAAAAGTTAAGTTAAATCAACAGAGTTGTTACCATGATAGTAGAAGTGGTTGAATAATTTTCTTTAGTATGCACAGTTCTGGTTCCTCTAGCTTAATGGCTAGGGCTTCTGCGATGCAAAGAAAACGGAATCGTATTGTCTTTGTCAGGTTGTTCTTCACTTTGTAGATTACTTTGAAGGAGTAGGCGTTTGTTGAGATGGAATGACCAGTGGTGACGAGATGTTCGATTATTGCACTCCTTATGCAGCCATTACATCTTTTCTGCAGCCACGCTGGATAGTGTTCTTCGAGCCTTTTTGACAGGATACGCGTTGAACGACCGATGTACCTGGCTAGCGCCACAGCAACAGGTGAACTGATATATATATATATATAGACATAGAAGTGGTCAGGTGCAGGATCTTGTCTTTTGGGCTTCTGCAGATTAGCGGGCGACTAGAGAACACTACTTTCAATGTTGCCGGAAAGAAAGTTCTTCTTAAAGAGATGGAGATTCTCCTTCTGAGGACGTCACTGAGTTGGTCTCCCTTGAAGTCGAGGTTCATATAAAGTATTTTTTTGGTACAGATGATGTTTCTTGCTTTTAGATTTTTTGTTTGTTTGATGTTTTTGTCTATGAATCTTGATGGGTAACCGTTTTGTATTATTATTATTATTATTATTATTTAGGATGTACGTACTATGGAGCATGAAGATCAATTCGATTCATTTGTACTAGCTGAAACCTTTAAATACCTCTACTTATTATTCGCTGAATCCTCTGATCTACCAATCAATCTAGATGATTATATTTTTACAACAGAAGCACATCTTCTCCCATTGAGTTTATCACGTCATCCAGTGACAACATCCTCTTCATTGAATAGAATTGTCAAGAATATGCCACAGAATGCAAGTATTCCAGTGTCTACTTCTTCTTCGTCATCTTCCTCTTCCTCTTATTTATCTGCATCGATGTCCTCCTCTACCGTCAAATCGGCACCTGATCATCATGGGGATAGAGATGTCAGAGTTGAAAGGTTATTACGCAGTGCAGCTCAATGTATGGCTGTTGGCTATGAACAAATGCAGCATAGGCATACAATGAAATGTCTGTCGTCTAACAAGAAGAAAAATAATCAGGAGACTAAGAAAGCTGAAGACGACAACATCAAGAAGAAGAACAACAACAACGACGAGGCTGATAAAGTCGCCAACAACAACAAGGACAAAGTCAGCGGGGCTACTACCACTACGACTCTGAGTGATGCTGATTGGCACTTGAAAGCCACTTGTCATATCTCTGAAACACCGAATCTTTTCTATCGTTATTGTGTTAAAAAATTACCAAAATGTCATAATACTGATGATGTCGTGCTGAAGTATGTTTTCTCTAAATCGCATGTTTGGCGTATTATTGATTCAATACGTCAACCATTACGTCAGATCGCTAGTAATTTGGATTATCAATCAAGGAGCGATCATGCCACTGCTACTACTACTTCTAGTAATAATAATAATGTGAGAGACCAGTCATTTCTACCCTTGAAAGCAATGGATTTTCAACCTGATAATACAGACCATTTGAATACACTGAGACGTATGGGTATTTCGTTATCATTTAGTCAAAATGGTCAGATAACACTGACACATCAACACAATCTGGTAAGCAATTTTAACACTCTATTCGATTACTTTCTTTACAATTCTATCAATTTACAGTAGTAGTTGTAATCAGCGGGGTCGATAAAGTCAGATATAAGAGGACCAGCTCGTTGTTGAGCTGGCGATCATGATTTATATAGTGAATTGACAGAGGTTGGTATTCACAGGCCATTGGATTGGGTCCCAGTGGCTGGATGATCTATGAGCTCATCTTGTAACGGGAAGATCCTGTGTTTCTGAAGAATTCCAAACTGGGACGAAACAGCTATCCAGTAGTATTCCCTGGTTTTTCAATGATTCTCCAACTGATATCGGCTTGTGATCAGACCTGTAATGATTTTACAGTAGATATTAGTTTATGGAGCTCTGTTGGTTCATCGGTGGTGGTCTAGGCGGTCGACTTCCAACCAAGTAGGTTGCGGGGCTCCAGAGCTCGCCCCACGCAAGCTGTGGTTTGGGCAGAATTGCGTGGTAGTAGTGACACACGCACACACAAAAGGTGTGACTCATTGTCAACTATGCGCGAAATTGTGCAAATGGTTGTTGAGTAACAACACTTGTTTTTAGAATTTTTAATATATTTGTGCGTTGAAGTTTCTTTAGCAATTTGGTTAAGTTTTCGAGGTGGAGTTGCTAGCACCACGCCCCAACCCTCCCTCTTTATCCGGGCTTGGAACCGGCTAGAAAACTAGTGAGCTAGTAATCTAGGCTAGGCCTTCGACAGCGTTGACCGCAAGTAATTTGGAAACTACTCAAGTATTGTGGCGTACCCCAAATATTCATCAACCTTATTCAACAGCTGTACGACAACGGTACATGTCATGTGATCCACAACGGAAAACTCAGCGAGGCGTTTGGAGTAAACACAGGAGTCAGACAAGGGTGCTTAATATCACCAATGATATTCCTAATTGTGGTGGACTGGATTATGCGTCAGACAGTGGGGAACGAGAAGACAGGGATATCCTGGACCAACGTGAAGAACCTAGAATACCTGGATTTCGCGAGTGGATGATTTATGTTTGATGTCACACAAAATCGAAGACTTACAAGCGAAAACCGACAAACTGGTCGAAGAAGCAGCCAGAGAAGACAGGACTCCAGGTAAACATAGACAAGACCGAGGTTATGAAAATAACCAACCAACAACAACAACAGCAGCAACATCCAGCTCCAATCACCATCAACGGAAGGGATTTGATGAAAGAGGTTACTTCATTCACTTATCTAGGGAGGGAGCATTGTCTCAACTACAGGCAGGAGGAACGGACGAGGATGTCAAATCGAGAATCGGGAAGGCGAGAAACACATTCATCAACCTGAAACAAATCTGCAAATCTTCGTCACTCAGTCTGCATCAACAACAAAGTGATTCGGATTTTCAATACAAACGTCAAGTCAGTCAGTCAGTTCTTCTATACGGATGGATCAGAAACTTGGCGGCGGGTCACAAAGAATATTTCCAACAGCCTGTCGCAGACCTTTATCAACAACAACTGTCTTCGCTCTCTACTGAAGATCAGATGGCGGGAAAGAATCACCAACAAGAAACTGTGGGAAGAAACAAAACAAGAACCTATCGCTCAACAAATATGCAGGAGAAAGTGGAGATGGATTGGACACTCGCTGAGGAGGTCGCTGGGTGATATCGCGCGTCAGTCAGGCCAACGCTCGAGTGGAACCCGAAATGGAAGCGGCGAGTTGGACATGGAGGAGATCGTGTGAAGAGGAGTTGAAACAGTATGAACTAACATGGATGCAGGTGAAAAGTACAGCAGAAGACAGAAGCAGGTGGAGACGTGCAGCTGTGGCTCATAGTAACCTGGATAACTTTGGCTACTCGTGTGTATACAGCAACCGATTCTGTACTGTGGCAAAGCAGTTGTAAGCATAATCTTGTGCCTAGATTTTGTCTTTTCACATCCTCAGTAGGTTTTTTTCACTTCCTCTGAAGATGTTGTCTAGGAAAACACTGAAGGGTTTCACGGTCAAACCAACCAATCCCAGCCCAGATTGATTTCAAAGTTGATTGTGTGTGTGTGCGAGATAGATCAATAATATAGCTAGAATAATCATTGGAAGCAAATTAGCAGTGAATAGTTTTGTATGCCTTGAGTTTCTGCGCATAACCCAGTAGGTCGAGAAAATGGGTATCTCGTACTGCACCTACGGAATTAATTGCCCCCATAAAGAACCTTGGTACAGCTTAGTGTGGGTAGACTTTGGTCTTTCACTCTAGAAATGTTATCATGTTTCCACCTGTTCCATAGCCTATTCCAGATAAGTCGTAATCCCTGAATTCACACGGCTGCGGGGTGTTCCTGACAACACGTCTGGTGCTAACAACTGGACTAGTAGAAATGCTGAAGTCTACTTAAAGCAACTGGAAAATCCTGGTTCCAAACTTATGGGCTCCAGAGCCTCCGAACGGATGGAACGGCGTATAAAGCTGTGTTTGGTCAACAGCAACCATGGGAACTAATTCTCACCTGGTCTATTAGCCTGTGGATAAGACTTCAAGTTAAAGGCTTGGAATTAGGGAGTGGACCTATAAGACAACCACCTGCTTTTTTCTGGGCATCAGGACAGTATCCCTCACCCTTGGTCAAACTATTCAATTTTGTGTAGCCTTTCTCTTGGTACTCATTGTATATATATATGTATACATATATATATATATATATACAAAGTTTACGCATTAATAAATAAGTCATAGTGGGATTAGTTAGAATAGGCTGTTTTTTGATTTAAAAAAAAACTCTGCTTTCAACCCTTTGGAGGATCTGGACTTCGACGATGATATATGCCTGATTTCTCACAAACTGGAAGATATGCAAGTGAAAAGCCACAAGTTGGCAGAAGAAGCTTCCAGAGAAGATAGGACTTCAGGTGAACATAGAGAAAACAGAAGTGATGAAGATTTCTGGCCAACAGCAACAGCAACAGATGACAATCAGCATAAATGGGAGAGATCTGAAAGAAGCAACCTACTATACCTACCGACCTACCTAAGAAGTATCGTTTCAACTACAGGCGGACAGAACTGATGAGGATATCAAAGCAAGGATCGGGAAAGCAAGACAAGCTTTCACTACTCTGAAGTCTGTGTGGAGGTCAACAGCACTCAGCATGAAGAATAAGATCCGGATTTTCAACTCCAATGTGAAGTTAGTGCTGCTATACGGAGCAGAGACTTGGAGCGTCATGAAGAGCATCTCAAACAAACTACAGACCTTCATTAACAGTTGTCTTCGCTCAATACTCAAGATCAGATGGCCGGCCAGAAACGATCAGCAACAGATATCTCTGGCAATGAGCGAACCAACACAGCAGGAACCGATTGTGAAACAAATATGCAGGAAGAAATGGAGATGGATTGGCTGGCATACTCTGAGGAAACCATCAAGTGACATCACTAGACAAGCCATCGCTCGAGTGGAACCAGAAAAGAGAAGCGGCGAGTTGGTCGTCAGTGCGAGGATGTGGTGACATGGAGGAGAAGGTCATGTGAAGAGGAGATGAAAGCATGTGGGCAGACGTGGAGCCAGTTGAAAAGACGTCGGTAGAGAAGCGAATGCAATGGAGACGTGCGCGGCTGAAGCCCTATGTTCTTCTAGGAACTAAAGGAAACAATAATAATAATAATAAATTTCAACCCTTGGGCGTATCATGGCAGTACCAGGTACTGTCATTTGTAAAAAGATTAAAGAAAAGGCGTTCAGCAAAGAATTACTCTCCTTTTCGGCGATATCATTCTCAAACTGCACAATCGCATGTATAGATAGTAAATTGTCTTAGCAATAAAAGATTTTGTTTTAGGTAACAAATTACATAATGTAATGTAAGCCTTAATGAAGTAGAAACTAAAATAAAATTCAACAAATAAATCGAGTGACGTAATATAATTGACGGGGTTGAATAGCATTCAACTAAAATTGATTGAACGAGAGTCAACAAGTCAACAGTCAGTGGCGCAGATGCATCCACTCCTTGTGACTTATGATTTCCAATTAAACTGTTTTGTTCTCCGTTATTACTATTCCTTTGTCTCACACCTCTGTTTACTGTCTATATTATGCATTTCTTCTACTTTCTTCTCTTGCTTTGCGTGCTACATAGATTGTGGCGACTTGAACTGCCGCACATATGTGCAAAGTTCTATGTCGAAAACCGACCGACCGACCGAACAAGTCAACAACAGTGGCCATAAAGGGTAGAAATTCAAGAGGAGGGGATTGAGGGAGGAAAATAATACAATTGAGAAACAAAAAATAAAAATTACGTATTTGGTGTTAGGATAGATCAGGTCTACTTTAGATATTAATGACTGAACAAACTTCTTTTGTGTAGAGAGTCTAGGATTGAATATGCGAATTGCCATGTCTTTTGCGGTTTGAAGAAGGTTGATTCGTATTCTTTTAGCGGGATTCCCGCGTACTCTGTAGATGACTTTGAATTTAGTTTGGAGGTTAGCTTGGTGTCCAGATTCGACCAGGTGTTCTAGGGTAAAGCTGCTGTGGTGGGGAGATTCTGTTTCTTCCCTTATAAAACCAAAAGGGTAAGTGTTCAATGATACGTTTGGATAGCAAACGCTGGGTACGGCTGGCATACTTAGCTAACTCCACACGAGCAGGTGAATTGGTAGATGATGCACATTGATGAGGCCAGCCAACAGTGGTAGCTGATCCTTCACGTTCATGCCAATCATTGGTTTCGTAGAGAAGGTTAGTCGGAGTTCAACCGCGAAGAATGTGAGTGGGACAGGCGATTTCTCAGTATCTCTGCCGATGAGTCTCCATCGAATTGTAGATTCAAGTAGAGCAGCTTTCGGGAAGCAGAAAGTGTGGGTTGTTTTTTAGTGGTTTAGGTTTCACTACTCAGTTTCTTACCCTTAAAATTTACAATTTTAATAACACATCTTTGTAAATATTCCTTTTGTTGCTAAAATAATTTACTATATATATAAATGCAGTTGTACAGCGTGAAAATGATATCGCCGAAAAGCAGAGTAATTCTTCGCTCATCACCTTTTCTTTTATATAACTCAATAGGAATTTCTCAATCAATAATGAACATCTGTCCTCACATCCGACTTTGACTTGATCTCTTATGAGGTCGGTGGTGTTCACTACTGCGAAATCCCACATAATTGTCCGGTTACTCATTATTTTAATTAGTCCCCCTAACTGTGTGTGTGTGTAAGGGGAAATGGTTCGTCAACTCAACCACTTACCTTTCGGATCTCGCTCCACCCTTACATCAACTTAGGCAACTAGGTAGTGTCACTAGCCCACCCCCCCCCCACACACACACAGTAAATGTAGGATTCATAGATTCGTTCTTTGTAATAATCTATCTCGGCTAACTGAGTTCATATAAGCAGATGTATTAGTCTGGATTGATTATGTCACAATTTTGAGGTCTGTGTATATATCATAATCTCTTCTTATTACCTAAGAATACGATTCAATTTTAGCTTGTGTTTTATATCATAACCCTTTTCTCTGCCTCTCTCTCCTTTTCAAAAATAAGGATGAAAATGTAAGTTATTTACAAACCAATTACTGACTCACTCATTCACTCACTCGCCCACTCTCTCTATTTCTTTCACTCACTGAACCACTCAACTAAACGTCTTTATTGAACAGTTTTAACAAAATTTATTTATTTATTAACTAATTTTATTTTTTTTAATGAGTTGATCACGGATTGATATCAGTTAGAGAACCATTGAAAACCAGCCACAGGGAGTACTGGACAGCCAGCTGTTTCATCAGCCTAGTTTAGGAATCATCGACAGTACGCACCCACCACGGGGGTTCGAACCCAGGACCTTCCGGTTAACAAGGCCAGCTAGCTCGTATACTATTTAGTCACTGGGACCCGATTCAATGGCTGAATGGTATACGAGCTAGCTGGCCTTGTTAACCGGAAGGTCCTGGGTTCGAACCGCCCCCAGTGGTGGGTGCATACTGCCGATGATTCCCAAACTAGGCTGATGAAACAGCTGGCTGTCCAGTACTCCCTGTGGCTGGTCTTCAATGGTTCTCTCTCTAACTGATATCAATCCGTGATCAACACTCGTAAGAAGAACACAAAACTAATCCTTACACAAACCAAACTGTAGAAAACTAATTTTACATTGTCTCATATGCTACATCTAACTGAGTGACGAAATCTCAGCACGAATACAGAGGGCCAGTTTCGCATATGCCAGTTTACGCCGTCTCTGGCGTAGACGCGATATCCAACTATCGACCAAAGGGCGTGTGTACTGCTCAACAGTCCGCTCCGTCCTCCTTTACGGCTGTGAGACCTGGCCATTGAGAGCAGAAGACATGAAAAGGCCGGTTAGCTGTCTTCGATCATAGGTGCCTGCGTTCCATCTCCCGTGCGAAGTGGTATAATAAGGTGAGCAATATTGAGGTTAGGTGTCGAGTGCCAGGTAAGGCGGGGAAATCAATCGATGAGACTGTGAAATCACATCGACTGAGATGGTTAGGACATGTGTTACGTATGCCTAGTCATCGCCTTCCTCGACGGGCAATGTTAGCTGATATAGGGTCAGGCTGGAAAAGAGCTAGAGGCGGTCAAACCAAAACATGGCACTAGTCAATGAAATCTACAACAGTTAGACTAAGCCACGTAGGAAGATGTAAACTTCCTGGTTGGGGCCCTCGGGATGGTAAGAACCAATGGTTGGAAACAATTGGTGACATGGCTCAAAATCGTTCTCAATAGCTAGCGCATATGCATCCACTCCTTGTGACTTATGATTTCAAATTAAACTGTTTTGTTCTCCGTTATTACTATTCCTTTATCTCACACCTCTGTTTACTGTCTCTAGTATGCATTTCTCCTACTTCGTTCTCTTGCTTTGTGTGCTACAAGGAGGGAGTGTGGCGACTTGAACTGCCGCACATCGGTGCAAAGTTCTATGTCGAAAACAGACAGACAGACAGAGTGTCAACATAGAACTTTTCAAAGAAGTGTGTTACGGTTCTCAGGTTGTCACACTCCATATCTAGCACACACACACACACAGGTAGAAGAAAGAAATTCACGGGAATTATTATGCACAGAAATGTGCATGGGACAGAGAGAGAGAGAATAGTAACATGGATAACTATGACGACAAAAATGGATCTAGAAGGGCACCAATACTTTCGAGTCATTGGTTCTTGGCATCCAAAGGACTGAAACCTGACCAACTTACTAACTGGTTTCAACATAGAACTTTGCATAGAAGTGTAACAGTTTCAAATTGTGACACTCTATGCAGCACACAAAACAAGAGAAGAGAGTAAACAGAGATTCATCATAAGACAGATAATAAACAGAAGTGTGCGTTTGGGAAAAAGAATAGTAATACTGGAGAACAACAGAGTTTTATTGGATATGGCTGACAAATCATAAAGAGTGAATGCATCTGCGTCAGCCATTGACAACGAAGATTTTCAGCCATATCACCAATTGTCTCCAGTCTTCATTGGTTCCCACCATCTCGAGGACCCCAACCAGCCAGTCAGGAAGTCTACATCTCCCTCCCTGCGTGACTGGCTGACTTAAACTAACTGTTGTGGATTTCATTGACTGATAAAGCCATGTTTTCGTTTGACCACCATGTGCTAGCTCTTTTCCAACCTCATCCATCCTATGTCAGTCAGCTAACATTGTCCGTTGTCGAGTAAGCTGATTGATGGCTAGGTATGCATGCTTAACACATGTTGCCTAACCATTTCAATCGAAGAAACTTCAGCCAACATCCTCGTCGATTGACTTCCCCTCCTTACCTAGCACTCGACTGACGCCTAACCTCAATATTGCTCACCCTATTAAACCAGTTCACACGGGCGATGGGACGTAGGCACCTATGATCAAAGACAGCCAGCCACCCTTTTCGATGTCTTCCACTTTCAGTGCCTATGTCTCACTCACAGCTATAAAGGAGGAAGGGGTGAACTGACTGCTGAGCAATACACACACAGTACACACGCATCTTGAGCCATTGAGAACGATTTAGAAGGCAAACCAACTGTCAAAGATTTCATGGGCTAATACCATTTTTTTTCGTCTGACCGCAAATCTAACACTTTTCAAACCCTACCCTACATCAGCTAATACTCCTGGGTAATTTAATTCTCACTTTATGATTAGACACAATCGAATGTCGATTGTTGTCAATAGCGTATCAATACCGTTTCACTTATTATGAATTTTATGATCCACTAAATAAATTCTCATTTTACCATCCTTGTTCCTGTAAATATTCGTTCACATTGTAATTCCTTGAAATATTCACTTCTCTCTACCTTTATGTTCTATGTGTGGGATGCAGCATTTTAAATTGATATGGTTCTGTGCAAAATCACACATGTATAACTATGATACCTAGCTTGTTGGACTTTTCATCAGTGATGAATCCCACCACCACCAGGACCCGACGGAATTATTCCGGAGGTGTTTAAATATGGGGGTGACATACTAGTATATAGTTTAACTAAGGTATTAGGTAACGTCTGGGAATCAGAGACGGTTCCATCAGATTGGGGTAAGTCACTTATTATACCAATATTCAAGAAGGGAGACAAGTCCTCATGTGATAATCATGCAGGGATCAGCCTGACGAACATAGTCTCTAAAATCCTAGGCTCAGTAATCATGCACAGACTAAGCCGAATTTGGGAGGATCAAACGAGGGAAAATCAAGCGGGCTTTAGGCCAGGTAGAGGGTGCGTAGATCATATCTTCACTCTCCGACAGATACTAGAACATAGACACACTTTTAGGCATCCAACAATTGTCATATTTCTTGACTTGAAGGCGGCCTTCGACTCCATGGATCGAGAGGTTCTATGGCAATGTTTGACTGTGAAGGGAGTGCCAAGAAAGTACATTGCACTAATCAAGGCACTCTACTCAAACTCACGTAGCTGTGTAAGGGCTTATGGGGAATTGTCATCTGAATTGATAACAACTAGTGGTGTCCGTCAAGGATGTCCACTTTCCCCCATTTCTGTTTAACTTCATCATAGATATGCTAATGGAAGTATCCTTAACTGAACTTAACGACTTAGGAATCGACTTGTTACCAGGGAATAGTCTTATGGACTTAGAATATGCAGACGACATAGTCCTGTTAGGGGAGGACGCTGACAAAATGCAGAGTCTTCTGAACACCTTGAGCACCAATCTTCGTATTTTCGGCATGCGATTCGCCCCTGTAAAATGTAAGATGCTGCTACATGACTGGACTACGTCAACTCCTAGCTTCGTGATAGTGATAGGGAGTGAAGTGATAGAACATGTTGACCACTTCACCTATTTGGGAAGTTGTATCAGCACCAACGGATTGATTGGTGACGAAATCTCAGCACGGATCCAAAAATCTCGAGGTGCTTCCGCTAACTTACACCATCTCTGGCGTAGGCGTGACATCCGGCTATCAACCAAAGGACGTGTGTACTGCTCATCAGTTCGCTCCGTCCTTCTTTATGGTGGTGAGACGTGGCCATTGAGAGCGGAAGACATGAAAAGGTTGACTGTTTTTGATCATAGATGTCTACGATCTCTCTCTCACGTTAGGTGGCAATAATAAGTTAAGTAATGTTGACGTTAGGCGTAGAGTGTTGGTTGGGAAAAGAGGGAAAGTCAATCGAAGAGGCTATAAAGTTACATAGATTGAGGTGGCTAGGTCACGTGCTGCGCATGCCTAACCATCGCCTCCCCCACCCCTGACGGACGGGCATTACTAGCTGATTGATATAGGTGCAGGTTGGAAAAGAGTAAGTGGTGGCCAAACAAAAACATGGCCTCATCAATCCATGAAATCCTTGAGAGTTAAACTGAGTCAAGTAGGGAGGGAGATGCAGACTTCCGGGTTGGGGCCCGCCCTCGGGTATCTAAGAATCAATCAATGGCTGGAGATAATAGGTGACATGGCTGAAAATCGTTGTCAATGGCTAGCGCAGATGTATTCAGTCTCTGTAATATTCAGTCTCATATTCCTTTCTACCATTACTCATTCTGTTTCACTCTTATACTTGTCAAAACTCTATTGATTCTCTTCACTCTCATTTTCGTGTCTACCTTTGTGTGCTCATTGGAAGGTGGCAACTCGAACTGCTGCACTTCGATGACAAGTTCTATGTTGAATCCAGACAGCCAGCCAGCCACCACCAAAGATCGAATATCAGTCATAGGTGTGTACTAATGAAGAGTCTCATACCAGGATGAAACATCTGCCTCTAGTTCTCCCTTGTTATCAATTGTTTCTCTAACTGAATATCGATTAGCGTTGAAGTTCAACTTCAATCAAATACTTGACAGCTATACGTTTTGTGTATATTTCCGTGTGTGTACATTTTGTGTTTGTGTGTGTGTGTAACGTAATAAGTACTAACATGGTGTTTCTTTTTCTAAAAGAAAAGACCAATTTATGTTGCTGTGAAAACTCACTATTGATAACTCTACACAGATTTCTTATACACCTTTTGTTCACATGCCTTCCTTCACTGTGACATCCGTCACACTGTTGAAGAACTTTTAATTTTGTTTTATATGTGTCCAAACCAAGTCCAATTTTAACAGTTTGAAAAAATGTGGGCATTGGGCGGTATATGATATTCATTATAATAAAGAGGGTGTCTTTTTGTATTTCCCAATGAATGAAAAATAAAACGATATTGTTGTCGCTTTTACTGACGTTTCGCTATTCACTATTGGTGCTGCTAATAGCTTTATCAAAGTAGTATTATTAAACCAGAATATACAAAATCCACTCAGCTTAAACACATACAACAACTTAATCATCGTTCCTCAGCATGGGGTCACTTTTTTGTTGTTGTCAAATTGACCAATTGGTAAAGATAACAAAGCCAGGTAGGTGTAGACTGTTGGATTTGATAAGTGTGAAATTATAAAAGCAGCGTGTGTGTTTACATAATAAAATTGCTTATCACATTCGTGTTCATTTTGTCACTTGATGGGGGAGAAGAGCGTGTTTTAACCAGGTCAAATTTTGTTTTAGTCCATCATTTCTATTCAGACAATTTGGATTTTATTTGATATGAAGAGCTTCTGATGATATTAGACGTTCTTTGTGATTTCTGAAATGCTTTTTCTGGATGATGATTTCAAAATTGTCAAAATCAATTTTGTGACCTGATTCTATAGCGTAGGGTGTATATACTTACTTTTACTTTACTTTACTTCGGCTATCTCCTACGGGAGGATGAGCCGGCTTCATGAATATCTCGAATCATCGCTACCCAGGCGTGGCGATCTGGTGAAGAGAGTTCATGAAGTTTCATGGGTGAGCACAGGGCGCGTCGCTTACCGGGAACGCCGTAGCATGGTGAGAGCCGTTTGTAAGAGAGTTCATGAAGTTTCATGGGAATTTGGTACGAGTGATGTCCCCAGAATCGCTCGGCCTTTTGTTTGAGAATGCAGCTCTAGCCTTTACACAACCAAGTGTGACCTGCAAGGCAGTAGGAGTGGAGTAGAGAGTCCACTATCCATTGGCACCCGGTGACCGGAGTTCGGTTCATACGCCTTTTTGAATGGGGCCAGACATCCAGGACATCCAACAAGCCCTTTGTCCATACGTCCGCCGATGAGCTCCAGTGAGCTTCATACGCCAGTCGTTGGAGGTTTGGAATCAGGGTTTAGCCATCTCCCCTAGACTGTCATCCAATGGACAGTCAACCCGGTGAAGAGCGCTGGGCATCCGCTTTCGCCCTCTCACTTTGGTGAAAAACACCTCCGCCACGTGAAGGCAGTGAGTAGGACTTCCTCAGGAGAGACTATGTAAGACGCCTGGTCATATGGGAGCATTTCAAGAGGTGTGCGGAGGGGTGGCCAACCCGCAGCGCAAGGCACTCACCCCCGACCATCCTGAGGCTTTGGAGGGTGTATATGACCTATGACTAATGATTTTTCTTCAAGCTTTTCTAGTTCAACTGGATTTACTTCTCGGTGGTGGAACATAGGCGGCTCTACGATGTTCATTTCTTCTAATTACCTTGATTTCTCTCTGGCGAGGTTTGTCCGATGTATGTCGTATCACATTCCAATCATTTTATTTTATGGACACAACCAGATAGAGAATCCTTAGGGATTTGGTCTTTTATATAGACAAAGTTGTCTATTGTTTTGAAGAAAACTCTGATGTCTATGATGCTTATTGAGTACTCCTCTGATATCATCTGACGTCTCTGCTCTATATGGAATGACAACTGTTGAGGTCCATCCATGTTTTTGGAATACGTGTTTTCCACCATACTTAATGTCAGTGTTGATTTTGTTGATGAAGTTCTTTGCGTAGTTGTTTTTCATTAAGTGTCTCAGTAAAAACCATATATCGTTTTGTTTTTCATTCATTGGGAAATACAAAAAACCTTTATTATATTTATTTTGTTTTGTTTAAATCAATCAGTGGTCATTACAGTGTAAACGTTTTTAGAGTGTATTTTTCAAAACATTCAAACATATATTGAAACTTGAACATTGTAACACATATCCTAGCCATCTCAATCGGTACAGCTTCACAGCTTCATCGATTGGCTTGTTCTCTCTCCTTACTTAAAACCCTTCTATTATTTATCATATTATACCACTGTATACATGTGGGATAAATTGCAAACATCCTGTGATCACAGACAAATAACTTCTCAACTTCCACTTTCAACGACCATGTCTTGATATCATAAGCGAAGGATAAAGGGAACTGCTACTCACTCCTTTGTTCGACAAACAGCCGGCTATGACGTCTAGGCCAATGATAAAGTTGCCGGACAATATCGTCCACATGCTTTAAATTGACGAGACTGTTCCCTTGTAACAAGTCAATCCCTAAGTCGTTTACATCAGTTAGCGTCAATTCCATTAGTAGATCTCTGATGAAATCCAATAAAAATGGGAGTATTGGGCTCCCCGATCCGCATGTCACTAGTTGTCATCGCTTCTCGGCACTCCTTTCACTGTCACACATTACCACACCACCGCTTTGTCGACTCATTTGAATACCGCCTTTAGGTCAAGAAATATGGTAAGTAAGGATACAAGTGTTCCAGATTTTGTCGTAGCGTGAAAGTAAATGATCAATACACTCTCTTCCTAGACCAAAGCCTATCTGGTTTTCTCGAGTTTGCTTCTTCCAAGCACCACTTAGTCCGCGTGTAATTATTGAGCCTAGAACTTTGTACACTGTATTAGTTAAGCTCATCCCTCCCTGATAATTACAAGAAGACCTGTTTCCCTTCTTGAATGTTGGCATAATCAATCATTTACACTAGTTCAACGGCACTATCTCAGATTCCTACACACTATCTACTGTCTTAGTTTATATTATTATTTATTTATTGTTCCCTTGGGTTCCTAGTGGAACATAAGGATTCAACTGCACGTCTCCACTTGCTTCTGTCTTCTGCCGTACTTTTCACTTGCATCCACGTTAGTCCATACTGTTTCAACTCTTCTTCACACGATCTCCTCCATGTCACATTTGGACGTCCCACTCGCCGCTTCCCTTTCGGGTTCCACTCGAGCACTGGCCTGACGCGCGATGTCACCTAGCGGCCTTCTCAGCTAGTGTCCAATCCATCTCCACTTTCTCGTGCATATTTGTTGGGCGATTGGTTCTTGTTTTGTTTCTTCCCATAGTTTCTTGTTGGTTCTTGTTCTTTCCGGTCATCTGATCTTGAGTATAGAGCGAAGACAGTTGTTGATAAAGGTCTGCAACAGGCTGTTGGAAATATTCTTTGTGACTCGTCAAGTTTCTGATCCACATAGAATAATAAGAATAATAATTTACTTTATTCCAAAAACAGTACTTATAATACAGAATGGAATTCTCAGCATTTGTCACAATATTGCATCTGATTTACTCAAAGTGTATATAAAATTTAAAATTAAAACAAAAGTTAATCGGAGGAATTTGTCCACATTAACGACATAATTATTAGATATAATAATAATAATAACAATAATAACAGTGAGTTTCTTTCAAACGGTATTGTCGATTCAGTTTGGAAACTTTAGCATGTTATGGATAATTGGGTCTAATGTTCTGTTGATATGGTATAGTGAGGTGAAATACAAAGTTAACAGTCGTAATACAGCTTAAAATTATGTCCACACTTATGAAAAATAAAATAAACAAAACGAAAAAATTGAGAGGATCATAAATATAAGAAATACAATAACAATAAAGTATGATGCTTTAAGGTTGAAGGAAATGGTCTATTTAGTGGTGCTAAGAAGGTTAGTTAGTTCATTTCTGACACTATTTTCATCACATAGAGTACGTGCTAAATATGGTATAGTGGAATTTTTATACTTAGACGCACGTGCATAAAGTGACTGACTTGACGTTTGTATTGAAAATCCGAATTTTGTTGTTGATGCTGAGTGACGAAGATTGTCTTAGTTAGTCCTGACAGTATATTATGTATTATTATATCATTATTCTCTTGGGTCCCGAGTGGAATTTAGGGCTTCAACAGCACACCTCCACTTTCTTCTATCTTCTGCTGTCCTCTTCAAATGGGTCCACGATTGACCATAATCTCTCATCTCCTCCTCCTACCCAACACACGGTTTCCTCCATGTCACCGTCGCTCCAACGACCCCCGCGTCACTTCCCATTTGGATTCCACTGAAACGCCTGGCGCACGATGTCATTCAACCGCCTCTTCAGTGGCGAATGCCCGATTCATCTCCATTTCCTCCTACATATTTATTTAGCGATTGGCTCTTATCTTTCGGTTTGCTCCTAGCCAGAGTTTCTCGTGGCTAACTCTTTCTGGCTTTCCGGCCAGTCATTTGATCTTCAATATACAGTCAGCGAAGACAGCTGTTGATAAAAGTCCGTAACTGGCTGTTACAAATCCTTCTCGTGACTCACGTGCAGTGCAAGTTTCTGACCCGTATAGAGGCTTCCTGCCGATTGCCTCCAACCATCTTCCACGGTGTGGGCAGCCGGGAAGTAACAATAGCCCTCACAATCCGAAGTGCACGCGAAACCTCTCTAATCCTCACTCATCTTTGTCTTCATCTTCATCTCTATTATGTTGCCTTCCTTCTACTAATGCAACTCCTCTACTTAATGGCTCTTCACTTCCTCTTCACTCTGTGTGCACTGAAAACGACGAAAGCCGAAAAACCACCATCGATAGTCTCCTAAAGTCACGTCACCAATTTCATATAGGGGCATTTAATGTTAGGACACTTTGCCAAATAGGACAACAGGCATCACTAGCCAAGACTCTGGCATCCCGAGCCATTGATGTATGTTGTGTTTCAGAAACACGCATACAAGACCCAAGTGTGGTTATTCACCTAACCCCACCTGGCCAACAGGATGAATCTTCAAAATTCAACTTGAGGGTGTCAGGAGATGCGACGGCTAGCTCACGAGAATTAGCTGGTGTTGGGATAGCTTTGAGTACTAGGGCAGAAAAGACATTACTTGACTGGATCCCGGTAGATAGCCGAATGTGTGCTGTCCGTCTGAACGGATCAGTGAAAAGGAGAAAGGACTGCACTACTCGCCGATGCCTTTTCGTAATCTCCGCCTACGCCCCCACGGACTGCAGTTCGGATGAAACGAAGGATGAGTTCTACCAAAAGCTGTCTAGTTTGCTGCGAAAGGCTAAACGCTCAGATATAGTCGTTTTAGCTGGTGACTTTAATGCTCAAGTAGGGAAATTGTGTCAATCTGAGAAGAATGTCGGTGGCACATACGGAATTCCGTGCCAGCGAACCGACAACGGTGACCGTCTCCTACAGTTCTGTTCAGATAATCACTTGTTTCTTGTAAGCACTAACTTCAAACACAAGGAGAGACACTGTTTGACCTGGCGACCTCCATCATCAAACCAACGCTGGACACAAATAGACCACATAGCAATAAGCTATCGTTGACGTGGGTCTGTAGGGGATTGTCGCTCCTTCTGGAACACGTGTGTAGATACCGATCACGCACTGGTCCGCGCTCGTGTGTGCTTACGACTGAACTGACGTAGGAAACAGCTAGCGGTAAATCCATCACGTCCCCAGCTCGATCAGGAAACTAAGTCCCTATTTGAGGAAGAACTAGCTAAACACATATCTGAGTTCGACAGCTGCGCTCACCCTGAAGAAGCCTGGAAGAATATTCAGTCAGCCATAGATACAGCTGTAAAAGCTGTGAATAAGGTAAATCCAAAGGTGAGTAAAAACCATTGGATTTCGACTGCCTCATCCGAACTGATAGATGCTAGAAGACTTATTCCGGCGAGCTCCGAATTCAATGAGGAGCGAAAGCTGCACAAAAGGAAACTTACGAAAAGTCTCCGCAAGGACGGTGAACAGTGGTGGTTGACAAAGGCGAAAGAGATGGAAAAAGCATCGGCGATAGGCGACACTAGGCAACTCTTTAGACTCATCAGGGAAACGGGTGGGAGAAGGCAAATCATAAGTGAAACTATTTGTGAGTAAAATGGCTCCTTAATTAGCTCTCAGGATAGACGCCTCGAACGCTGGAAAGAACACTTCGAGGAACAGTTTAACTTGCCTACAGCCACACTGAGCCTCCCCGCTATCCAGCACACACCCGAATGGGACATAGACACTGGCCCGCCGTCTGTAAGTGAGGTCGCCAAAGCAATCCAATCCGACCCGTATAGAACAATTGACTGACTGGCTGAATTCACATTTGTGTTCAACAGAATCCAAATCTTGTTCTTCATGCTAGCTGATGCGGAGTGTAGAAGATTTCCAAACTGGTTTCAAGTTGATGAAGATGTATCTTACTCTTCCGATTCTGGCTGTCTGTCTGTCTGGTTTTCACATCTTCATCCGTTCCGCCTGTCTGTGGTTGAAACGATGCTTCCTAGATAAGTGGAATCAAGAAACAATCTCTTTCAAATCTCTCCCGTTGATTGTGATTGGCGCTGGTTGTTGTCGCTGTTGGTTGGTTGATTGGTTAGTTGGTTATCTTCATTGCCCTCCATCTTCTCTACATTCACTTGTTGTCCTGTCTTATCTGACTGCTTCTTCAGCCAGTTTGTTAGTTTTCACCTACCCACAAGTCTACGAGTTTGTGTAACACTAGACATATATATCATCTGTGAAATCGAGATCTTCTAGAGAGTCTACTTACTCCCCGGTGGTCTAGCATATTCCTGTCCTGACAATAGTAACTGTGTAATTGAGAGAGAGAGTGTGCCCTAATATAACAATTAGCTGTGATAAAATCCTGTCGATATATATATATATATATATACATATATTGACATAAACTCCTATTGTCTGTCTGTCTGTTTTCGACATAGAACTTTGCACTGATGTGCGGCAGTTCAAGTCGCCACACTCCATGTAGCACACAAAGCAAGAGAAGAAAGTAGGAGAAATGCATAATATAGACAGTAAACAGAGGTGTGAGACAAAGGAGTAGTAATAACGAAGAACGAACAGTTATTACTACTCCTTTGTCTCACACCTCCTATTGGCTTAAATTACACTACATCAATTATATAAGTAAAAATCGAAGACCTACAAGCGAAAACCGACAAACTGGTCGAAGAAGCAGCAAAGACAGGACTCCAGGTGAACATAGACAAGACGGAGGTCATGAAAATAACCAACCAACAACAACAACAGCAGCAGCAACATCCAGTGCCAATCACCATCAACAGGAGGGATTTAAAAGAGGTTACTTCATTCACTTATCTAGGGAGCATTGTCTCAATTACAGGAGGAACGGATGAGGATGTCAAATCGAGAATCGGGAAGGCGAGAAAAACATTCATCAACCTGAAACCAATCTGGAAATCTTCGTCACTCAGCCTGCATCAACAACAAAGTGATTCGGATTTTCAATACAAACGTGAAGTCAATTTTGTTTTACGGATCAGAAACTTGGCGGGTCACCAAGAATATTTCCAACAGCCTGTTTCAGACCTTTATCAACAACTGTCTTCGCTCCATACTGAAGATTAGATGACCGGAAAGAATCACAAACAAGAAGCTGTGGGAACAAACGAAACAGGAACCAATTGCCCAACAAATATGCAGGAGAAAGTGGAGATGGATTGGACACTCGCTGAGGAGGCCACTCGCTGGGTGACATCGCACGTCAGGCCATAGGTCGAGTGGAACCTGAAAGGGAAGCGGCGAGTGGGACGTCAGTGCAAGTGTGACATGGAGGAGATCGTGTGAGGAGGAGATGAAACATTATGGACTAACATGGATGCAAGTGAAAAGTACAGCAGAAGACAGAAGCAAGTGGAGACGTGCAGTTGAAGCCCTATGTTCCACTAGGAACCCAAGGGAACAATAATAATAATTATATAAGTATATACATATTATCTTTGTGTTTCGCCGTATTATTTCTCTTTGTTTCTCTCTCTCTCTCTTTCTGTTTTAATTAAGGCTGAAGATTCTGATTTGGCTGCTGCAGGTATTCTCTTCATACAAGAGTTGATTGCTTTAACTAACAGGAAGTATAGTTTCAGTGGTAAGTGTGTGTATACAGTCCAGATTAATCTATAATGTTTTTTTTTCATTTTTGTCCTTCCTTCCATATTAGTTTGTTTATTAGATATATCACATAGTGAAACAGTATTAGTATTTACTGGATAACGTTTCGAACAAAATTTATTACTATTCATAATCATATCAATTGTAATCACACAACTTTGAAACTTGAGTTTTATAGTTTTCTTTGTTCTCTCCTATTTGTCGTAGGGGTAGTAGAATTTTCCAGATATCGGGGACAGGTGTTGAATCATTCCTATTACACGTATTCACTCTCAGGTGATTCGGTAAACAAAGCTTCTGTTATCAAACTCTCCCTCCACCATGTTAGTTGTATTAGATTTTAAAACTGTCATCCTATCCCATCCTATTGTATGGTTGTGTGTGACTGCATGTAGTGAGTGCTATAGCTGAACTATTCTGTAGATTTCTTATCTTATTCGGGTCAACCAATCTAGATTTTGCTAAGTTTTTATGTTTTGCTAGTCTGACTGCCCCTGTTCTACTAGTTTGACCTATGTATTTCACCTGACAATCATTGCAGGCAGTATATTAGATAAACTAAATTGTTTTGTTTTAAAGGCTCTACAGGATCCTTTAGCCAACAAAGCTTGTTTCTAATTGAGTTTGTGGTTGGTTTGAATGCCAGCCACTTTTATTCCTGCCTTGTTAAGAATTCCGCATAAGGCTTCCGAGGTTCCTTCCTTGTATGGAATTACTACTTCCATTGTACTTCCTTCCTTTTCCTCTCTTCTTTTTATGGCACTAATTACCAATGAATGCCTGTGTATGTTTGCGTATATTATCATCCTTCAATTAAGTAGATTTATGAATTTAAATCTTTGACTATCACTTGTAGTGATGTCTGTCATTAGACTTAAACACTCAACTTCTTAGCCGTTAGGAGCTGGGTTACAGTCCCACTCCATCTACTTCAATCTGCTCAGACAATTTGGTGGAGGGAATGGTATTTACCATCCCTCGCCTACATAATAAGTGTGTCTCGATACCCCCTGGTACATGGGGAAAAATTATCTCCGAGTAACCACCACCTGGTGCGTCGGTGGTATAGCGGTTAGGACGCTCGCCGACCATGCACATGGTCCGGGGTTCGATCCCCGGCCACCGACGCCACACTCCTTTACCTCGCTGAGCCAGAAATAATGCTGATAAAGAGGAAAGGTTGGAGGACATGAGGTGGCTAGCAACCCCATCCTGTAAAATAAACGCCACTGCTACAGAAACTTCAAGTCACTAGCGTGAGGCCCAATGTTCCACTGGGGAACGTGAAGGAAGAAAAACCCTGAGTTCTAATCAGTCACTTGCTATCATCAGCAAAGCCTTTGAAGGGAAGACAGTAGTAAGATGATAAGACTGCCTGCTATCTCTGATTGTGTTGCACTGGATCATGCCGCACAGCGTGGTGAGTGAGAAGATGCATGTACGTTGTAAGAATACCAGTAGATTTGAGCTTTTGTGGACGATTTATGTCTAATGTCAGACAAGCACAAAGATCTGTAGACGAAAACTGACAAGTTGACAAAAAGAACCAACGAAGATGAGACTTCAAGTCAAGATGGATGAGACAGAGCGACAGTGGGCATCAACCACGGTCAATGGGAGATATCATCTAAAGGACGTCATCTCTTACACTTGTTTGGGTCACCTCGTTTCAACTAGAGGCAACATGGATGGTGATGTCAAAGCTGGACAGTGTTGGAAAGGTAAGAGTTGCCTTGATTGGTCTGCACTCAGCATAAACAACAAGATTCGGATTTTCAACACCAACATCAAATCACTCAATGCTTCTATGTGGTTTAGAGATTTGGTGTGTCATCGAAGGCATTTCCAAAAGGCTTCAGACTTTGATCAATGGATACCTTCGTTCCTTACAGAATATCGGATGGCTAGACAGAATAGGAACTTTGCCAACGAATCAACCAAGAACCCATTGCTGAATATAAATATGCGGAAAGAAATGGAGAGGGATAGATTAGAAACATACTGAAGAGGCTATCGACTAGTATCACGAATAGAAAAGGCAGAGTTTTTCGTGGTGGTTTGACGTTAACATGCAGGAGATATTTCTGCTCTTTTATAACCGAGCTTATCAGTGGTGTGTCCGGTTTACTTCAGATCAGTGTGCTGAGCCATTGTTCAAATCATCCTAAGTCTTACTAGCTAGCTACTTGGGTGAAGTGGTGGTAATGCGTGACATCAAATTATAAATTTTGATATTAAGAGGAGTCACATTGAACGATTTGTATTTAAACTTACATCTTCAAGTTTCATTTTGGAATTATTCAGAACACATATCCATGCCCCTACCTCAACTCTATAAACTTTGAGGAGGCCTTCGACAGCGTTGACCGCGAAGTAATTTGGAAACTACTCGAGTACTACGGCGTACCCCAAATATTCATCGACCTTATTCAACAGCTGTACGACAACGGCACATGTCAAGTGATCCACAACGGAAAACTCAGCGAGGCTTTTGGAGTAAACACAGGAGTCAGACAAGAGTGCTTATTATCACCAATGATATTCCTAATTGTGGTGGACTGGATTATGCGTCAGACAGTAAGAAACGAGAAGACGTGAAGAACCTAGAAGACTTGGATTTCGCGGATGATTTATGTTTGATGTCACACAAAAGCGAAGACTTACAAGCGAAAACCGACAAACTGGTCGAAGAAGCAGCCGGAGAAGACGGGACTACAGGTGAACATAGACAAGACGGAGGTTATGAAAATAACCAACCAACAACAACAACAAGAGCGACATCCAACGCCAATCACCATCAACGGGAGGGATTTGAAAGAGGTTACTTCATTCACTTATCTAGGGAGCATTGTCTCAACTATACAGGAGGAACGGACGAAGATGTCAAATCGAGAATCGGGAAGGCCAGAAAGACACTCACCAAACTGAAACCAATCTGGAAATCTTCATCACTCAGCCTGCATCAACAACAAAATGATTCGGATTTTCAATACAAACGTCAAGTCAGTCAGTTCTTCTATACGGATGGATCAGAAACTTGGCGGCGGGTCACAAAGAATATTTCCAACAGCCTGTTGCAGACCTTTATCAACAACTGTCTTCGCTCTATACTACTGAACATCAGATGGCCGGAAAGAACAAGAACCAACGAGAAACTATGAGAACAAACAAAACAAGAACCAGTCGCTCAACAAATATGCAGGAGAAAGTGGAGATGGATTGGACACTCGCTGAGGAGGCCGCTGGGTGACATCGCGCGTCAGGCTGTCGAGTGGAACCCGAAAGGGAAGCGGCGGGTGGGACGTCTAAGGGTGACATGGAGGAGATCGTGTGAAGAGGAGCTGAAACAGTATGGACCAACATGGATGCAAGTGAAAAGTACAGCAGAAGACAGAAGAAAGTGGAGACGTGTAGTTGAAGCCCTATGTTCCACTAGGAACCCAAGGGAACAATAATAATAATAATACATACCCGTGCAATGAATATATGATCTTCTAGACATCTATAAATGGTGCGATATATACTACTTACTGATTGATATGAGTAGTTAAGAATAGTACTCATTAGACGGACTGATTTACAGGATCTAGCTAAGCACTCCCCCCCACACACACACACACACACGAGATGGGTGTTTCGTTCATCTATTAAACGGAGTAGTTGATCATTATCACGATGTACCTTTCAGATAATGGAGTCACTGTGTGCTGGAGGGCGGGGGGATGTAGGATGGAGAGTTAGCTCAAACCACCTCATTGGGCAAAAGGGAAATAATAATTCTGGGTACGAGTGTTACAATTGTGTGTGTTTAACTACTGTGCGTTAACCATTTAGCCACTTGGACGGAATCCAATGGACAACCTATGAATTCTAACTCTTCACTTCATGACATATATATATATATATCACAAAATAATTTAGCAAAGTATATCCTTTTCGATAAATTCCTCTTCTGGCTCTACAATTATATATACATAGAATATTCTAGAATAGTAGTCAATAACAATATTGGTGTTTTTTTTAAATAATATCGATTTGTAAAGTAAGATCACAATGGAATTACAGTACATTAAAGATGCTTAAATTATAATAATGAGCATAAAAATATAATAGAAAATAGAATATCAACGAAAATTAGGGGAATTTCTACAAAAAGTTGAGGATCATTCGAACCTAGATGGTCAAGGTAAAGATAATGTCTGAACTGGCTTCTTTTGGATGTACAAATTAGGCTTGTCAATATGGATCCCCACAGCCTCAGGAATATTTAGTAATCCAACTCTTAAGGCGAAATTGAGAATTTAACTGTTCCTGTGGAGCCAGTTATATAGGCCGTACAATTTAGCGTGTTTCTCGTCGAATTTCCGAACATCACCCTGCCTGGTTAAGCAGAGGACAAACAAAATCTATTCGCAGTGCTATTCCATCTCATCTTGTGGT